>CM054179.1:131734486-132284486 GCA_028829895.1 Sinotaia quadrata | reverse complement strand
GTACTTCAACAAAGAAACTTTCTAGTCGATCCCCATTGGATGAATTTGTTATGAACAAGTGTGAGACTATTAGTATTAGTCAGAAAAACTACTCATCCAGTTGGAACTGGTTTGAATTGCATCATCAATTTCTAACCTAACTTCTACCAGTTGTTTACTTCTAACTTGGACACTTTCAAAAATTACCATCATAAGGAGTGCCCAAACTCGGGTCACTTTGACGATTTAACAATTTGTATAACAATTCAGTTTAGAAATAAGGACAGACAAATTTACTCCACCATGGTCCACATGTTTGCATCTTAATGATTGTCAGCAAATTGACACAATGATTATCATTAAAATTACACTTAACAGTTGCCGGTAAGATTAACAAGAAATGACTATCAGCAACATCAACATTTAATGATTTAATGAGATTGGCACTTAATGGTAGTCATTAATATTGGTATTTACTGTAAGATTGACACATTATAACTGTCAGTAATAATGCAAGATTGACACTTTATGACTGTCAGTAATAAGGCGAATCATCTTATTTTTTTAACCTTGAAAGTTTTGGAACACGATAGTAGGATGAAAATAATTGTGACAGCAAATTTTACAATAATGATGATTTTTGTGATGACACTAATGACAACGACATAGTCGATGACGTAATTCTGGTGAAAGATTTAATATATATTTTAATACAAAAGAAAAAATGCATGTTGAAGATACTGAAATAATTAATATACATGCCGAAATATTTTGTTGAAACAGAGTTTAAGTAATTTGTACTTTCAAGGAAAGTAATATATTATTGGATATTTACTATTTCCCATGTCAGGCTAAGTTTTGTAAGCATTTGAATTCGAGTGAGAGAGAGAGAGAGAGAGAGAGAGAGAGAGAGAGAGAGAGAGAGAGAGTGTGCGTGCGCGCGACGCGCGTGTGTGTATGTGCACATAAGAGTATTTATGTACGTTCTTTCGTATTTAGTCAAGTTTGCATGTTTGTACATATACTTATGTATTCATCATTCTTAACATTCTCATATATTAAGAAAGTGACGACAGACATTTTCAACATCATCTAAAACCTAGTACAATGTCCATCGAATATATCAGGCTTAACAGAAGACCACGAGACAAACTCTAATGAGAAGCTAGTGTACAAACCTTGAAAAGACCACGAGACAAACTCTAATGAGAAGCTAGTGTACAAACCTTGAAAAGACCACGAGACAAACTCTAATGAGAAGCTAGTGTACAAACCTTGAAAAGAAATAGGAAAGAGAGAGGCTTGTCGGTGCAAGTCTGAAACTCGTCGTCCACTGTTTGTATGAAAGTTTTCGTCTTACATGCAAGGTCAGTGTGTGTATCATCCGATCTACAGTGAGTTGTTGAAACTCGTATATTTTTCTACACTGAGTTCTGGTCGTCTTTCTAACAAATTTTAATAATTTGGAAAAGAAAGATTTTTGAATATTCGCTTTTTACCTGTTTGGAACTCTGCTTGTTTTGTCGACCTCCCAGTTCCTTTTGACTTCCAGACTTCATAGTCTTGTCATCACTTTACAACGGGTCCAACCTCGCCGGCAGCCAGCTTTCAGTGACTGATAGCCGGGACTGAAGAGGTGCCTAGCTAAGAGAGAAATATTCAACACCACTCAACGAAGAGCATAACAAGTCATCACTTGTGTATGCGAGTGTGTACCCCACCACTTTTCAGTGTTCATGTCTCGCTTGTGCCTGTACGCCTTTTCGACATACAAAGTTGGACTTTAATTCATGAACTTCATTGAATGTGTTCATTAACTTTGTGTTTTTGCCAGTGCATTGGCAATTGTCTTCTACGTTACCTTTCGTCGCCATTTTCTACAAACTTATTACTACTATTTTTTCCATCATCAGCTACTCAAATCAGAGCGAGTAAGAGTTATATTATATATTGGGGCGCATTTCTCTAGGTAGGTTAGTCAGAACTGATAAAGAAAGAATGGACGTAGAAATATTTTGTATATGTTTGCTATTGATCTATGATTTGAACTGGAGAATGTTTTAGGTAATTGAACCATTATTTCTATGATTTGAACTGGAGAATGTTTTAGGTAATTGAACCATTATTTCTATGTTTACTAATTTGATTATCTTGTACATTATACTTGTGAATTTTGATCGATGCTATAATTTCTTTTGTGCATGTGTATTGGGATAACAAATGGTGTTGCAGGACTTGTAAGTTGAGAATGTGTGTAAAGAGAGAAGGGCGTTTAGAGGTGAAATATTCCTGGAATTTAGTACGACCTTAATTTGACTTTTGCAGAAAGGAGTGTACCTCTCTTTTTCTTTGATGCTTTTGATCTGCTTCAGACTGCAGTGACTACTGTACTTACTGCATTATATTGGTGTGTGAATCTAGTGTTGTCATTGAACCTATCACTAAACATGTTGCTGTAAGTTATTCCTGTGAATTTCGTTCAGGAGCCAATATGGCGCACAATTGAGGCTGGAGTTTGGTCTTGAGAATTCACGAAAGTTTTGTAACATTCCTTATGATGTTCTGGGTAATGCACACGAAGATTCTAGAACACTCTGTGTGATGTGCTTTGATAGAGCAAGTGAAGTTCTGGACGTTCCTCAAAAGTGTGCTTTGTGAGAACATCAAAGAATCTGGAACAGCCTATGGATTTCCTCTAAAAAATTTCATATGCTCTTTTTTCAATCCTTTGGGCTTATCATTCAAACATACATACTTTCAGATTTACACTACGTCGAAATTTGGTCTTCTGTCATGTGTCTTTGTCTTTTGGGTTTGCTACCTTATTTAAAGGCTATTCACTTGACCTAAGTCAGTATAGAGAGTGAAAGAGATAAAAAGCGAGAGAGATAAAAAAAATAGAGGGAATAACAAGAGAAAGAGAGATAAACAGAATCGGGTCAGAAAAAGAAAGCAAACTGCACCTCCTCTTCTAGGCTTGAGGCAATATCATCGTCACTAACTGACAATGACGCAAATGTTTTTAACCGACTAGGTGTACGAATGTGTTTACTATTAATTACAAATTAATTATTATAGTGATAATGTGGTTTGGTTATGCTACTCTTGTGAAAGATCGAGAGTTGAGTGAGTCT
The DNA here is from genome assembly GCA_028829895.1 of Sinotaia quadrata. NCBI lineage: Eukaryota > Metazoa > Mollusca > Gastropoda > Architaenioglossa > Viviparidae > Sinotaia > Sinotaia quadrata. The sequence continues at coordinate 132,281,373 of CM054179.1, read as the reverse complement.
GTAAATGAACAGAAATATGTTATATATATAACAAATAAATAATAATATTAAACACTGTCGACACTATCCAAACTGACTTATTAGCATTGGCAAGAAAAGGCATTATCTTGTAAATTGTTCATCATGAACTAATTGCAAACAAAATAAAATGACCCTATTGGAGGCAATGACTCCAATGACCCCTAAGACTACACTCAACAAGCATCGAGCAGAGTGTATTCAGTTTAATGCCAACGACGTATGTGAAGACCTATGTTATGGAAATAATTGCTTATTAATATCTGCGATCTTTATTGATTTACAGGTACTAAGAAATATTTATAAACCCATCACACACACACACACACAGAAAACATTAACAACTCAGGGTTTGCAAAGGGAAACCCCCCTGATATACTTTCAGATTATCCAACCCGAGTGTGTTGCCCTACCAACAGGACAAGGCCATGGCGAACCTATCATTACTTGTTGTACATTCTAATCTGTGTTTGCTTACGTTGCAAAAAAAAAAAAGTTTCTAAAGTAAGGAGACTTCTTGATCTTACTGGCTAATTACTAGTAACAGCAAAAATCTGCATATTCTCCTTTCGAAATTCTTTTAATATACTAATTTCCCCCGAATATTTGTTGTCAAAAGACATTGAATATTATGCTTCTTTTCCCATTCAATAAACATTTGGGGCTACATGTTCACTCCTATTTCAGTACTGAAATATTGAGAGAATAACTCAAACGCATCTCCTACAGAGAAGAGTGAGGAAAACGTGGCATCACAAATGAGTCATGGACAAGTGTGACTCAATGGTTTATGTAGCCCATACTCACCCTCCTCTAAAAATAGGCTACAAGCAAACCTACCTTCTAGAATGGCTGACCCTAATCCTCAGTTGGAAATATACTTAATTTTCTAGACACTCACTCTAAAGAACCAATCAGAGCGCAGCTGAACCGCATGCAAATGAACGTACTACAAACTCATGTAATATTAGTCAAATGCCAGCTGACCTTTGAGGCAAGGCATATTTTGGCTACCAGTTTTAATAAAGTATAATCATATTACTAACTTTATTGCTAGTTACTGTGATATATATATATATATGAAAATATTTATTTGGTTTTCATAATTAAATATAAATTATGTCAATAAATGTTTAGTCTATAGCATTACCAAGAAGATCTTATACAGCTTCAACTTTAATATAGTGTTCAGTATTGGGTATATTATTATCGTTTCTTTATTAGCACTTAAGGACAGTTCTTCTAAAACTTTATTAAAATTATTTTTAAAGAATATACGCATGACGCTTTCTCGTTTTGAATTGTCAGTGAGCTTCAACGAAAGTGTGTATATATAAATGAAATAAAAATAGACCTTGCTTCCATTAATATACTTTCTTGTTCCCATTTCCTAATGTGTAAATGGTGGGAAATAACAGATAACGTGTGTAACGCGTGAACAAACTCAGAGTGCTATGGAGTTACAACAAAGGTATGGTGATTGAAATATGCAAAACTCTGATCCTTATAGTATTAAAATCACTGTGGCATAAAAAGAGGTTTCTGAAAACTGTCGATAACGTTGAAAATATTCCTCTCTCACCCCTGCCCCCAAGAAAATCAGCGGCGGCAAAAGCATCAACAACAACAACAAATGTTGACATCGAGGCGTTCATAGAAAACGGCACAACGGTATTGGAGGTCCCCCCTCTCTCACTACACTACTGCCAGTATCAAAAAACAACGGCAACAACAGATCCTTCAACAAAGAAAAAGAAAAGAAATAAAGCGCCTCAGCAAATCAGGCGTGACACGAGAGAGCAACAACAGCAAAAACTCCAGCAACGCCCATAACAACGCCGCAGAAATCATCAACAACAACGGACGCGGCAACAACAATAGAAATATGAGCGGCAGTATCCGCATTGTTGATATTTCAGCCCCCCTCCCCACCCGTTGCGGACATCATTCAGCTGATGCTTGATCATCTTTATTGGCCGCCATTGGCCATCATCGTGCATCCTAATGGACACCTGGGACAGCCAAAACATCAGCAACAGCGACGACAACACCACCAGTGAAGAGGCCAGGATTGGGGGTGAACATCCCGGGCGCACGTTCTCACTAGGTACAGACTTAGTGCGCTACCAACATCGGCACTCTAAGACACTCCCTCTCACCAGCCCTCTCACTTCAAAATCGGTAACAGCAGCAACAACATCTACCACAACTTTAGCCAACGGAATACCGTGCTAGTGTCCGCCTTTGCCGGCCAGAAGTTTCCAAAGGAGGAACGCACAACGACACTACAAGACGACGTTAAAAACATTTGCTGCAATGACAAAGTAACAAGCAGGCCGTATACCCCCTCCGATCCCCCCCCCCCAAACATGCCATATCCCAGCGCAAAAGCAGGAGACGTCCCTACATTCAAACAGCCAGGTTGGAAAGATAAGAAAATTTTGAGATTTCTCGATTAAAAATAAAGAAGTTGATATTGCAAACATACACGAGTTTATGTATTTACATAAACGCTTAGTACTTTATTATTCACTGTATTAAACCTGTGTTTGTAATTTTTTCCTGAAAATATGTTTGAAGGTTGTATGTAGTCATGTTTGATTATATCAATAGACAGCTAAAGTCAGATTAGGTATTTCAACTTTAATATGATTTTGATGAGATGCTGGTGGTAGAAATACGAATGACAGTTAGCAATGAACTCGTCCATACATTTATATTCAGGAAATCACTGCGAAATGTGGAACTGAAGACAAAAGGAAATGTGTCGAGCAACCATCACGAAATATTCCGATTACTAGCCAAACGATCAATACAACTTGCCAATGAATGAACACACTAGAAAGTTACTTATACTAAGGGTACTTTGGACACTACTCTTTACTTTAGTGAACACAGGAGGTCTGTTATTATGGAGCTAGATACAAGCTTATCGTTCGGAAACAGCTTTAGTAACACAGGAGGTCTGTTATTATGGAGCTAGATACAAGCTTGTCGTTCGGAAACAGCTTTGGTAACATGTAAATAAGTCACACAAACACGAGTGGTCTAAGTATTTATAATAACATATATTTAAAAGAGAAATAAAATAGAACATAACTGTAGGTACGTCCATCGTGAATAATTCGATGTAATCGAAGTTTATATACTTATATTGTTCTTAATCATGACCGTGTGAATGTAGCTATAAGTGAAGTTATGAGAGAAGCTGAACAGCTCTTGATTTATGGCCCACATATCTCAGGATACGCCTGACGTTGTCGTCTAGGATCCTAGTGGTTTCTTGCAGCGGTGGCATACGTGGTTAGTTGAACAGTGGCTTCTGTCTCGCGATTCGTCCCACTCTGGCGTTGTTCTCGCGGCTCAGCGCTAATCGAAGATCATCATCAAGGATAAAGCTCCGTTCTGCCAGTAAAAGCACATGGACCTGGTTGTCCACATGTGTTCCCTGGCATATAGTCATCATACTGTCTAAAATCCTAAGTGGGATGCATTGAGTGGTATAATTAGTAATACATATTAAACGGACCACTAAAAGCACGGCTTTACCTCGCGCGAAAGTATCGTTAGAAACAACTGTTAGCCGGCAAACTCCGCAACGTGACCGTTGAGGCAATATGCATTTGGATCTACAATTAGCAATAAATCATACTGCATATCATACTGCATATCAGCTAACATAGTTATTGCAGGTTACTGACGCAGCAGGAACCCATTCGTTGTGTAATATACTGCCGAAGACATGTGGGTTTGCTTGCATTTCTCAGTATATATTCGTATTTTATCTTTAACCTTAATCATATTTTAGTATCTCTGAGGTATGAGCCAACCGTTCGGTTTGAATGTACTTTTTTTTTATAAATTAGGTGAGGTTGTGGCTACATGTTTTGTGACACGCACTTTTACACACTTTCTGCGCATGCCATAATCTTTGCCAGACAAAATTGTATATAAAGCAGCCCCTGATTTTGCGAAACATTCTTTGGGTCCCGTGCTGTTTTTCCAGTTGGCGACAGATAACAATATGGCATCATCCACTTGCCTTGTGCTTTTGCTCTTGGCGACGTTCGCCTGCTCCACTTTTAGCGTTGAAAGTAAGTTGTATTTATTCTACAGTGAAATACGTCATCCGAAAGATGAGTAAGAACCTAATTACAAACCCATCATCAATATCTGTTGGTAAATACAATTGTTTTCCTTTTGAACATCAGATGATTATTTTGCTTTAAATTAACATCTAGGTGTAGTTTCAACATTATATTTGTGTTTATTTTAGCAACTTTATATTTTCATTTGATGCATCAAATTTTTTCTTCAACGACTGAAGTTTGCTGTACAGACTTTTATATTTTTATTTACTTCGTAAATATATATATATATGACATGTCTCAAGATGGCCGGATAAACTTCTTTTTGATAGGCAGTGGGTTTCTTTACATACGGTCCCTTTTGATAAATATCAGGATTGTACTTAACCCATTGCATAATATAGGACTCCATTCAACTCAATGTTCCATGTGGACGGATTGTATTCAGTCCATTATATAATGTAGAAGAATCGTATTCAAACCACTATGAGGTAGAAGGATTTATTTAACCCTGAATGAAGATAAGATTGTAATTATCCCATTACATGAGATATTGTAAATGTAGCAGGATTATATATTCAGCCCACTATAAATATAAAAGATTTGTATTCAGCCCGATTGTTGGACTATTTGTTTGTGCTGTTTTTATAGAAGTGCAGTAATACAACCACATTTATTTAGCAAATATGTAACTGCATTAAAGCACTTCTCTCTTTCATTTCTTTCAGTGCCATCTGGAGGAACGACCTGTGAACGAGGAGTAATGTGCGAAGTAATGGGGTGGACATATACAGGAAGCATTAATGGCGAGACGGTGTGCTGTCCAGCAAAACCAGGCCAGGGCTTCATCATGAGTCCAAGCTTTTGTTATTGCAACTTAGCTTAGCTAACAATGAAGCAGTTGAAAGTAGTCCAGCCAACAGGGAAGCAGTTAAAAGTAGTCCAGACAACAGTGAAGTTAAAAATAATCCAGCCAACCGTGAAACAGTTAAAAGTAATCAAGCCAACAATAATGAAGTTTAAAGTAGTCTAACAAAGATTCAGTTGAAAGCAGATGTGGCGACAAAAACAAAATATATAAATTAAATGCATATTGACAAAGAAATTACATACAATACAAGGATATCAGTAAAACAGTTTATAACATATATAAAAAATTGCATAATATAGCACCATAATCTAATGCTCGTGGTCAATGTTATATATAATATCAGTTCAAGAGTACAGTGAATTGGAATTCTGCATATGAAATAAGATTGAAACTGACATGATGAATATGTTTTATTACATTATGTTTTGTCATTTTAAGTCCTTTATGAGATATCTGTTAAAGAGCTTTTGATTATTATACAAACAGTTCATTATTCATCATTCTGCTTATAGTAGGGCGCGCTGTGTCAAATGTGCAATTATAACTGATTTTAAAAAAATCAGGTAATTGGGAAAATATCTGGGCACGGTTAATTCCAAAACAATTGTATAGTAATGCATTGAGCAGTTTTAACTGAGATTTAAATCATTATATAATCAATACAAATTGTAATTATTAAAAAGTAAATATTCCTATAAACATTTCTGAGGTACCACTTTACACTTGAAAAAAATAAACAAGTGACATAAAAACACTTTGTTGTTTTACTGTTTTGGGTACTTACCACTTGTTTGAACGACATCATTATCCATTGACAGAGTAGAGATTTACTGTCATCAATGAATGTAGAAATGTGGCTAATTAAGCTTTTTGTCAATTGTCATCAGTGAGTGTAGAAATGTGGCTAATTTTGCATTGCCAATTGTCATCAGTGAGTGTAGAAATGTGGCTAATTATGCATTACCAATTGTCATCAGTGAGTGTAGAAATGTGGCTAAGTTTGCATTGCCAATTGCCATCAGTGAGTGTAGAAATGTGGCTAATTGTGTATTTTGTCAGCCTTGTACTGGATCAGGAAACATGGCTTTGCAAACGGTAGAAAACTGGCTTCTCGCTCAAATTCCTCATGAGCAGAAGGTCGTAGATCTACAATAGTATAGTAATTAATTCTAAACCAATGCCTGGAGTGACGTCACAACACGCTGGAAGTCTCGCAACAGGACATGACATCACATTAGGAACAGATTCCAAATCCCACATTGGAATCAAAGATAAAAGATCGAGATGAAACCCCAAACCCTAAAACACAAGTAATTGCCGAGTCTAAGTGTCCTGTCAATTACTCCATTAATAAGTACTAAGTTTGGCATAGGCATCTCAAAGAAATAAAAGTTAACATGTTCAAAACAAAAAACATAGCATCCTAATAAAATCAAACATTTACACAATACAAAGATGCTTTTACCTTATCTAGCCAGAGTTTACTGTTCCGTGTACAACCCTAAATAGGGAGGGACTCAGTCTCCAACGCTTACCGCAAGAGACGATTGGAAAAAAGAGTACATGATAAAAATTCTCTATTCCTTTTATTCACTTCTGGAACCACACGTCTCTACTCACCCTCCATTCAGTCAAATTCACCTAGAGGTAAAACTACTTATGACTTTCAAATTCACCTAGAGCTAATACTATTTATGACTCAAATACACCTAGAGCTAATACTATTTATGACTTTCAAATACACCTGAGCTAGAGCTAATACTATTAATGACTTTCAAATTCACCTGGAGCTAGAGCTAATACTATTTATGACTTTCAAATTCACCTAGAGCTAGAGCTAATACTATTTATGACTTTCAAATTCACCTAGAGCTAGAGCTAATACTATTTATGACTTTCAAATTCACCTAGAGCTAGAGCTAATACTACTTATGACTCTCCCTATACCTCCAACCTTCCTCTGCGGGCCGGTAACTACAGGATCCGTTGTATGCCCAGACACATGCACACGCATTAATTACTGCCAACTGTTTTACTGGCCATCGCTCACTTTAAAACAAACACTCGCTGCCCACTCTAAAAACGCCGGTCAATAAATCTGCCACCATGGCATCACTCTCGTTCGTTCGTGACCTCACTTCCATAATAAGCAGTAAGCAATATCCACATTATACGAATTACAAATAGCGTTTCAATTAAAGTTTCAAATGCCATTAAAATGTATGTAATGTATTTGGGAATATTTCCTTCATATGACACTACACAGTGTGCAGATAAACTCCATTATAATTATACAATTAAACGATATCGCGCACGAGCGATCTGGTTGCACACAAATCTTTCTCTTAGAAAAAAGCATTCACAAATCAATAAAATATGGAATATGATTGGCCACGAGTTATGTTTAAATTCAAAGTGATTAGAATAGAGTACTTCTTCAACAAAGAAACTGTCAAGACCACCCTCTGCTCTCTTGCGAAACTGGGGGTGGGTGATTGCCAACATAAATGTAAGATCTTGTGTAGATGCAATTACAGGGTCCCACACAGAGACGACAATGATATTTGCCTGTCTAGAGCGTCAAACCATGCAGAAATTCGCTGACGAATATATGACTGTAGGAGAGAAATAAATTAGTAATTAGTAATTCAAGAATATTTCTGGAATATCTTGAAAGCAGGAAAAAGTCCGAACAGCAGTATGTAGTTTTTTTGACGCACTGATCTTTGTAGTGAACTCTGGTGAAAACGTTTCAGTCTTCTCTTTTTATACTTACTTTCTAGAAACTTCGAAAAGTCTTTCGAATAAACATTTCAATACATGGAGAACGTGTACTTATAAAATTACATATAAAAGAATTGCACGAGAATATTGGTGCACATCCTACCTTGCTTGGCGCACCTTAACAATTACTCTCTGAACTATTTCTTTAACAATAAATTATTGTTTATTAATCACAATTTTATTACTCTTAAATGTAATACGCACACGCATTCAAACGCATGTATATGCATACACCGCATTCACGCATACGGTGTGTGTAGTAACATACTTTCGCTCAAAACACGGAATAAAAGTTGTACTCTGTGACCAACACAAGGGGAATAATTGGTGAAAAGTAATTTTGGATGGATTTCCCCCCTTTTTCCGTGACAGCTTCCTGGTTTAGATACTATCAGATTGTAGAGTGAAAAAGAGAGTCTGGGATTTAAAAGCATATTTCTTCTTTTAAGTTGTGTGAATTTGTGCGTGTAGCTGTGTATGTTTGTGTGGATGGATATATGTGTAAATTTGTGTGTGGATGTGTGTTTGTGGACGTCTGCATGGATGTTTGTGTATGGATTTGGATATGTGGTGGTGGTGGTGGTGGTGGTGGTGGTGTGTGTGTGTGTGTGTGTGTGTGTGTGTGTGTGTGTGTGTGTGTGTGTGTGTTTGGTGGTGTTTGTGCATGTAAAGTGTACAAAAAAATGAAGACACTCAGATACAGAAATACACATATAAAAAGAGACAAAGAAAAAAGGACTTAAAGAGGGGAGAGAGAAGAAACAAAATCCTAGTCAGAAAACACGCATCCACAGAACGAGTAGGACAGCGTGAAACCTACCGAGGAACAAGGGGAGAAATGTGAAAGGAACAGAGAGACAAAAAAAAACAAAAAAACTACGAACGTAAAAGGGACAGAAATGCAGAGAAGTGGTGACAGACTTAACAATAGAAGACTTACAAAAACAGAGAGACGCAGACATACCCGATAAATGAAAGCAGAATTAAACAGACAAGAGATTTGTGACGTATGTACAACAGTTTATATTTATTCAAACTTTCAAACAGATTAATTTGTTTTCTCCAATTACTAAGCTTTCGATTCTAATTATCTGAGATTCTATAAGAGAGAGAGAGAGAGAGAGAGAGAGAGAGAGAGAGAGAGAGAGAGAGAGAGAGAGAGAGAGAGAGAGAGAGAGAGAGAGAGAGAGAGAGAGAGAGAGAGAGAGAATCGGGTCAGAAAAAGAAAGAAAACTGCGCTTCCCCTTCTAGGCTTGAAGGAATATCATCATCACTAACTGATAATGGCGGAAATGGTTTTAGCCGACTATGTGTAAGGATGTGTTTACTATTAATTACAAATTATAATAGTGATAATGTGGTTTGGTTATGCTACTCTTGTAGAGATCCAGCGTTGAGTCTGGATGAACATAAATATGAAGTGAACATAAATATGTCTTATATATAACAAATAAATAATAAAATTAAACACTGTCGACACTATCCAAACTGACCTATCAGCATTTGGCAAGAAAAATCATTACCTTGCATATTGTTCATCAGGAACTATTTGCATACAAAACAGACTCTAATGACCCCTAAGACATCACTCACATGAAACACGCAGTGTATTCAATTTAAAGCCAATGACGTATGTGATGGAAATAATTGCTTTATCTATATTTGAGATCTTTATTGATTTACATGTACCAAACAATATTTTTAAACCAATCACACACACACAGAAAACATTAACAGCTTAGAGTATGCAAAGGGAAAACCCCCTGATATACTTCCTGATTACCCGAGTTTGTTGCCCTACCAACAGGACAAGGGCATGGCGAACCTAGCATTGCTTGTTGAACATTCTAACCTGTTTTTAGTCAAGTTAAAAAAAAAAGTTTCTAGAGTAATGAGACTTCTTGATCTTACTGGCGAATTACTGGTTACAGCAAAAGATAATCTTTATATTCTCCTTCTGAAATGCTTTTCAATAATTTGCCAGAATATTTGTTGTCAAAATTCAATGAATAGTTTGCTTCTTTTCCCATTCAATAAACATTTGGGGCTACATGTTCACTCCTATTTCAGTCTTGAAATATTGAGAGAACGAACTCAATCGCATATCTCCTACAGAGAAGAGTGAGGAAAACATGGCGTCACAAATGAGTCATGACCATGTGTGACTCAATGGCTTATGTAGCCCACACTCACCCTCCTCAAAAATAGGCTACAAGCAAACCTACCTTCTAGAATGGCTGACCCTAATCAGACCGGATTGGAAATAAACCTGAATGTTCCAGACACTCACTCTAAATAACCAATCGGAGCGAGGCTCAACCGCATTGCATATGAACGTACTAGAAACTCATATAATATTAGTTAGACAAATGCAAGCTGACTTTTCAGGCAATGCATATTTTGGCTTGCAGTGTTAATAAAGTATAATCATACTACTAAACTCTTTGCTAGTTACCAATGCAGAAGGAAACCACCCCCTGTACATATTACTACTGAAGTTATGTGATTTTGCTTGTTTAACTAAATATTATATCTATATTCATTTCACCTCAACTATATTTTGTATTGCTAGATGTCGCTTGTGATATTAAAATATATGATGACCATTAAGTAAGAGCGTTCTGTTGGAGAACACATATGGACAAATTCTTAGCCCATGTGTATTTTACTGGCAGATCAGCACAATATCCTGGACATTGAATTCATCGAGCCAAAAATCCACGCCCGAGCAGAACGACCCACGGGAATGAAATACAGTTACAGAGACTATATGTACGACTTCATATATATATTTCATTGGGACCCTACACGACATATAAAGTAACCCCTAAGCTAAACGCTCGTTAAAACAACAAGCTGAGCAACTAAACTCACTTAATCGTTTTCTCATACGATCCAGATTAATATGACGCCATAGTGTCATAGACCTGAATACACTTTCTCTTACGAAAGTACACGGTCATGATTATGACTATACCCATTTATCAACTACAATTAATTGTAATCATTTAACTATGCATTATACATAACCGCATCTACCTTATTTTAATTCTTGTTGAATACATTTATGTTTGATATTTAGATCAATCGTCTTCGCGTAATTCACTCACTCACACACACACACACACACACACGCACACACACACACACACACACACACACACACACACGCACACACATACATATATATATACATATATATATATACTTGTATTTGATTAATCTGCCTGGATGTATGTATAAGAGGGTGTGGAACTCTCTTGAACTATAACTTTACTATCCTACCTTACCCATCTTCCATCTTTCCAACATGTGCGACCAGCCAGAAGGTGTTTTGGGGATTAGCCTAAAGTCAAGAGTGGCCCAGTAAAGTTTGTGTGTGTGTGTGTGTGTGTGTGTATGTGTGTGTGTGTGTGTGTGTGTGTGTGTGTGTGTGTGTGTATGTGTGTGTGTGTGTGTGTGTGTGTGTGTGTGTGTGTGTGTGTGTGTGTGTGTGTGCTGAAATTAACATCTTGCCATCTCTCAGCAAAACGTCACATCAGGTTCTCTAGGCGCTCAAACTTCCTTTTCGAATGTGGTTGAAGCAGCCCCCCCCCCAAAAAAAAAAAAACAAACAAAAAAACAACAACAAAAAACAACAAACAAATAAAAACATAAAAACTCTCATAGACATTTACAGTTTTGATTATTTTATCCTTGAATTTTTTCCAGCCGAAATACCCTACTTACTTCTCTCGATTGTAGAGCTGCGTCCCCATGCATTCAACGGTTAGTGATATCAGTCTACTCCGATCGTTAATAAATGTACATTCCTCTTTATTTAATATCATCATCTCAGCTGTCACAGGCACCAACATATTATTTTCATTGTCGTTGTCGTCAATATCGTCATAAAATTGTTTTTCATTGCCAAGCATTAATCATCAACATAATCGTCATTATCAGGAGAGCTGATTATTATTATTATTATTAGTAGTAGTAGTAGTAGTAGTAGTAGTAGTATGTACTATTTTACTGGTCTTGTCTTTTTCTTGGCTGACCTATGTTGCACTCTGTGGCAGAGTAAATGTGACTATCCCAATTTCTAAACGTAATAATTATATATTCCTTTTTCGTCTATGCAAACGTGACCCGACATTTGGCACTGCTTATAATGAGATCTTAGAAGTAAACAAATCAGGTGGAGAATCTGCTAGAAATTGCTGATGCAATCCAAACCAGTTCCAACTTAATGAGTAGTTTTTCTGACTAATCGTCTGACACTTGTTCATAACAACTTCATCCAGTGGGGATGCACTGAAAGTTATTTTGTTGAAGAAGTCCTATATTTTGATCACTTTGATGTTTTGACATAACCTGGGTCCGGTCATAAAAGTGATCATTAGCTTATGGTAAGTTAATTGACTGATAAAGACAGATTGGACATTGTACTATTTCATGCTTGCGTGCTATTGAACTATGATTTCAATTAAAGAAAGCTTTATGTAATTGAACCATTATTTCTATGTTCGCTAATTTGATTACTTTGTACTTTATACTTGTGAATTTTGATTGATGCTATATGTCATATGCTGCTTGATTATCAGGCTAATGAATATCGTTGCAGGATTTGTAAGCTGAGCTTGTATGTAAGAGAGAAAAGTGTTTAGAGGTGAAATATGCCTGAAATTTATCACTGCCCTTATTTTGACTTTTGCAGAAAAGCACGCACATTTTTTTTTGCAACCATGTATCCATTTCAGACTATAGTGACTAATGTATTCTACATTTTGAATAGCGTGAACATCGTTAGTTGATCTTGTCAGTAAGAAATGTGGGATTGTAATAGCTGTCTTCTTAAAGTTATTAATCAGTGTAATAGCTGTCTTCTTGTAGTTATTAATCAGTGTAATAGCTGTCTTCTTGTAGTTATTAATCAGTGTAATAGCTGTCTTCTTGTAGTTATTAATCAGTGTAATAGCTGTCTTCTTGTAGTTATTAATCAGTGTAATAGCTGTCTTCTTGTAGTTATTAATCAGTGTAATAGCTGTCTTCTTGTAGTTATTAATCAGTGTAATAGCTGTCTTCTTGTAGTTATTAATCAGTGTGATTTGTTTCTGAAGTAGTTATTGAAGGGAGGTGGTAATGTCTATATGGCGTGGGCATTGCCGGTCATTCTTGTCACTTTAAGAGCGGGATTCTAATAGTTGATAGAGAGGTTGTTATTGGTAAATGAACCATGTGGGATGCTGACAAAGTAGTTGATGTAGTAAGTCCAGATACATTGAAATGGGATAAATGAAGAATGCAAAGAATAACAGACAAAATACAGTTTTTGACGAAATTTTGAGGAAAGAAGTGAAAGATAAAAATGTGAGACATGTATAGAGATAAAGTGAGATAAAGAACGCCAGAGAAAGAGTCAAATGGAGAATCACGAGATAGAGGCAAGAACGAGGAAAAACGAACCCAGATAGAAAAAGAAGGAAAACCTTGTCTTTCCCCTCTGCAATGTCATCGACACTGACAGTGACACAAATATTTTTAGCCGACTAAATGTTTAAGATGAAACGTTGTGCTCCTGTTATTTTTAATTACAAATTATTAAATGGAGTGATAAACTCATTATGTTTATGCTGCTCTTCTGAAAGATCCAGAGTTGGGTGAGTCTGTAAAGTGTATGTTATTAAGACTGTAAAGTCTATAAAGTGAACAGAAATATTTTTGATATATAACAGTCAATCAATACAGCACTCTATTGAGACTATTCAAACTGACCTATTAGCACTTACAAGAAAAGGCATTACATTGCCTAGTATTTATCAGAAAATTATTTGCGTACAAACATTTCTAAGACTTACATGAAACAAGTAGAGGGCACTCAGTTTAATGTCAAGGATATGTGAAGACCTATGCAATGGAAATACTTGTATATGAATATTTGCGATCTTTTTTGATTTACAGGTACCAAATTATATATTTACACCCGTCACACACGCAGAAAACATTAGCATCTTACAGTGTGCAGACATAAACCCCCTTGACATACTTCCTGATTACCCGAGTGTGTTGCCCAACCATCAGGACAAAGACATGGCGAGCTTAGCATTGATTGTTGTATATTGTAATATGTATTTATGTATTAATATGTATTTATTCATGTTTCTAAAACGTTTCTAATGTAATCAGACTACGATTATTGACCACACTGGATACTGAAAATGTACAAAAATGAGCATATCAATATTCTCTCTTTGAAATTCTTTTCAATACTAGTTTCCCAGAAATGTTTCATGTCAAAAGAAAATTAATAATATTCTTCATTTCTCATTCAATAAACAGTTGTAATTATACGTTCACTCCTTTTACAATGTGGAAATATTGAGAGAATGAACCCGGACGTATCGACTTCGGAGAAGACTGAGGAAAACAAATAGCATCACAGATGCCTGTGAGCACATTACCCTAGGCGCACAAATATCACGATCGAATGGGGTTGAATTAGTCCCGACACACACACACACACACACACACACACACACACACACACACACACACACACACACACACACACACACACACACACACACACACACACAATCATATACGTATCCTGTTTTGATTATTTCATCATTGATCATTGATATTTTTAACCGTCACGCCCTAAATACTTCTCCCGATTGCAGAGCAGATTCCCCACTAAGCAATGATTAGTAATATAAACGTATTCAGAACTTGAATAAATGTACATTGCTCTTGTTTACTTCCTACCACCGTCATGACTGTCACAGCCACCACTATACTAAACTTTGATGTCGTCACCAACACCATCATAAAATTATCATCATTGCCAATCAGTAATAATCAAAATGGTCGTCCTTATCATGAGAAATAAAAGTTTAATGCTAAGTATTGTTATTATTAACACCATAATTTGTATCATTAAATTAATTCAGTTTCTTCAAATTATAAAAAAATCAAATAAAAATGTACGAATTCAATACAATAAAGCACATTTTATTCAACGAAAAGAAACAAAGCAAATGACATGCATAAAGTAATACATGAATGAGAATGACAAAAGTCTGATAAATAATAAAGTGAATGTTCACAAAGTAACACAAGGAAACTCCCCCCACCCCTACCCCCATAGGTAGTGCACGATTTTGACAATTCACTAAATGAAGATTGTTGTTGGTCTGCTCATGTTAGTTTACTCCTACTCTGGACTGCTTTGTACAGTCTCAAATGCACCCAAAACATAACTGCTGAGCATTAATCAAGAACCCGTAATTATTAAGCATATAAGAATTAACTTTATGAAATTGGTCATCCTCTACACCGCTGCACTAGGTATATGCTTTAATGTATGTGTTCGTGCTTTGATTCTTAAGCCTGCGAGCTAAATATTATTAAACTGGTTACTGCTCCTCTCATGTTGGATAATAACAATATATAAGATGTTTGTGTTCGGCCATTTTATTTGTTGTATTTTATTATAAATTTAAGTATAGTTTAGAGTTAAACATAGCATGGACTTTACTGTTGGAAGTGCTCAGTGGCATATCTGGAAATTTTTTCTTTAGTCTCGTTCTTTGATGCATTTGCTTAAATGATCATTGTACGTAAATGACTCACTCATTGTAAGTTAAAGAATCATTCATGATCAGCTAATGACTCACTCATGCTCAGCTAATGACTCAGGATCAACTAATGACTCAGATAATGACTAACTCATATCAACTAATAGCTCACTCATGATAAGCTAATGATTAATCGTGATCAACTAATGACTCACTCAAGATCAACTAATGACTCACTCAAGATCAACTAATGACTCACTCTCGATCAATTAATCCCTCAGTCACGATCAACGTTTGATTTATTCATGATCTACTCCTTATGCATTATCCCCCTTTCACGCTGAGCGTTAGCTGTTTTTCAAAAAGGTGTTTAAGGCGTTCTAACTTTAGATATGTGATTAACTCTTTATTCTGGTTTAGCCTGTCCACCTAAATATTATGGGATGTATTTATATCCGCCACCCCGAACCTGCACTGAATTTATTAAAAAAATAATTATGGTTTCTTTACAGGCTTTACTATTTCGGACGTTCGTAAAAGGTCGGTTTCAGATCTCTATAATTTATTCTCGATTAATGTTCAACTCACTTATCTGTCCATTAAGAGTATGTGTACTAAGAGAAATTATGCTAGATAGGCTGACTACATTATACAATTTTTCCTGTTTTGCATGAAATCAAATCCTGTTTACGGGGTAAATGCTCAACAAAGATATATTATAGCACCCTGCGATAAGGATGTGAAAATCTACTTCATCCCCGCCCATACACACATCCCCCACCCAGGTCATTTCCCCCCATCATAGCCGACGACTACTTGGCACGAGAAAAGGATTGATCCCGGCAGAAGAAGCGAAGTGGCTCGGCGAGAATTTATTTGTCTTTAATTGCCAATTTTACTACATGATCACATATGTGTATTTAAGTGACAAATCTACTTCATGTGCGTTTCGCATTTTCCTACAATTACAGCTGTATTGTTCAATTTTAATATTGGCGAACTTAACTAAAGTCAAACATTTTGCGCTTTTACTGAAACAGCTGAGGGAAATGTTTTGGTCATGCTGTTAACAATGACTCATGGATTTAATATTCACTAGGATGTTCAGCCCAAGTTTCGTGTACCTGAATATGAAATGGTCCATAGCCACTCTTTAAAAAAAATGACAAAGTTAAAGAAATAAAACTCCAGATTAAAATTTTGCTTTTGCCTTCATCTCCTGGTATCACTGGGATGGAGTTGGGAGATAATACTGACTGGTTGATGTGTGAGATATACGTGTTCATTACAGATATAATGCTTGTTGAACGTTTGTTTGCTATGCCTTGGTTTTCCAACTTTCTCACCTGTTTCTGTGTATCTTTCTCAGTGATTGTGGCGTCTTATTGTTGTGGCGTGTCATTATGCTTATTATTAGTATTATTATTAAGCTTTTCCCCACGACTTCTGATGACTGTCGGTTGTGAATCTTCAATTTGCTCTCAAAGCACACCAAAGAAAATCGTCTAGAATTTCACATGCACTATCAAAGAACAGGAGGAATATTCTGGAATTTTCGTGTATTTTACGCAAGCATACTACGAGGATTGTTCCAATTAATCTTCCTGAATTGTCGAGATAAAACTCAGGCCACAAATTTCCGCCATATTGGCTCTTGGATGGAATTCACAGGAATCAACTTACAGCAAACATTTAACTCATAAGTTCGATGATAACGCTTAATTCACACACCAACGTAATCAGGTAGAGTACAGTAGTCACTGTAGCCTGAAGTAAAAAAGAAAGGTTTGCTTCTCTTTGCAAAAGTCAAATTAAGGCAGTGCTAAATTTCAAGCATATTTTATCTCTAAAATCCCTTTGTCTCTTACATTCTCAACTTACTTCAAGAATTTCATTAGCCCAATGCAAACACAGCATAAGAAAAATAGCATTGAAAAATTTCACATAAGAATAATGTACAATATAATCAAATTAGTCAATATATAAATAATGAATCACATAAGCATTCTCTAATTCAAATCATAGATCAATAGCAAAATGTACGAAATATTCCATGTCTTTTCTTCCTTTATCAGTTAGTTAGCTTACTATAAACTAATGATCGTCTAAATTGGTGTTTATGAAGAGAGAGAATTATGTTCAAATAAAAGTGATTAATATATAGACTCTATTCAACAAAGACATTTTTGTTCCATCCCCATTGGATGAATTTGTTATGAGCAAGCGTGAGACTATTAGTCAGAAAAAACTACTCATCTAGTTGGAACTCGTTTGGATTTCATCAGCAAAATTTCTAACTTATTCTCCACCCGAGTTGTTTACTTCCACCTCTGACCAAAATATCATCACAAGGAGTGCCCAAGGTCGGGTCACGCTACCATTGGCAACACATATAATTATTAAGTTTAGAAATAGAGATTGGCAAATTTCCTCCGCCACACTATCTATCTATCTATTAGACAATTATTTTATCTGGATATCTCATTTTCTTATATAATAATTCATTTTAGAGCTTTCTCTCTTTAAATTTTTATTTAAAACATTATATTCAAAGAAAGAAAGTCACAAAAACATTGATTCCTAAGCTTCACTTTGTATAGAACGCAGCAAGCATGTTATTAATATACACAATACATAATAATGCAAGATACGTTTACCACTCTTGCTCATTGGCAGCTATCACACACAGCATTCTGCTATTGTTGCTCCTGATTTATAGCCAAAGAATCGCGGCGACTATACTACAAGAAAACAATGCTACAGAAAAGACAAACTAGAAATGATGATATCATGTCTCGGCCGGTTAGTCCCATGATACCTGACAGCTTTGCACTTCTTGAACCTGTGAAACAAACAAAAAGGACTTACCGTTTACTGAATGTTGTTGCAACAGTCGTGCGAATGATTGAATACTATTGCATATCTCGTTGGGAGAGAACATAAATGGAAAAAAGGAATGAAAGCCTACGGATTAAATGAACAAACAATATGAACAGAAACAAAACAGATAGAAACGCGTATGATTTATATGATTGTCACTCAATATTGCATAGATGTAAAGGAGTTTCTTTCAAACAGATTTTTGACATCCGAAAATATGTTTGTACACACCTACCACCATAAATTAATTAATGAAAGTTAAGTCAGCAAGACAGATAGATGGATACAGACACGCTCGCACATACACATACCACCATATATCTCGACAGGCAGATAAATAGATTGATATAAATATAGATTACAGAGAGCGAGAGAGAAAGGGTGGGGGCAGAGGGTAAAAGCGAGATGAAAACGAACAAATATGAGAGAAAATGCACAATATTTGTCTTACCTGCTCCTTTTGGAACTGGAGTAAATGTTCCTTTTGGAGTTGGAGTAACACCTATTTTTGGTACATTTGGACATACCCCCAGGAAGTCCTTAATGTTACAAGAGGTCAGCGTAGCTGTAATACATATTTATTATGTCGAGTAATCAATACACTTTATAATTTATTGTTTTCTGCATTATTGCTACAACTGTAAGTTATTAAACTCAGACAATAGTAATATAATGCTTCTTTTACTATACTAAATACATTAAAAATTGGATGTTCATCTCTACAAACTATTAGGCAAACATTAATTAATTACTCATCATTACAATATTTTGGAAAAAATTAAGTCAGCAACTTCTAAAGATATCGATATTTGCGTTTTCAAGCTTGTCCATAATGTCTTGACCAACAACCAACGATACATGACGTACTTGTAAAAGTATGTATCTTTATTCTTGGAACCCTGATATCCCACCTCATAATGAAATCTCATGAATTATAGCAATCTTTTTTATGAACCATGACATCTCACCTCACAATCACATTTCATGAATTATAGCAATCATTTTATAAGCCCTGACACCCCTTCTCACATTGACATTTTATGGATTTACATAGCAATACTTCTTATGAGCCCTGACATCCCATCTCACAACATCTAATGGATTACATATTAATATTTTGTATGAACACTGACATCCCATTGCATTAATGTCACTTAATGGATTATATAGTGTGATAGAGTAAATTTGCTTATCCCTATTTTGAAAGTTAATCGTTATATAAATTGTTAAATTATCAGAGTAACCGTACCTTGGGCACTCCTTATGATGGTATCTTTGAAAGTATATGAGTCTGAAGTAAAATCACGAATTGAGAATATGCTAGATATTGGCGATGTAATGCAAACCAGCCCAAGTTGTTTTTTTTATTATCCAATGGTTATGATTTACAAAAACGAGACCAGCCATTGGGCTGCGATCTAGACGTTTATATGCTATATAGAAATCTACTGACTGATCACTTGAATTTGAACTGACAATGAAGTCTGGTCTTGAAATATTTCGTGCATTTTGCTATTGCTATGATATACTTGTGTTTTAATAAGATGCATTATGTGAGTAAACTATTATTTCTACAAATGTTTGAACTAAACTGCTCCCATGTAATATTCCTACCATTTGACATTGTCTTAACACGCTGTATTTATTATGCTGTGTGCATGTATCTGGCTAATAAATACAGTTGTAGGAAATTATAAATTGAGAAGGAATGTGAGAAAGAATGGAGTTATAGAGTGATAAACTGGAAACGTAGTGTTGCTCCTTGATTATATTTTTCATATAGCAAGCAGCCTGTTGTTCTGTGTGATATATGAATCTTTTGGTTCACTAATTGTAAACTGTTATGACCAACCAAGGTAGAGGTGGGAAGCAGTTTGTGTAAATGTAAAGGAATACACACCATCACTTTGGTAGCAAAGTATGATGACTGCAACGAGTACATTTCTGGTATGGGGAAGTACTAGAAATTACTAAAATTGCTGTTCTGCTTGAACGAACTGGAAAGGTAGAAAAAGCCCGGTTGTCTTTGAGAGAACAAGAGGTGAATCTGTTTTCAACACGAGATTTACTATGAAGAGATCAGCCATTGGGATGAGATCGAAGTTTAACTCTTCAAAGGAATTTATTTTCTAATCACTTTGAATTTGGAGGGGCTGAGTCCAATTATAAAAGGCAGCCATTAGCTTAATTGAGAGTTAACTGACTGATTGAGAGAGAATGGACATACAAATATTTCATTGTGCATTGTGCTGTTGATATGTTGTATTTGCATTTTACATAGAGATGTATTATGTGAGTAGACTATTATTTCTACAAATTGTGAGCTATGATGCTTGTATGTAGTATGCTAAACTCTTGACATTGTTTCTACTGATCCTAGTCAAAAACTATTTTGTTGAATTTATTATGTTATGTGTGTGATCCAGACTAATATATATTGTTGCAGAAACTTGAATGTAAGAAAGAATGGAGTTAGAGATGAATAAACTGTAAACTTAGCATTTGTTCCCTGAGTATATTGTAAAGGGAAGGAGCAGCCTTTTTTGTTTTCACCAGAATCTCCTGGTTTACCGATTTACAAACCGCTATGACAGTGGTACATTCAGGTGGTTCTACCTCCAGCGTGTGAGTGTAACGATACACTGCATTCTGCTGACGTATGGTGACAAAGTATTGCTGGACTACATCGTAAAATTTCTGGTATAAGGAAGACTGGAAATTGCTACATTGTTGTACTGTTTTTTGCTTGAGGGAACTAACATGACGAGGACCGCCAAGATTAGCCCCGAGAAAATACAACATGACGAGAAGCGCCAAGATTAGCCCCGAGAAAATACAACATGACGAGGAGCGCCAAGATTAGCCCCGAGAAAATACAACATGACGAGGACCGCCAAGATTAGCCCCGAGAAAATACATGACGAGGAGCGCCAAGATTAGCCCCGAGAAAATACAACATGACGAGGACCGCCAAGATTAGCCCCGAGAAAATTCTGTCTCATCAGTGTTCTACAACGTGTAAGATGTGATAGATTGTGAACAATGAACTGTGACCTTTGTTACAAAAGAGTGCAAAAGACTGTTAATGAATTGCACATACAAGGTTCTATTATCACTTATCTATAATAACTCCAGTTATGCTCTCTGATAAGAACTGTCTTGTGATTAATATTGACATAATCTGTTGAATTATGTGTTAAAATGCAAGACTGTATATGAAATGAAATTATTCGAACATGGTTCGTGGAGTCATCAATATCAAGAATATTTTCATTGTATTTGCTATATGTATATTTGATTGTTGATTTAATAAATTTATTGTTTATTGACCTTCTTACACATACTGATTACCAATTGTCGGAGAAGAGAGTAGGTGTCTAGAGACTCGCTAAATATAGATTAAAAGACGGATTTATCTTCTCCTTTAGTAAGATTTCCACTGACGGAAATATTGTGTGACAGTAAATGTTTTACTTTAATTTTGTGGAAGGGAGAAAACGTTCACAGCGCCCACATATCCACCCCGTGAGAGACAAGTGTTGTCTTCTTTGGAATTATTAATAACATAAATTATTATTCTCATCACATGTAATTAGTTATGGGTGATTAATTAACATAATTATAATAATAACCATTAACTCGTATGCTATCGGCGTCACATACAGCAAAGAATTTATATGAGCCCTGAGAGCCTACCTCATAATGACATTTCATAGATTATATAGAACAATTTGTATGATCCTCACCGATATACGTGTTGAACTCAACTTCTGGTTGACAGTGATCAAAAGAGTATGAAATGTTGTTGACACAGGTCACCACGTCAGCAAGAGAACTGCAAGAAATCGTTTAAATACATTGTTCACGGTATTGACAATTTATTGAAGGAATTGTTAAGCATGATACACAAAAGCCATGTGGCTTGGAATCAAACGTAACATGACTAATTACATAAGTTTAACTCTGTTTCAAAATGTCATATTTGCGGATGGTGAGTCCTCGTTAATAGCTATTTGTTCTTCTATTTCCTCGTTTTCGCGGAGTTGGTTTCCAGCATGGAAATCTAAAGTGCCTACACTATTTAGTGTGATACAATGCACTGAACGATAGTACAATTCAACTATGTATTGCACATTATTTTCTTTAGATCATCGTAGTGCAACTTTTGATAACTAGTTAATACGCGTAAAAGTAGAAAAGCTCCACTGAGTTAAGTTAGTCTAAATAAAACATTTGTTGAACAAATGAACATGGATGTTCAAATGCGCACATATACTTAAAATAGGAACATAAACACTAGCAATATGAGAATTTTAAAGAAGAAGCATAACGCATTCAACTAGGCTAGACAGTATTATTTCAATTTGTGAACTGAATGGAGAAGCGATGGATAGATAGATAGACAGACAGACAGACAGACAAACAGATAGATAGATAGATAGATAGATAGATAGATGGATGGATGGATGGATAGATAGATAGATAGATAGATAGATGGATGGATGGATGGATAGATAGATAGATAGATAGATAGATAGATAGATAGATAGATAGATAGATAGATAGATAGATAGATAGATAGATAGATAATTAGATAGATAGATTATTTTAAAATAATCAACCTTATACGATCTTGCAATCGTCCCTGAACACATTATTTAACACAAAGAGAAAGCTATAATTAGGTACGTATATGTTTAAAACAAATTTCGCCAAATGATGTTTTTGAAGACTAACAATTCTAAAATTAGACTAGCCTATCATCACACCAACCTGCAAAGAGCCGAGCTCATGTTCCTCGTATCGCATACGTTACGAGAAAAATTTGCTTCCGCTAATACCACTGTGATGTTCTGAAAGCATTTATGCAGGATGGCACTTTCTAAGTAAGTGCACCCTTCATGAGCACCAGTTCCTAAATAATCAAATGTAATCACTTATTTTATTAAGACAGTAGAAGATTGAGCAAGAGATTAAAAGTAGTAAAAATAACACCCAGACACAAACTAAAACTATAAAGTAATACATAATATAGTAGTGTGTGTGCGTGTGTGTGTGTGTGTGTTTGCTTGAATTATATGTTCGGAGACCCATGTGTGTGTGTGTGTGTGTGAGAGTGTGTGTGTGTGTGTGTGTGTGTGTGTGTGTGTGTGTGTGTGTGTGTGTGTGTTCTAATCACAGAAAGTGATTGAGAATTTACAGATAAGAAACACCTCAAGTTTATTCAATCGTAATATTCATCTAGATATGGATGCCAAAATAATGCTATTTGTTAGGTGTATAGGTGTATTTGATATTTAACTATTCGATAATGGTTCTGATAGTGGGAATTTACTTTATGTTTTCATTTTTTCTCCTTCCATATATTTTTTCTTCTTTAGTCGTCTTACTGGAAAAGTAGTGAAAATATTGTCAAATTTATAGCACACTTAACACCGACATAAAGCTGGAGGTATTTGACAAGACAGGGTCAAAACTAGTTTACTTGGAATCTTGCTGAACTCCAGATAACCCGCTCTTTCTTTCGTTGACATAAAATTCACTCCAACAACAACAGAAATGTATTCTTTCGCACTGTAACTTAACATCGTCACGAGCGAAGATGTTAGCATATCGATCAATCAACATCCTCTCGAGTCAAGATCTAGTCGAGGTCAAGAGCTAGTCGAGGTCAAGAACTAGTCGAGGTCAAGAGCTAGTCGAGGTCAAGAACTAGTCGAGGTCAAGAGCTATAGAGTGAATTATGAGAAGCGCCAAGCATTTTTGAACTATTAATAGTCGGATGCTAAAAATTAAATGATTCTTTTATAAAGGCATTATCACAATATTCCATATCACCTTATAGTTAATAACACATTTCCAAACATAACAGCAATAGCAATAAAAATATAGGGTACATAAATTTATTCAGAGTAAAAGAATTAATGCTCTCAAGAAATCCCGACACTGCACACTAACAATCAGAACTCTTGCAGTCTCTGAAAGGTACTTTATAGTCCAGCTGCGCAAGAATGCACCGTGAAAAGAAAGTTCTCCTGTTCTGATGTATCGGTGGGCAAAAGCGATAGTGAATGCTGGGTATCATGCGCCACTTTAACGTCTCTGGCATCTGCAACTTTACCATGATCCAAGGCTTCACATGATTGGATACGTTTTGCGCACAATAGAGTGGAATGAATGGAACGCCCCCACTTACATTCACTCACAGTAGATAGAATGAACTAGGCAGTAGATAGAATGAACTAGGCAGTAGATAGAATGAACTAGGCAGTAGATAGAATGAAATAGGCAGTAGATAGAATGAACTAGGCAGTAGATAGAATGAACTAGGCAGTAGATAGACTGAACTAGGCAGTAGATAGAATGAACTAGGCAGTAGATAGACTGAAATAGGCAGTAGATAGAATGAAATAGGCAGTAGATAGAATGAACACCGAAACTGTTAAATAAGCTGTCGTCTAGTAACAAACAAATGATTAAAGTCAGTTTCGGTAAGAAAAAAAAAAGGAGGGGGGTTTAATCACACAAAGAACCAATGTTTATACTTAGAAAAATGTTTTTGTAGTAATACACTAACTAATGCTACAATCTATTGCATTATACCATAGAAAAGATTATAAGCAGACAACTATTTTGATGGGGTTCTTGAATTATTTTTTTTATATGTGTATGATTGTTTTTATTCCTTGCAATCAATTAGTTTAAATGTCTACATTATTTAATAAATGTTTCAAGAACACTTTGAGCAGTTTTATATTTACAAGTACATTTTTTAAAAAAATGGTTAGCAGAAAATTCTTCACTCTAGAGGCTTAGAATCAGTGTGGACAAGCATAGAGAGTGGAAGGAACATGTCAACAGTGAATATCATACTTGTATATTGAATCTTGTTTACTTCTGCTGACGTTATGTAGTTCCATGACAGTCAATCTAGTAGTAAATCTTTAGCCTAAATATGTAAACTGCTCACTACTACTTAGTTCTTACTACCAATAATCACTTCTCATTTTGTTGTGAAAGGAAGCTTACAAATTAATTAAATATTTGTATTTTTCATCAATAATTACCTGTACTATTTCTCTCAAGAAAGTTAAGAGAAGTGTGTGCATGTATGGCTGGTAACGCGATAGATAACGACTATCAATACAGGCGAGGTACGATTGCTGTGAGTAAAATGGTGTTTAATGTACTGGTTTATAATGAAAAATAGAGATATTAAATATTAACTACAGCAAAAAAAGAAAGAAAGAAAGAAAGGAAGAAAGAAAGAAAGAGAGAAAGAAAGAAAGAAAGAAAGAAAGAGAGAAAGAAAGAAAGAAAGAAAGAAAGAAAGAAAGAAAGAAAGAAAGAAAGAAAGCTAGAAAGACAGAAAAGAGGAAAGAAAGAAAATATGCGACAATGTTGTTTACCTTTGTTAATCGTTGGTGATATCTTGCACGATAATTGATACGCCTCGATATAGCAGGATGCGTCTGATTCCAATAATAAAGAGTTCACATGTTCACAGGTATAATATGTTCACATGTATGGTAATAATTTAACATGCACAGTAATAAATAAGTTATTTTTTCATTCCGTCTAAATTGCTCTCCTTATTATTCCTTTTGTCATATCACCTAAAACGTGAAAATCAGAATCACCTTCAGTTAAATTAAATATATACTACTAAATGAGCATATTATATTATTAGTAATATTTAATGATACTATCAATAGTATTATTATTGTTATTAAAAATGTAAAATTTATACTTAATACCATCCCTCTGTCTCTCTCCCTCTCTCTGCCTCTGCCTATCTGTTCGTCTGTCGGTGTCTATCTATCTATATAGCTAGCTAGCTATCCATCTATCCATCCGTCCGTCCGTCTGTCTGTCTGTCTCTCACTATATATGTTCAAAACACCATAAATGTAAGCATATAAGCATAATATATATTACATAACAGCATACCTATAGCTAATACATATATTCTTACATATACCTACCTACCTACATACATACAGAGACATATGTATACATACATTCAAACATATCCATATACATAATACATGCAAACATTCTTAATTGCACTCATACATATTGCAATATCCTTTTTGTATTTGTTTCTATGGATTAATATATTTGTTTAATCTAATTTAAGCAAATTCTTTTGTTGATCTTTGAAAAGAACAAGAGACAAGTTTTGAGAATACTCCTGAAACAGGAAAGATGAAATGGGGATGACAATCTTATAAAAATAGAGCACAGAAGTTAAAAATAGGAAGTAACAGAGGGAGAACATACTTATACTGACCCAGAAATTCGTTGAGTATATCTACAACATATGGTCGACATCCAGTACTAGAGAGTGGTTTACTGTTTACACACCTCACTAAGACTGAGAAGTTACTGCGAAGAAACCAAAAATAGATCTGTATTAATGTCCACACACAAACACATACAACAACAGTGCAATGCTCCCGTGGAACCTTGTGATATTTAAATAAGCCCGTACATATGAAATAAAGTGATAGAAAGAACGTTGTAATATTTAAATAAGCCCGTACATATGAAATAAAGTGATAGAAAGAACCTTGTGATATTTAAATAAGCCCGTACATATGAAATAAAGTGATAGAAAGAACGTTGTAATATTTAAATAAGCCCGTACATATGAAATAAAGTGATAGAAAGAACGTTGTAATATTTAAATAAGCCCGTACATATGAAATAAAGTGATAGAAAGAACGTAGACCTTCAAAAATCCATTCACTCAGCTAACTCACTTACCTTTTCAATTTAAAATTTATCTTGTTATTTGTAATAATAATAATGTTGTTGCTGATGTTCAAGATGGTCATGTCTATAATTTTATTTTATTATTTAAACCTGGACTAAGCACAAAATCTAGACCAGGGGTCAATTGATCCAAAGGTAATACCATTAGGCTCATGAATTTTTGTCACGCTTTAACTCACCAGAATATGGCAGTACTCTTAGAAAAAAATGTTCTTTACTCAAAACATTTCTTTCACTCTTTAATACTAAGTTTATTTTTTAAAATAAAATAAGTATTTATTTATTTACAATCGTCACAATTAAAGGTACATAGCAATACCAATTGATCTCTAAATTAAAGTCTTGAACATGTTTACTAAACATTAATTGTTGCTTGTATCTTTCACCGCCTAGCTTCCCCAATATATGACAATCAAATGAAAAATGTAGTTAAAGTGATCGTGCGTTATATAAACTGTCTTATCAAAATATATGAACAAATTTGAAAGACACATCCGGATGCAAAAGGGCGAGAGGGTATAACAAACACTTTGAAAAAAAATTGGTATAACTATCCAAATTATACAATATAATAATAAAATTAATATAAATATTTATAATATATTAGATATATAATTCTCTGTTTGCATATAAATGAACGAGTGTGATGAAGAACAATTAATTTCTGGAATCGTATAATATAGTGAAGATTTCAATCATTAATCAAATTGGAAATTAAATGAATGAATTCATCATTCTAACTGGGAACGTGCATGATTGTTGCAAAGATTTGATGTTTCGACCTACATTCTGATTCTTCTTTCGTGCTGCTAGAAAGCATTGATGAGAAAAGAATTCCAAAACCCAACCCCAGCAAAAAGAAAGAGAAATTAGTAATTTATGACTGCAAATACAAAGTATGCAACTTAAATGCGAACGTAAGCTCCAAAATGCAGAAATGAGTATACGCGATTACCTGCACACCGGTAAAACGGTCTGTGCGTCACACGTTTTTGTCTGAAAAACATTTTGCAGCAAGGGCTCGTTGTTGTAAGGCCGGACGCATGAGTTTATACCCAACAGTTCGTCCACTGTACAGTACGAGTTTACGCCCTCACCTGTATACAGTAAAAACAAAATATTAAACAATAAAACTATTGATCAGAAACGACATCATATTGTGTGTTGATGTCATAACTGATTATTAGTTTTATTGTTTAAAATTTCGTTTTGTAATTGCATATGATAATATTGTATTTTATGTTCGATATACACGCTGACACGCAACTGCACGCACACACACACACACACACACACACACACACACACACACACACACACACATATATTACTCTTTCTATCTCTCAAGCACGAACATACTCGTTATCTATCTATCTATCTATCTATCTATCTATCTATCTATCTATCTATCTATCTATCTATCTATCTATCTATCTATCTATCTATCTATCTAGACAGGGAGAGTGATAGCAAGGGAAACAACCTAAGAAGAAAAAAGGAGGTATAGACAGATTTACTATGAATGTGTTTAATTGTTATTTGGAATGAATGTATATGCGTGCTATGGATGCTTGAATTTATTATATATTTGTATGAATGAACAGATTTACTGTTATATAATTTGGATTTGTGTATTACCTAGTCTTGGAGCCTGGGTGCAAATGGCTTGGAAATCTTCAGTCTTGCAACTGGTTTCTGAAACACAATGTAATTGCTAGCAACAATTAAGGTGCACAGATTTCTTTTTATTAATTTTAAAGAAAATCAGTGCAGGCTTTTATATAAAGTGGTCTCTCGACTACGTAGTTAGCATTTCTCGGTCTATATTTTATTTGTTTTGCGATATATTATTAAATATTGGAATATGCAGGCATTTCTCTTTTACAATTTCCTGCAAGATTACTTTCATTGGAAAGAGGAAGAGCAAGATCTTGGTATAGCAGATGTAGCAAACTGAATTCTATACATAGAGACAATGCAGCTAGCTGTATTCTTTACGTAAACATACATAAATGAAACAGCTAATCTAAATTCTGCACATAGAAATACATATGTGAAGCATCTAATCTGAATTCTATACTTAGACATATATGCATGATGTAGCTAATCTGAATTCTATAATTAAAAATGCATACAGCATGTAGCTAATGTGAATCTGTACGTAGACATACATGATATATTTAATCTTAATTTTATAAATACACAGACATATAGGATGTAGCTATCTGAATTTTATACGTAGACATAAATGAGATAGCTAATCTGAATTCTAATCGTACACATTCATCATGAGATAGCTAATCTGAATTCTAATCGTACACATTCATCATGAGATAGCTAATCTGAATTCTAATCGTACACATTCATCATGAAATAGCTAATCTGAATTCTAATCGTACACATTCATCATGAGATAGCTAATCTAAATTCTAATCGTACACATTCATCATGAGATAGCTAATCTGAATTCTAATCGTACACATTCATCATGGGATAGCTAATTTGAATTTTAATCGTAGATATGCATACATGAGATAGCTATTATGAATTCTAGACATATATACATGAATTAGCAAGTCTGAATTCTATACGTAGACATACATACATTTTGCAGAAAATCTGAATTTTATAAGTAGATATACATCTGAACATTTTTCACATATGTTTCTGATGTATGCAATACATTTAACACGCTAACATATGCTAATGATATTAAATGAACTCACTCATTATTGCATTGAAATAATCAACAATATTCGGGCGACACTGATTGTCAGAGATGGGTATTCGTCTTGTACACTCTACTATAGTTGAGTAGTTTCTGCAGAAAAAGCATTGAAGTTGATATATGACAATGAGATTTTAGTGAATATTCACTCTTCTTTTCCAATTAATGTCCATTTCTAAATGTGTAGCTGTCAGTATCTCATTGTCTCTAATTATCTGTCACAGCCACATGATTAAAATGTTTCGGTCAGATGGGACATAAAAGGATCATTCAGCCCATTGCAAGGATATGATAGTTATCGGAGAGTAATGTCAATCACTAATATTTCTGTTTGATGCAACGGTACTGTCCACAACATTGATACTGTTGCGCATTGTAATGCAGATCCCTATCAATAATTTGTCCAAAGTATTATACACCATCACTAAATGATATATGCCATCACCAAATGATATATACCATCACCAAATGATATATACCATAACCAAATGATATATACCATCACCAAATGATATATACCATAACCAAATGATATATACCATCACCAAATGATATATACCATCACCAAATGATATATACCATCACCAAATGATATACACCATCACCAAATGATATACACCATCACCAAATGATATACACCATAACCAAATGATATATACCATCACCAAAAAATAGTGCACTTTCAGAACACAAACATGAAAACAATAAAAAAAATATTTATCTAGAAAGCTGATAAATGCAATATAAGATTCATGAAACATAAACAATGTCAACATATTCGCAACAATAAGGCATACAACAGAAATAATTAGAGTTTTGGGGAAAATGTGAAACTCAGGGTTATCTTTAGTGTGAAGTTGAGTATGAAAATGACATTGATCGAACGCCTGAAGTCAAAGGTACACATCAGTAATTACGTATATCATATTTGTCAGACATTGGGTTGTTCGATGACTTTCAGTGGTATTCTGTTCCTATGACAAGAAGTTGTACTATAACCCCATGAAGTACCAATATGTGTTCCTGGCAGTTAGGGCAAGCACCGAGAGGACATTAGTGAACGTATTACGTCAATGAAAATTTCAAAATGTACAAAGTTCAGTATGTTGTCAAAAGGATTATTGTCAATACTTCTAATTTAGTGCACGACTTTCAGATATCAGTCTCTTAATATGGTAACTGTTGATCAGACTACCAGACTGCAATGCACATGAGATGTATTAATCACAAATTGTACACAAAATTATATATTTGCAACAGCATAAGAATACTCAGTAAACAGGAATGTGTGTGTGTGTGTGTGTGTGTGTGTGTGTGTGTGTGTGTGTGTGTGTATGTATGTATGTGTGTGTGTATGCGTGTGTGTGTTTGTGTTATGTGTGACTGTGCTTGCTGTAAATATTTACTTATTGTAAGTTATTGTTATTTCAACACGATCCTTATGTTTTTAAATTGGTATTAAAACTGTTAAAAACCTGCAGACGTCTTGACTGAAGAGAGAGTTGTTACAAGTTGCGTTACTACCAAAAATTGATATGAAGGAACTCTTATATGGCACGTAACAGTTAGCCAGCAAATACTGTTCTCTGTACGTACAGCCTATATGTTCTCCAGACCCTGAAAAGAGGAATATATATATATATATATATATATATATATATATTATTGAACATTATTATTCTGACATAAACTGAAATACTGCATTATCGTATGCAATTAAAAGGTTATGATTTCAGGTTTTTGCATTTCTTCTTTTACAGTAAGAGTATCAGAGAACAGAATGGAATGGAGGAAACTGGTTGTCAGGTCATCAATGGTGCCCCAACAGTCGACAAGACTAAGGGATAGAAAGATAGATAGTACAGGTACTTTCGTCATTCATTCATTCATTCATTCATTCATGCATTCATTCTTTCTTTCTTTCTTTCTTTCTTTCTTTCTTTCTTTCTTTCTTTCTTTCTTTCTTTCTTTCTTTCTTTCTTTCTTTCTTTCATAGCTCCTACATTCTAGTTTGATTCTTTTTTACTCTCATCTTCTCTCTTTATTTTTCCTTTCTCTCAATTTTAGTCTTATGAGTCAGACGATAACTAATTTTAGTTCAGCGAAGAAGAAGCATTATGCTTTCCTTTATGATGTTTTCGCTTATATATCTAATGAGGTTATTTTTAAAATTACATTTCATATATGCATACATTTTTCAATAGAGTAAAAAATTAGTTTAATAAAAGTAATCTCACCCAAGTTGAGAATAGGGGCATTTCGGCAGTGTAGATTGAAGAATTCCACGAAACAAGACTGGTCTATTATGGAAAAATATGTATTATATATATATATATATGTGTGTGTGTGTGTGTGTGTGTGTGTGTGTGTGTGTGTGTGTGTGTGTGTGTGTGTGTGTGTGTGTGTGTGCGTGCGTGAAATGTGTGTGTGTGTGAAATGAAAAAAATTAAAAACGCACATTTGTTCATATGAAAAATAATAGTTAAAAGAGACTTGAAATAAATTCAAATTAATTGTACACAAGAATATGAAAACATAAACACTCTATCAGAAGTATTATATCAGTACACAAATGAGGGTGGAATATTTTTTTCATTTTATTCTAGATGAGCTCTGAAAGCAGTTTAACCCCTTATTACCTAAGTCAATCGTAACTTAACAAATCACATATACAAATGGGTTCTGTTCTCTTGGAACTTAAATGGAATGACAGAACAAAGCAAATGAGCAAACCAAAACAAATATGTTTGATATTGATTTGTCTTGAAAAAATACCATTATTTATCATTCCAACTATTACATTTGACAGACATAACATTTGAAACCTTGACAAGAAAGACAATCTTTACCTAGGAATCTCATGATGACGTCCATTACGTAGGGTCTGCAAGTCGCGTTCGAAAGCTGAGCGTTACTGTTCACACACGTCACAATATTTGCATAGTAGCTGTAAATTGGAAATATTGATATCACAGTAACACTATAGACGTAACGGCTGTAGCATAGAATATGTCCATCAGCTGCGTGTAAACATATTTCATGTATGACATACTTGCATTACAATTTAATAGAAACCTGCTTAATGACCGTTACTTTTCTGTATCACATGCTGTGCAATTAGATTTTTTATTATGTTATTCTGTATTCGCATAATAGACTATTATGATTATTATAGTATTATAATATTGTAACCTGTAAATAGGGAACGTGACAAACAACTGTCGGCATATTATATTTAAACATAGGCTAACAATTTTCATGTGTGAGTACCACCATTTCTAAGCAAGCAATTGGTAAATCTTTATCCAAATATGTCAAATATGTGTTATCCACAAGTGAGAGAATATGTACTCTTCATTAGATCTATTGTCTGATTGTTAATTGTTTTTAAAAGTTGATAATTTATTTTATTCACACCAATCTGTGACCTAAATTTTAATTTTTTTCAAATCTTCTTTAGTTCTTGTACTCGTTGTTTTCTGAGGGTGGTGGTAATAGTGGTGTTGGTGGTAGATAGTAGTGGTGGTGGTGGTCGTATTTATAACAATAACGAGTAAACCTACTCGTATAATCTCTCTGGATGTCTTGATTAATACTCACTACTCAGATATCGTGAATACACATATATCACAAATTAAAAGTATCCGAACAATAATGGCCATGTTTATTAGTGTTAAAAGTTCGCAAGATTATCCCCCGACACTTTTTATTTCAGCCCTTAATAAGAATGACCATCCATTGAGTCAAAAGCATAGTATCTTCTCGAAAACTGGTGGGTGTGAACTCAAATTTTATGTGTGCCTAAAATAGAACTGTAGTTGAATATGTTGATGTTTCGCATGCATCTGTACAGCAATTATATAATTAGTTTCCATTCGTAACTGACTAGTAGAATTTGCTTCCGCCGCTGCATTACGGGAACCTAATAAAAACGGCAATTTGTGATTTATAAACCATGATAGTCAGATGTAAATGCAATAAAATATCACTAAAAGTGGAGAGAGAGAGACAAAAAGAGAAAGAGAGAGAGAAAGAGAGAGAGAGAGAGAGAAAGAGAGAGAGAGAAAGAGAGAGAGAGAAAGAGAGAGAGAGAGAGAGAGAGAGAGAGGAGGATGAGAGCAATGAAAGATAAAATGAAAGAAATTAATAAACATATTACAATAATAATACAGGAAGCTTATGTAAAGTGATATTAAATTTATCTGAAACTCCACTCACATTTCCGTGATGGTATATATGAACTAAATTTATGTTATTGACTTCTTTATCTATCCTACAATAAACTGAATGATTGTCCAGCATTAACCGAACATTGTTGTGAAGTGATGTAAATGTCAACGCCCTTTTGATTTTATTCATATGTTGTATTGTTGGTATAATAAATTTATTGTTAAATTTATTGACCTTCTTACACTTATTGATAACCTTATGTTTGAGAAGAAAGTGGGTGGACTTGGGCTCGCTAAATATAGATTAAAATAGACTAAAAGACGGATTTATCATCTCCTTTAGTAAGAAGTTTTCAACCTACAAAAATATTGTGTGACGGTAAATGTTTGTCTTTAATTTTGTGGAAGAGAGAAAATGTTTACAGAGCCCTCATATCCGTCAAGTGTCTTCTGGAGAATTATTAATAACATAAATTAAGATTCTCATCAGTTGCAATTATGGAGTTATGGTCGATTAATTAATAACAATAATCATAACCAATAATCAATGTGGTGCAAGCGTCATACAAAAAGCCTAATTAAGAAAGCAGTGTTTCTTTATTTGCACTGAAAACATACCGAGGGAGTGATAAGAGACCAAAACGAAAGAATTACGAGTTTTTTAATGGTGACTAAGACAGAGGTGAACAATTATTCATAAATATTTCACACGGAATTGTTATATCATTCTCCACTTTAATACCATTCGTCTGCATTTTACATGACAAAATGACATACTCTCTGGCTTCAGCAAGAGCATATTATGTTTCCACTAGAATGTCAATTACGTATTTGTGAACACAGGTACGTATATTTAATTATATGTGGAATTCAAACTCTGGTGAGATTATTGAATATTTCTATTGAGAGCTAAACAGATGTTATGTGATTATTATTAATTATGTAATGTTCGGTAAAACAGTATAAATGGAAAAGAATGTAACGTATACACGTATTAGTACTAGGAATAATATTATTGTTATTAGTGTACTACAGGGTTTATTAAGGACCTAGTATCTAAGTAATTAAATGATGCGAGATTTTTATTACTAAGTGAATATTTAATTTAGGAGACAGGGCGTCTGGGATTCGTTTGTATTTAACTTCTCCAACGTTCTTCATTGATTTCTTTTCCTTTTTAGAGAGAGAGAGAGAGAGAGAGAGAGAGAGAGAGAGAGAGAGAGAGAGAGAGAGAGAGAGAGAGAGAGAGAGAGAAAGGAGTGACCAGTAAATGTTTGTGTCAGATACATGCTATTTATCATCACTATGCTTACCTAGTTAAGGCAGAATGCAACCCAATATGACTTATCTTAGTATGCATAATTGTCTTTATCCATCTCATTTGTATCCCTTCTAGACCGCTTGACCTCATTATCGGATATGCATTTTTAATGCTCAGAATAAAATTTTGAGATGTTGGGTCAACATGCAATTGATCATGACCTACAAAAAGAAACCCAAAGACTCTCATGTTTTATTAGCAAGGGGGAAACAATCTTCTGTTCCAAGAACTTACAAAGAAATATGAAAGAAAACAACAAAAAGGGCATGAGCAAAGAGAGCCAAAAAAACCCCGACTCCATAGTCAGTAAATGCGACAAGGTGATGTTAAACATCAAATAAACAATAAAAAATGATACAGGTGGTTGAAAGAGGCAGGTTTCAAAGCTGAAACAAAAGCACTCATAACACCTGTGCTGAATTAAACGCTAAAGACGAAATCATACAAAACAAAAATCATCAAAACTTCAGATAATTCCAAAATTCAGACTGTAAATCGTGGATGAAACAACAGAACATATACAATCTGGAAGACACGTTTTGGTTATAAAAGAATACATTAAAAGACACAAAGAAGTGACAAAACACGCATAGAAACCTAAACGAGAACTATGGATTGAAAACCACAGAAAGAACATGGATGCTCCAAGCAAAAGCAGTCACCGAAACAGAAGAAGTCGAAAGCTGTGGAATTTCGAGATAAGAGTGGATCAAGTGATTCCTGCACGAACATCAGACATTATAGTTCTCACTAAGTCCAACAGAACACCAGACATTATAGTTCTCACTAAGTCCAACAGAACACCAGATATTATAGTTCTCACTAAGTCCAACAGAACACCAGACATTATAGTTCTCACTAAGTCCAACAGAACACCAGACATTATAGTTCTCACTAAGTCCAACAGAACACCAGACATTATAGTTCTCACTAAGTCCAACAGAACACCAGCAATCATCGATGTCGCTGTTCCAAGTGATAGAAAATCACAACAAAAGAAAGAGAACAAATACCACATCCCAGATTATAATCCAGAGTCTGTGGAATTTTAAAGTCTATTCACATGACACATCCACTTACCTGCACAATAAAGAGGTTTTGTTGAGCATTGAACAGTCATTGTCAGTCTCCATAGCCTCTGATATGTTGGAAGTGTACGGGTCTACACAAGATTTGATAATCTGTGTTTCATTGCTCGAGCAAGTCGCATATGTCCCATCTACTGCAATGAACACATTCGAAAGTCCTTGTGCTAACCAATAGTCGCAATTTTACAGAAAAGAATAGCATCATATTATTTAAAGAATTGATTTGACGCTACTTTCTTCAAATGTTAGTTTGCATATATAATTTATTCTTTCTTTCTTTTTTTCTTTCTTTCTTTCTTTCTTTCTTTCTTTCTTTCTTTCTTTCTTTCTTTCTTTCTTTCTTTCTTTCTTTCTTTCTTTCTTTCTTTCTTTCTTTCTTTCTTTCTTTCTTTCTTTCTTTCTTTCTTTCTTTCTTTCTTTCTTTCTTTCTTTCTTTCTTTCTTTCTTTCTTTCTTTCTTTCTTTCTTTCTTCACTGCTCTGCTCTGCACTCCATACAGATACACACTTTCACGATTAAACATATTTTACTACGTATTATTCAAATACGAAGTAAAATAAATGTAAAGTAAATACAAGATATGTTAAGTTCTTAAGAAAAATCAAAAGTGAGAACTATACCTGCGTAGACGAGGAGTAGAACAATCAGAATAGTCATTTTTTCTTTAGTAACCCAAACACTCGAATATATTAATTTTGTTTCCTACCCGGAGACAATGCAGACTGGAGAGAGACGATCATGTTGCCAGTATTTATACTACTACGTCACAGTGATCAGGAACATGAATAATTTATGTTGTTGTTGTTATTTCTGTATCTAGGCAGGATACTAGGAGATAGGGTAAGTTTGTTGATTGATAGAAGTTAGCGTGTGTGGTTTCTTGAATTTTGTTTATATGTGTCTTGTGTGTGAGTGTTGTATTTTCTTGCCCTTTAAAAAAAAAAAAATATATATATATATGCTTGTGTGGTTTGCTTGTGGTTGTAATTGCGGAAGTGGTGTCTTTGTGTCTGTTGTGTGGTTCGTATTATCTAAAATTACTTGTGTTTTTATTTTTATTTTTCTCACACGTAGAGGGAAAAAATATAGATATCACCGACTACATAAGAGGAAATTAGGTACAGAGAGCGACTGCAAGTAATGAAAAAGATGACATCAAGAAGACAAAAAACTTCAAAATCACCAACACGTAGACGAAAACAGCTGAAAAAAAAAACAAAATTGAACAAACTGAAGACTGTACAGACATACCAGCCGAAATTGGGGCCGCCGTCGATGACTAAACAATGGTGCTTGTGGCCCCTACCACTCTCACCCTTGCCAGAGCCGCCACCAAGCACATTATCGACGACGACAACAACAACATCAACAACAACAGAAGGCGAGGCAACAACATCTTCGATATAACAGGGCAAAATATATATCATAGAGGGTGCCCGCCACATTATATCAGAAAACAAGTACAACAACAGCAGCCACATCAACAACCTAACGGCCTTAACAACAACGCCGGAGAAACAACAACGACGGTTGCATAGTGAGCAACAATATCCGCAATGGGGATATTTCAACCACCCCACTGCGGACAAGATTCAGCTGCTGCTCAGCTATCTGTACTGGCCATCCGCACCCTGCCTTCACATCCCAACGGACACCGGGAACAGCGTCGACAACAAAAACAACGACGACAACACCGCCAGTAAGGAAGACCCTTGTTGAACATTCCGGGCGTATGTGCACACTAGATA
Source organism: Sinotaia quadrata (assembly GCA_028829895.1). Classification (NCBI taxonomy): domain Eukaryota; kingdom Metazoa; phylum Mollusca; class Gastropoda; order Architaenioglossa; family Viviparidae; genus Sinotaia; species Sinotaia quadrata. The sequence continues at coordinate 132,243,339 of CM054179.1, read as the reverse complement.
CAAACTTGGTGGCTACTAGCTTGGGCTCTGTAAAACACACCCACCCACCCCTCCAACATCGAGGACTGCTACTACACCAACAACATCAAATACCACTACATTGGCCCACGGACTACCAGGCCAATGGATGCCTCTACCGGCCAGACATGAATACAACAGAAAATAGGCCACCCTTTATCATCACACTACAATTTTCCATTCTTCTAAGTGAATGATTTAGCAATGCTACTTTCATCTTTGTGTATGTATTAATTTCAAGCTAGATTTAACTCCTGAGAATAATATCCTGTTTGATCTGATCATGTGTGAACTAACTCGCATGCTTTTAGCGCTATCATGCGCGACTGCGCCTGATGAACGCCTGAAGGTAAGTTATGCGGTAATGTGCACTCTCTCGCGGGCATTAATTAGTTAAGTTCGCGTGCGTATGAGTCATACATGAGTTATCTCTGTGTATAGCTGTGATCGGTTTGAAATACTGAAGAGTTGTTTAACGGTTGTATTTATACTTTTGAACTCTGACCTCTTATGACGTCTCTAGCCTTTCTTGTTCTTCTCAGGTGTGGATAGAGAGGAACATTACAATTCGGAACCAATTTCCGAATGCCTCAAGATTCGAAGTGCTAGTCATGTGTACTCTGATTAATATTATGATACACAGTTTCTGTTTCAGACCCTGAAGTGTATCATTACTCTGCCAGTTTTCAGGTGTAAAATGATAATAGTTTTCACAGTACTCAGCAATATCTGTAGCCAAGAGAGTTCAATTGGCAATGGTCTCTTGAGATTTTCTATTACTCAAATGACCAAACAATGAGAAGTCATGCACCTGTTGCAGAACTTTGCATTAAAGATTGGTTGATGCCAATATCTAGTCATGCAACTTTCATGCTGCTGCTTGCTTTCTGTCAAGTCAGCCTGTCATTCCTCCACAGATGTTGAATGGTTAGTCCAAATGTCATGGAGTCATGTTCTTTTGAGATCCGCCTCCTGGCTACACATCTCAACATCAATCACGTGACCACTTCTGAGTTTAGTACCTACGATGTCCTCCTCAGAAAATGCCTGATTACCAGCCACAACAGCTGACTGGCTTGAATGGGACATAAATTGCAATTCGCAGGCAACGCCCCAACGCTATCATTGAATTCTGAAGCTGCGGCTGTTTTTTCTTCTGCTGTGAAGAGTCTATGTTTACAACTAGTTAAGATTATGATTAATTAATTTCTGATCTCAATGGATTTAATTAAATATGGAATTAAAAGATGTAAGACATTAGTTCTAGAATAGTTTAATTATTGCGTAAAATAGGTTTATTAATATATACTAACTGAATACACATTCATTTATATGGTAATTCTGGTAGAATGCTGGGAGAAAATAAAACTATATGACAGTAGTTATTGATTTCTTGATATATTATTTACACTTTGAAACAAAGAAGATATTATATTACTTTGGTTCGAGAATTTAATTATCAAATTTGTTAATGTTGGTAAATGAAAATATCCGTCTAAATATGAATTGCTTGGCAAGTAGCTTATTACAAATAGATGCTGTCCTATATTATGAACATTGCATCTTTAAGACCGAATTCATAGGTTTCCTATAATCAAATAATCCAGGTCTAGTAAAGAAATGCTTAATACGCACACAGTATTAGTCTGAGACTTCTTTTGACAAGAGAAGCTAAATATTAATTGACTAGCAACTGTACTTTAATTTTTTAATGCGCAGAATGGCACTGCGATAGTGAACGGGAAGTAACCGCAGAGCATATAGTTATGATCCATTTCTCGAGAACAGATTGAGTAGTTTCCCTTACTTTATCATATACATTGCGCACATAGATTCTAAATTTAGCGTTACCGGTGATACAATGTAATAGTTCCCCTCTGTAATGTAGTTTTACACAGAAATAATTTTAAATGAAACAGAAGGGTGCACTGAACGCAATTTAGTTAGGTATGCACTTTAAATCAACACCATAGTCAATGGTTCAAAATCAAACTTGCTAAAGGAAAATCAAAGTCTGAAAATGTACTGAGGGATCTAAAGCGCGTAAACATAATTATGTACATGCAGAATGTGAAATATCCTATTCTACTTCCTGATTTGCAGCAGATATTAAGAGCTAATATAAATAAAAACATTCATAAACCATGCTAATCATTAACTCAGGTAATCAAGACAATAGGAATCCCTAAATTAAATTAACAAAGAAAAAAAGACACTTGTACATATACATTTTTAATGTAAAATAGTATTATTAATATTAAGCAAGTATTTCAGTGATAACTGAAGTGTTCAATGTTTATGTATAGTATCTATTTACATCAGCATTTTTCTATCTACGGTTTGACTGATACATTAGTTTTTTAACTTTATATATATAAAGAAATGAAAATAATAGGACATTAAATGTGAATTATTTGAGAAAATAAAATCAAATATCACATATATTATGTCTGATATACACATATTATAATTTATTATAATAAAATGTCTCATTTATTGAAATTTTGAATTCTATTTACTTGTTTTTAATTCACTGATTTTTATTTCAACTACTTTTATCATTATTCTGTTAAGAAGATGTTTCTATAGTCATATTTTTTACAATATCAACATCATCATCATCATCATTATTATTATTATTGTCATGGTATTATTACTATAAGTATTGATGACATTTTGGATCATTATATGTTTCTTTCTTTTATCTATTTTACCTATTGTTCAGTCAATTTTTGTCTAATCTTGAGTTTCCCGTACTGTTGTTAGCTGAATTTGTTTGTAATTTCTTGGAAAAAAAATTAGTACCCATAAGTATGAATCCATTAAAAGGGTGCTTCTTGACACAGAGGTGCATTTGTGCATCAAAGTGTTCTCAGACATGAATTGCTGGATGAGAATGGGTGAATCAGTGAATGAGTGGGCGACAATGTATTATAGGAGAGAGAGAGAGATAGATAGAGAGAGAGAGAGAGAGAGAGAGAGAGTCTTACAGCACATGTATAGACTGCAAAAGAAATAGAGCCAAGCATAAAGCCTAAGACATACATGTAAATCAAACTCAGACCAAGGGGTAGAGAAGCTGTAAAAGTAGCATATTTTCACTATAAATGGTTTTCCGCTTCAATGTTTGCATGCTTGCCATTTGTTAACTTTAGCCATTCAGTATTAGTGCATAGAGTTCAGATATGCTATAAAATGATGTCTCCAGGTCAAGTATATTACATATGAAAGCAAGAAATTCAGTTACATACAATGAGCTGTTGCTGAAGGAAACTATATTTAAAGTTAAGATGTATACAACATGTATGTGTGTACAAACTTTTAAAATTAAAATGTATAGAACATGTGTGTAAAACATATCTTAGAAGAAAAGTAAATAATGTGCAAGCCAAATAATTTTTGAATGACAGCATAGAACAACAGAGATACAGATAACTAAAGTTTACAACAGAAGAGATACATAAATGCATAACTGTACAACAATTACTATAATGTAAAGATTATGATTACAAGAAATCACTTCTCATTTCTTATCGCTGTGATTATTTCTTCAGTTTTAGGAATACATGGCAAAAATTACGTTCAGAAAATAATGAGGAATAGACCACAAGTTTTGATACCATATGTGTGTGTGCGTGCGTGCGTGTGTGTATATATATATACACACACACATACTAGCATGCATATATTTATTTATTCAAACATATGTATACACAGACACACGTACATATTGCACTCGTATTTGTTCAACTCATTCAGTTTATTTTAAGCAGCAAAGCTTCATTATTCAATATTGAAATTGCCATCCCAATTCACCAACACCATTATAAAACCATTTCATTTATAGGAAGTGCAAAATATATTGTATTATTATCTTAATCATGCAAAATTATTCGAATAAGTACAACTTTCCTTATGTGAAAATTTATCTGTGATCATTATTTTTCATCATCATCGTCGTCGTCGTCGTCATCATCGTCACCACCACCACCACCACCACCATCATCATCATAATAATAGTAGTAATAATAATAAATTGTATAAAACAATCTCATAAATGATCAGAGTTCTTAGCAATATTTACATATTAAAAACTAAAGATCTTTACCAAGCCTATTTCAATAAACAAAACAGAAATGAGCTGGGTTGTAAAATGACAATAGGTACCAAATACATTTTCAATAATGAGAAACGTTACTAAAATGAATTTACAGTTTCAACAATGAGCAAAAATAGAAGAGTTTCTTGGCGCTATTAAAATATGTTTATAATAACCCTCTTGTGAACGACTATGATATTCAGTTTCAAAAAATGTTTTAAATGGTGTAGCGAAGTAAATTTGCCTATCCCTATTTTAAAATTTAACTGTTATATAAATTGTTAAATTGTCAGAGTCACCTGACCTAGGACATTCCTTATGATGGTAATTTTGTATTTTTGAAAGTGTCAGAGTTTTAAACACCCTAGTTGAGAATATGCTAGAAATTGCTGATGTAAAGCAAACCATCCCAATGGGTGAGTAGTTTTTATTAACCAATGGCTATGATTTACGAGAACTAGGTCAGCCAATGGACTGAGATTTAAAAGTGTACCTGCTGTAGAGAAATCTATTGTCTAATCACTTGAATTTGAAGTGGCAAAGAAGTCCGGTCTTGAAAGGTGTCCGTTAGCTTGATGGGCAAGCAGCCTTTCCGACTTTCTACTTTCTCGTGTTATCTTAATCTACTTAATCACTTTGACCGGACGAGACACGAGAATCGTCTGCTACAGTGTGTAAAGTGTAAAGGAATATTTTACACTCCTTTTGTATTGTGACAAAGTATGCTAGAATTATTGTTCTGTTTGTAGGACTTGACATGACAAAAAGAAGCGTCCTGATTAGCTCGAAAGAATAAGTAGCTGAACGGTGTTTTCAACTTGCAAAGAGAAACATGTGGGACTGGCGTAATCACGTGGGACAATAAACTTGTCACATTGTTGTAAAAGACTGTTGAGACACTGCTTAATTCAGGTTACTTTAAAAAGATTATCGATAGAGATAAATTCCATTTCTATTCTCTGATAAGAACTATCCCATGATTTGTATTGAATTGTATTTTAGGCATAAGACTGAATTATAGAAATTATTCGAACGTGGTTTCACGGAAATATTGATGTCAAGTATTCTATTCCATTAAATTTGTTATATGTATATTTGATTGTTGATTTAATACATTTATTATTACATTTATTGTCCGTCTTATGCTTATTGATAATATTATGTTGGAGAAGAAAGTGGGTGGATAGGGACTCGCTAAATATAGATTAAAGACGGATCTGTCTTCTCCTTTAGTAAGAAGTTTTCCACCTACGGAAATGTGTGACGGTAGTTTGTCTTTACTATGGTGGAAGAGAGAAAACGTTTACAGCGCTCGCATATCCGCCAAGTGAGAGAAATGAGTGGTCTCTGCTGGAGAACTATTAATAATATATATAAAGTAAGATTATCATCACTTGTAATTAGTTATGGACGATTAATTAATTAATAATAATAATAACCATTAACTAAGTGGCGTTGGCATCACAACAGGCTTTTGGATCCCTTTCATGAGTAAAGACAGCATGATTGAGGTTTTCAATGTGTGTTTAGTTTAAAATTTAGAGGTTAAAAATAGCCAATAAATTCATACAGTAAAGATTTCCACTTAGTGTAATCTCAAAATCGGCCTTGTCGCCCCATAAGGAAAAGCAAAGTCAATTCATGCCGGCGTGTCATATTTATTTAATAAAACATGAGAAACTTGTAGCTGATTTTGTAACGTGAACAATGCAAAACGGCAGATAGTGTTCTTTCCTCTCAGCATCACATACGCTGCTTTACAAGTGTTGACGTCGTGTTTCTGTAAAGGGAGAGAATTATCAAAACGTACGTCCAGACAACTAAGCCTTTCAAGCAAAACCATTTCACAAATATTCCCATCCACACCGCTTCCGTAATTTATTCGCAGTTTGGTTGGATTCTAACAAGTAAGAATAAAATTACAATTAAACACACACACACACACGCACGCACGCACGCACGCATACACACTAGTTCATTCTAACATAACAAAAATTAATAATATTGCTTCAAAACAAGTGAGCGAAAACACCCAGAGAGCTGTGTAAATATAGAAAATATTGAACTAATATGTGCCCATACGTGTATGATGTTCGAACATTTTAATTGGTGGAATAATCAGGATTTGGAAAAAAATCAGTCAAAATGAGGAGAAATAGTCACCAAGTTACCAATAAAACATTTATCATTCCGATTTACATCTAGTCGCTCCCGTAGGCTGTTGTCGTGTCAAAATTCGTTGCAAATGAGTACATTCCTCTGGTTGCTCCTTCTGTTTACAATCAAACGGAATAAAAGAAAACACAGAAAAGATAAAGAAAAAGTAATTGCAATATTTTGTGTTTACTTGTGGCAATGTAAAAATAATAAAGACTGAAAGAAACTGTTCATATGCCTATGTGTGTTTTTGCATGTGTTTGTAAAATAATGATTCCAGGACACCGACTTAAGATGTAAAATTCCAACGTTCCTTTTGGACCATTGCTATGTAAAACATTTTCTACGTGTTCGTCTGTCTTGCCCAGGATTTATATTTTTCACATGCAAAATTATTTATTATTATTCTCAACATTATTGTGGTCGTCATCAACTTTATCACAAATCATTCAATATTATTATCAATATCACTATTGGTGCCATTTTTATAATAACGGGACTACTCGTAGCTGCAATCCATTTGACTATTTAGTATTTTAATGGATGTGCGGTGATATAGTTAAGCTTTAACTAAAATAAAACTATTTATAACTAATAAGGTATTAAATCACTTATTATCACTTATAAGTGATTATTATAATCATAAACAGTGATTTCATTTGTGATTTGTTAGTCTGGGTTAATATCACAACTTGTGGCTAGTTTCTATCAGATGAAATGGATTGCTATGCAAAAGCACTCACGCTGGAATTATATTGAAATGCATTGGTAATGTTGCATTATTTTTTTTATAAGTATATCTGAGGACTAACGTGTTTGGAGGATACACACAAAGTTGTTATGTTCCTTTTCATTCAAACGTGTAATTTGCACTTGACTGAATGTGTGTTCAGCGTTTGCCCTGACGCTTAGCAAACCAAATTCGTTAGACCGATTCATTGTACTTAAAACATTGACAAGTCGAGCCCACGTTTAGTTGGACTACTTACTATACACTGTCGGAGAACCCAATAAAACCCATTTATCAGTCATCACTGTACGCGAAGACTGTCCATTCAATTTTTCTTGGAAGCTAACCATAACATTTGATACAGTCTTCTCCCTTACCCTGTTTGTCATTTGTATCAGCAAAATGTTTTCGTCGATCAACAAATACAATAATAAATCATTCCTCTATAAATATTTGGAAATATATTACTGACTTAAGAAGAGATTATTTGGTCTCGCTGGAGTGTGCATGCTTGAACTGTTCACGTAAAGAGAAAGCTTACGTACCTAAAATCATGATGGGGAAAACAGCTGAAAAGAAACAAGTTGATTGTTATATATTCGTCGTATAAATCTTAAGTGTTAACAGACCTATATGAGACTATAAATATTTTAATTAAGAATACACATAAAATATTGCAAAGTATTATAAATTACGAAGCAGAATAAAAGAAATACAGCAATTACTCTTTGTCTAGAATCCAGTAATAAACACTTAAATAAATGTGATCATAAGATTTGACTAAAACAAGAGATGTCTGATGTCAGTTTCGAATACATAGCCGGAAGTATATTTGCTTTCTAAATTTAATTACACTTCCATGACTTAATGTTCAATTATTGCCTTCCAACTGGTATTTACACTACATTACACCATCTATATACCAAGAGTCGGGCACAAGAAATATTAGTAATACTCGGTGAAAAAACTTCAGAAATGAGCGTTATTTATTAGCACGTGGGTTTGTTTTACAACTTACATTTGTCACGCTTAGTTTCTTTCACTTCTGTGTTGGTGATCTGTGAAGCACTGCATTCCACATCCACCACTTCTTCATAGTCATGTACCACCAATGAATCAGCTTCCAATCTAAACAAATACATCCACAAACACACACGTGAATATGCCATCACAATCCCATGCACACAGAAACGCTTGTCATTTCATATTATAAAATGTGATTCTCTGCCAAAGGATGCACACAGTTATTGAAGATTTAGTCCTAATGAATAAAAGCAATAAGAATCTACTGTCTTAATGTATGCTCAAAACATGCATTATGTTACTAGAACTGGAATAAGTTGTTAAAACTCAGACTAGAAGTAATATTATGTATCAGAAATCCCACACACTCTGCAGACGCCAAGACAGTTGTTTAAAAGTGGGTAAACACCCTGAACTTCTTTTTATAGCACAACAACTAAAGCCATCTGGTTTGAAGGCCGACAAAAGGACACACACACACACACACACACAAATGCATGTGCGTGCATGAGTGTGTAAATATTGCGCGATAATATTTTATAAGCATTGCATAACATACACAAAATGACGACATTGACAGCTATTAAAACGAAAAATATTAAGTAGAGAGAAAGAAGAAAATAATAAAACGAGCAAAAACGTTTGAAGCATCTAAAAGTGCATTGCTAATAGGTTCTGCAAATAGGATTGTTCAGTTACAGAGGCGATCAAAATTTTGTGAGTGTTATGCGTAAGTTGTGTGTTTCTGTGTGTGCGTGTGCGCGTATTTCGCTGTATGTCTGTGAGTACATTTGAGTGTGTGTCTATGTGTGTGTCAGACTATTTGTCATTAATTATAATTAATGCACCAAAATTGTACATTTATTCATTAAAAAATGTAACCTATCTTAAGAATATTTTGTTGTAGTTTAAGCTTATATGTACATTAAATTTACCTGTCCGTGTTACCTGAAACAAAAGGAAAGCGATTATTTTAAAGTTCGTAGTTGAACTGAATGTCACATTAAAGCATTTACAATTATCAGCCATATACTGCTTATATATGAATAGTAAACCCGGCAAATATAACAGTGCATACATAAACACAAGCGAATTCCAACATAACATACACACGCACACGCACATACACACACACACACACACACACACACACACACACACAACACACAGCACACACAACACACACACATTCACATTCACACTAGCATGCAGACATCTGTACCAAATACGCATGAAAGTTACAATTGCATCTCTCACAGACGTACATTATACATTTTATTATATACATTGAGAATAGTACGTGAAACATATTCTTTTCATCATAGTACCTGTATTCATTCTCTTCTTGACAAAAATGCACAGAGTGATGAAAAATACAATTACGAAGAAGCTTGCTACAGTAACACCAACACTTATTTTAGATGTCTCATTTACCTTGTCGGCTTGCTGTTCTGTTGTAAAGAAAACAATATTGCAAAATACCGTGAGATTACGGTCAAATGATAATTGTATGTTCGATTATTTTATGGACTCGAAACGAGTATTCATGTTAACTCTTTAACTCTGTACACCATTTCTTTCTTTCTTTCTTTCTTTCTTTCTTTCTTTCTTTCTTTCTTTCTTTCTTTCTTTCTTTCTTTCTTTCTTTCTTTCTTTCTTTCTTTCTTTCTTTCATTCTTTCTTTCTTTCATTCTTTGTTTGTTTGTTTGTTTCTTTCTTTCTTTCATTCTTTGTTTGTTTGTTTGTTTCTTTCTTTCTTTCGTTCTTTCTTTCGTTCTTTCTTTCTTTCTTTCTTTCTTTCTTTCTTTCTTTCTTTCTTTCTTTCTTTCTTTCTTTTGCTTTAGCTAATTTTTGCTCTCTCTAATTTTTTCATTATAAACCAGTACATTAAATGCCATTTTACACACAACAATTGTACCACGTGTGTTGTTATAGTAGTTATCTTTCATGTTATCAACACTTATTGTAGATGTCTCATTTTCCTTGTCGGCTTGCTGTTCTGTTGTAAAGAAAATAATATTGCAAACAACCGTGAGACCATGGTCAAAAGATAATTGTATATGTTCGATTATTTTATGGACTCGAATCGAGTATTCATGTTAACTCTTTAACTCATTTCTTTCTTTCTTTCTTTCTTTCTTTCTTTCTTTCTTTCTTTCTTTCTTCCTTCTTTCCTTCTTTGTTTCTTTCTTTCCTTCCTTCCTTTCTTCTTTCTTTCTTTCTTTCCTTCTTTCCTTTTTCTTTCCTTCTTTCTTTCTTTCCTTCCTTCCTTCTTTCTTTCCTTCTTTCTTTCTTTCTTTCTTTCTTTCTTTCTTTCTTCCTTCATATCTTTCTTTCTTTCCTTCCTTCCTTTCCTTCTTCTTTCTTTCTTTTTCTTTCTTCTTTCTTTCTTTTTCTTTCTTTCTTTTTTCTTTCTTTCTTTCCTTCTTTCTTTCCTTCCTTCCTCTTTCTTTCTCTTCTTTCCTTCCTTCCTTTCTTTTTTCTTTCTTTCTTTTTTCTTTCTTTCTTTCTTTCTTTCTTTCTTTCTTTCTTTCTTTCTTCCTTCCTTTCTCTTTCTTTCTTTCTTTCTTTCTTTCTTTTTTCTTCCCTCCTTTCTCTCTCTCTCTCTCTCTTTCTTTCTTTCTATCCATCCACACAACTCTCTCTACTCTCTCTCTATCTGTCTGTCTGTCTATCTATCTATCTATTTAGATAGTTATATAGTAATATTCTATGTATACTTATGTTTGTAGTTGCATGTAACAGAGTAAATTTGCCTTCTCCCTATTTTCAATCGTAATTGTTATATAAACTGCTAAATTGTCAGAGTGACCCGACTTTGATACTCTTTTGTGGTGTTAATTTGAAAGTGTCTGAGCTAGAAGTAAACAGCCTAAGTCAAGAATATTCTAGATTCGCTGACCTAATGGAAACTGAGTGAGCAGGGTTTTCTTTATTATTATCCAATGATTATGATTTATGAGAACGAGTCTAGCCAATGGGCTGAGTTTAAGGAGTTTACTTGCAGTAGAGAATTCTGCTGTCTATACACTTTTGAATTTTGAAGACAGAGAAGTCATTAGCTTGAGTGGTGAGTTTAAAACTGACTGATTGAGAGAAAATGGACTTAGAAATATTTCATGCATTTCACTATGATATGCTATACTTGTATTTAGTAGAGATGTACTGTTACATGTCCAGTATTTATTTTAGGACCCTGCTCGAGAATTCTGAATTCCTAATTTAAAGATTTAAATTTAATTCCTTCTTAATTCCGAACAGACTGGCTGCTCAAGCTATCCTTCGCTTCATATGAAAAATATGTCTTGTAGTTAGAGACAACAAATTCACGAACAGACAACTTCCGTACAAAAGCTCGGTTTGGAAACCGTTAAGATACTCTTACAATTATTATGCATTCAGTTCACATTTAGCTCATATGCCCCCATCCAAGCTACGTATTTTGGTCCATTAATCATGCATAATTTAAACTACAAATAAGAAGTTCTTAACAAGATAAAAAAATTAATAGTTTAACATTTAAAAACAATAACAATTTAATTACGAAGAGAACACATTTGGTCTCCTAAACTATGCCACTATTTGGTGCGTATAGTCAATGAATGTTAAGGTTCAAATGTTTATACGAAGAGTTGCTGATATAACCTTTACGTAACTTGCTCGGATGGCGTTGTTGCTGAGCACGTGGCTCCCTAGTCAATATGGTTCCAATCCACGGTTCACAACCGATACGACTCGTCTGGTACTCGCCAACAGTTTACAGTAGCCAATCGTCTCTTGATTGTTCAGCTACACTGGAGGTGTACTTGGACGAAGTATCATCAAATACAATGGCGGAAAACCAGTACTTGTAATAGGCAAGTGACCCAGCCAAAGTTAAATAAGTAACAAGAACCAAAACGAAGACCCGCTCTGGAAATAAAATTTAGTTCCTATGATTTCGCAAATCCAAACGCACGTGGTCGACAATAATGCGCATAGTTTTAATCCTCGACTATTGTGTCTTTTACAATATATTTAGTTTATAGAAAAAGACACAATACAGTCCTCATGTGTGTTATTTTAACATTTACATGAACGTATGAAGTTCCAAACGTTTTACATTATTAAAAATGGAATTCATACAAAGGAAAAATCAAATACAATTCAAATCAAGCATGAGTGCTTTACAATTTAAAACAATGAAGTTACACGCAAGGAATGAATTTGAATTATATGAAAATTCACAACGTGCACAGGCGTCCTGCGGCACAAAGAATTAAGGTTTTATAAATTAAAGTTTAAAGACTATAATTAATTTATGTACAATGAAACATTCAAGTTTTAGCCCATCGTTATCGAACCACGTGTTTTAGAGGAGATTTGCAATATTATTTACTGCACAGAACACATACATAAATTCATATACAAATCATAAATAGTAAATGCAACTAGTAATTTAAGAAGTGGACGTGTTACCTTTTACAGTAGACAATGCCTCAAGATAACGGGTCTGCGTATTACTTCTTCTACGACTATACGGATCTTTGCTGGCAGCAGTGCTTGTGAGCTCTCAGCTGTCCTTCTCGTGAGTGGTGAAATTACCGCGCGTCAGTGTATTTGTTGAAATGCATGAATCCGTCACGTGACTAGTCACGAGGTGACGCTAAAGGTTCGACCTACAATGGACTATTGTCCCAAAAGTTACATAATGTAGAAACGAGTCTCTCTGCTATTTGAATACAGATGCATGTAGGGAAAGCCCTAACAAAGAAACTACATCGAATTCAAATTTGAAATTTGCAGAACTGGGTTAAGAGTTCACGACACAGAATTTTGTCTGACTCTGTCACATGTACTATGTGAATTTATTTGTACAAATATTTGAACTAAGCTTCACCCATATGGTATATTAATATGTGTTTGATACACTGTGTTTAGTTTGTCATGTGTGTGCATGGAGCTAATGAATAATGTTGCAGGAGATTGTAAGTTCTGAGAATAGATGTGAGATAGAATTGAGTTATATTGTGATGAGCAGGAAACTTATGCTTACTCTTCAACTATATGTTGCAGTGAATCAAGTGCTTTCATTTTGGTTGTGGTTAATTCTCACTCTGCGAGTGTGAGTTCGACCATGAGCTGTGAGTCTCAAGTGGAGCCTCAAGTTCCTAGTTACCATTTGTTTGTTCACTAGTCATGACTTGAATGATTGGGAAAGCATGGGAAACTTATAAAGTGTGTTGCAGAGTGTGTAAGCGTAAAGGAATATGCTACACCCCTACTTTTGATGTACCAAAGCAAGGATGCTAAGTACACCAGTCCAGTGTTCTGTTCAAGAAACTTACGGCAAGGGAGTTCCAGGTCAGTTGAGAGGAACGGTGTCAATGTTTTCCAGGCTTGTAGCTGAGCAGCGGGAACATGTGCTGAATGTGGACATTTTGATCTTTTGACGTTGCAAAGGCCAGTGAAAGACTGTTGAGGCAACACTTAATACAGGTCACCTAAAAAGACTAACTACTTAACTCTAATAACTCATTTCTATTCTCTGATAGGACTTACCTGCGATTTGTATTTACTGTATCGTTGAACTGTAAATATATATTTATTATTATTATATATTAAGAGAGAGACTCTAAACAGTAGTTATCTGAAAGTGGATTAATAGAATATTGTGTTTACTTGTATATTTAATTGTAACTGTCATAGTTGATTTTATTTTAATAAATTTATTGTTAAATTTACACATATTGAATTTGATAATCTTTTGTTGGAGATGAAAGTGGGTGGATGGGGGCTCGCTAATTATAGATTAAAGTCGGATTTGTCCTCCTTTAGTAAGAAGTTTTCCACCTGTGGAAACCTTATGTGAGTATAATGCTTTATGTTATGGAATTGAGAAAGCGTTTACCAAAATTAATATTCTCATCACTTGAAATTAGTTATGAAAGATTAATTAATAATAATAACTATCTTCATTAACTAAGTGGCACACGTGTCACAGTATTTGTTTGTGTGGGATCCGCACATATTATCGAACAATCCTGCTTTAATCCCGTTTATTGTATTACACATCATTATTATCTTACTACAGCACAATTGTGGCATCATTTGTAAACACAGATTCCTTATAGGGGTACTTTTTACTACGATTGTTTTGTCAGAGTATAAAGTCTTCCTATTCAGTAATGTGGAGCCAAGAGTGGCACATCATATATTCAAGGCGTGATTAACCGACATAGCTGTTGATCCGGAAGTGAAGCCAGTATAACTGAAGACGGAAGGAAATGAGGAGAGGTTTTCATGCTACATCCTGGCATTGTTGAAGAGGGATGGGGGGATTTGTTTTCTTTGTTTCAGTGCACTGTCCTTGTATATGATTAGAACGGGGCAGACAGAAAATAACGTGACTGAAATAAAGCAGGACTGAGCTGGACAGACAGGAAATCACGTGACTGCAATAAGGCAGGACTGGAACTGGACATTGCTCGGACTTCATTAGCATGCGCTAATCTGTACTTAAAATTTATTATTGGTCAGTAGCTGGACAATTATGGTCGATATAAGATTTTCAGACTGAAACCGAGAAGTATGACGTTACACGAAACTAGTTAGTCTATGGATTGCAGTCCTACTGGCCTTTGGGGATGATGTAAAACAGTTATAGAGGACAGAAATTGCGTATCATGCATTTTGTATCACTAGTTCGTACTCTCGTGCAGAAGGCATAATACGAGCTGAGTTATACATGAGTTTGAGTCGACGATCATCACCGAACAGAAAGAGATAGGGTTTGGGCATGAATGTCACTTTATTACGACAACAGTACTGACTCAGATACATCCTTTTTCTAATAAGCACACGTTTGTATTTATGCTGAGGTATGTATCAGGTTTAGTTTGGCAGAGGCGTTTAGATGAATGGTAATCATGAGTTACATACGAAAATAAAAAATAAAAAATTCAAGTGATGAGCATTAGATTCTCATATTTGTGGTTGTTGAGCACTGGACCATAGTATTTAGGATTGTGAGTGTACTTACTTCTGAAGTGAGTCTTGAATATTGACGACATTGGAATGATGTGCAAGATTCTTGTAATTTGAATTTTAGGTCATGTACGTTATTTATAGATTAAAACTTGGGATGCCAATATTTGCAAATGTAAATCACATCGCTTTATTTACAAATGTAGGTTTAAATATTTCCACTATTTAACCTTTGTCTTATTAACAATCGTAAATTCGGTATCTGCTTTTAGTATTATTTAAATTGTGTTTTATGTAATCGTTGTCGAAGGACATTTAGTCTTTGCCCAGTTAACTGTCGATCTGTGAATAGAACCTGATCGTGGATTACTTGTCGCCATCGCGAACATTCGCGAGACCACATCTGTCCCAACTGTGTTTGTTTTGCTAAGGCGGCTGGTTAAAAACTTCGCATATTCAACAGGATTAAAGTGATCATGTTTAGTCTGTCTTTTCCGTTTGAAAAAAGCACGTATTGACACCTTCGCTTCAATATAGCTACACCGACTACATATCGTAACATAACCGACATGATTGTCAGCTTCGCTTGACTCACCTGCAACATTAATAACTTTTTCTGGTGTGCTGGAACTGTTTACAAGACAGACTAACACTCGCCTACAACATTAATAACTTTTCTGGTCTGCCGGAACTGTTTACAAAACAGACTAAAACTGGCCTACAACATTAATCACTTTTCTGGTCTGCCGGAACTGTTTACAAGACAGACTAAAACTCGCTTGCAGTAAGGAGGAGGCTTGCTCTTGGATCTCAAAAAGCAGCCACGTTGTTTCTCCTTCCACACCATCGTGACGATTGAGCGACTTAGACATGCCCAACATGTCCGGAACGTGTGCAAGAGTCGAGAAAGTAGAATAGGCGTATCGAGTACAGAGTTATAGACCACAGAGGTCACTATAACAAGGCGGGAAGATTCCTTCTATTTCAAACATATTTCCGCGATAAGAAATTCCACAGTGGACAACAACGCATTAACTTACTGATGAGTGACACAGCTTTGTAACATGAATACCATTGACTTGTTCCAACATGTAATGATCATTTTATTGACTGAGTCAGACATGTTGCCAGGCCTGAGGAGAAGTTGTGTGTGCAGCCGGCACTTTGTTCAGGGACCTATGAAGGTCAAAGGGGACCCATGAAGGGGAATTAAATAAAATATATAGGAAAACCGCCTTGCAGCCTTGCTTGACATAACCTATGAAAAAATACATGTGTGGTGAAGTTTGTATAAGGGCCGATATATCTTCTCTGTACCGGGGCCCAGACTCTCTCTCGGCAGCACTGCATGCAGCATGTACTCCACTGACTGAGTCAGACAAGCAAAACAAATTTCACGGAGTCAGGCAATAACATAAATTTATCTAAGTCAGGCATGTAACATGAGTCTCACTGACAGTCATTCATGAGACAAGCTGTTATCACATGTTTCTTTTCTTTCAGATCTGCAGTTCTGAATCTAGATCGACACTTAATCATTCTACTGCTTGACAGTACTAACCAATTAAAGTTGTATATCGTCTTCAATCCGGAATAATATAAATTTGAGAAAGTGAAGTAAGACATAACGAAGTTTAGTGTATACTTTCAGACACTTAATCCTTTTCGCCGTAAAGACATATTTCTAAAATATTACTAATAATTTTGACTTTCGAGTGTTCTTGTTAATTAAATTTGACACTACCTCCCCGTTCGGTTCAGATCGTTTAATAAATAACTGATGTAACTATGTTCTGTAGTCTATACTATATATTGAAATCAATGCGTGTTTCTTTGCAAATGTTGTACATTGCTGAAATATTTAATTGTAATCGTTGTCCTTAGT
Source organism: Sinotaia quadrata (assembly GCA_028829895.1). Classification (NCBI taxonomy): domain Eukaryota; kingdom Metazoa; phylum Mollusca; class Gastropoda; order Architaenioglossa; family Viviparidae; genus Sinotaia; species Sinotaia quadrata. The sequence goes on along the minus strand of CM054179.1, from coordinate 132,226,461 downwards.
CATAAATAATATTTTATGTTTCCTCTTAGAAAGGATGAAATCATTATATAAAGAGTTTGTTACAACAACCCTTAAAGTTAAACTATTTTAGAATAATCAACTGTGTTTTCGGACTCTTGACTATAAATCATTTTCTAAATGTCTTAAACTATAAGACAAATATTTGGTATTTTATGATAAACTGCAATAAAATGTTATCCTGCCCAAGTATTTCATTTGTCATTTACATTATTTATACTTATTTAACTCTAAGGTTTCTTGAGAAGTGTTAATTTCTAAATTTCATTATGTTGATCGATTACTATATTTGTTGTTGCGGCTGTTGCTGTTCCTCTTCTTATTATTGTGACAGTATTGTTATAATTATTATTAATAGGAGGAAGACAAGTGCTACTACTTTTGCTAATATTATTGTTGATGTCGAGTTTGTTGTCATGGATAATTTTATTACAGTTTTATTAAATTATTATTAAATTCATTTAATATTCCTTACTATTAAATTTTATGAATATTATTGTTAATGTTGTTATATTTCCTTTATTGTTAATGGTAATCTATGTGGTTTTCAAGGTCAGAGGTCATGGTACCTATTTTTCTTATTTCTATTTATTTGTTTTTGCTTCTGCTCTTAGGCTCTAAAAATATTTCAAAGTTGTATAGTATTGCAATAGTAGTCGTCCTAAGCTACTATCTTTATAATAAAACTGAAACAGTCCTAAAAATTAGTCAGTATATACATACGTACGTGTTACGTTAATCTTTATAAATGCTTCAATTTTATTACTGCCGATCGTACTAATTTTCCATTTTGTGTTGTCTGCTTTTTCCATAGTCTTTGTGAAGAGATATGGTCCATGAAAGGAAAAACAACTGCAGAGTGGTTCCTTTGAGCTACAATTATTGTCCTTTAGTACAAATATACATTGAGGTTCAAAGGTATTATTATTATTATTATTGTTATATCTACTTATCTCAATCAAGCAAAAACTTCCGTTTGTGCATTTGTTGTCTTTCAGATGAAAGCTGATATTTGCTGTTGTGTTTTCCGGAATGCTAAATACGCAGTCGGTGACATTAGGATATTGAATGATGATGTCATCACCTGAAATGTCATCATTCACAATCAGTCAACTTTTTCGATTTATCGTTATTTTTTTGTGTTGTGAGGTATTTGCTTCGTTTTTTTTTTGTTCTCTCGCTATAAAAATGCAAACTATTAAACGTAAAAATTAAAATTAACAGAACACGTAATGAATTCATTATATAATTCAAATCTGAATAAAACATACCACTTAAAAATATACACCTTTGGCAATATTATATCAGACTCGTCTTTTAAACATGCTCATAATAACATCTAATCCATTTAGTGTTGCTGACATATATCGACACAAATACTAATAAATAGTGAGACAACACATAAAGGCTGAAAATGAAGAATTCTACTCAAATGTATAAATCTATCTTTATTTAAACTTATCTCTTCTACGATGTAAAATACTTTTAAATAACAAGTGCTGTTGATTTACAAACTGTCCGGTGAAATAGATATAAAAGTGTCATTCGAATGGAGTACTTACACTCTTTCTCAGTCCCTTCAGCCAGTTTGGATAGGAAGACTACAGAAGTAAAAACGCACGTTTTAAATACGAGCTTACTGAAATAATGGTACCGTGTTGTACAGGCCATTATACTGAGCGTGAATGTTATATTATTTGAGCCAGACACTGGGGTTACTCGATAAGCAATTTAAATAAGGTTTCAGTTTCTGTTGAACCTCCTCCTTCCTCTCATTTTTCTAATTCTTTCTTTCTTTTTTTCTCTTCTTATTTTTTCCTCATTCAAACAATGCAATTAAAAATGTATATTTTGATCTACATTCATACTAAGTATACGTCTTTCACGCCAGAGTAGTTAGTGCAGGTTATAACTTCGCGTGTTGAATTATAATTATTAATCAGTACTTTTATTGACAAGAATGACTATTTAATTCGCTCAATGTTAGTTTTTTCGTTTTGGATTTTATCATTGATCGTAATCCTTTCATTACTTTGTTTTATCAGGGCGCCTTTTAATATTTGAAGGTACAAGTGTTGTACTTGTGTTGCCACTTTTATAGCACTAGCACCAATTTACCAACAGGCAGAAAACATGGGCAGTAATTACAGCAGACACCGGAATCCATTCTTACGGGCGTTGGTCCTGTATGCTTCACAACTAAGGTAATATTTTTAAGAACGCCCCTCTCCCACTTCACAGTGCATAGATCTTTCAGGTTTTTGCGGAGGGATGAAATGTTCTACGTGTGTGTGTATTGGGGTGGGTGGGTGGGAATGCGTAAGCCCTACTCAAGTTCCCGAGTCTCATGTCGACTGTTCAAGACTGCAGCGATTGTCATGCGCAGAATAGGCCTCATCAGATTCACTGAAATTACTTCTTTAAAAAAAAATAATGACGTGGCGATCACTGAGCAAAATACATGAAGAGGACACAAAAGGTAAATATACTGTCGCCAAACGTCCGCCATATTGAGAATACCGACTCAGTATAGCGTCTATGACAACTACATTTTTGGTAACTACCGTTTTATAACTATACTCAATTTTATGAAGCTATTATGAAAACAATATATAAACAAACAATCAGGGAACAGATTCCCAGGCCTATCACCTCAGATAGGCCTAATAAATATCAATAAAATGTAAACATGTAAAGCGAAGGCCTTACGTAGTAGAATATTATACTCGCTTTACTTAAGAATTTTATATTTAAGAAACATTTGGAAAAATTATTAAATTATATGTACATTATAATTGTAATACTTGTCTGAATTTGAAAAACTGTATCGATCTAACCTATTTCTCTAAATTATAGTTCTTGTTAAATTGTACATTGAAGACTATAGAGTTAGCTCTACTTTACAGTTCTTTGTTAAATTGTACAATGAAGACTATAAAGTAAGTTCTACTTTATAGTTCTTTGTTAAATTGTACATTGAAGACTATAGAGTTAGCTCTACTTTATAGTTCTTTGTGAAATTGTACATTGAAGACTATAGAGTTAGCTCTACTTTAAAGTTCTTTGTCAAATTGTACAATGAAGACTATAGAGTTAGCTCTACTTTAAAGTTCTTTGTCAAATTGTACAATGAAGACTATAGAGTAAGTTCTACTTTATAGTTCTTTGTTAAATTGTACATTGAAGACTATAGAGTAAGTTCTACATACAAGTTCTTGTTAAATTGTGCATTGAAGACTATAGAGTTAGCTCTACTTTATAGTTCTTTGTCAAATTGTGCATTAAATACTATAGAGTTAACTCTATAGTTCTAGAGTCTATGTATTTATATTTATTTTGTATATTATCTTTCCATATTTATCATGATCAATTTCAAGTTTGCATTTTATCATAAAAATTGTGTAAATTGCGCTTTGATTTTCAAAAATACAACAAAATACCCTCATAAATACATGCAAATTACTTTTTTAAAACAATAATTAGAAAGGTTTCATGCTTTTATTCACATTGTTTTTAAATGTGTTAGTGGAATACTGTTGACATTAATTATTACCTGATTGTACAGTATCAGAGAAAGATTCCTTATATTTTCAAGAATATTTAATTTAATCATATAAAATATAAAAATATTCATTACTTCCAAATATTAATGACAAAATAGTTATAAGAAATGTCTAATAAAATTCATTGTATATAAATCTATAATTTCCTTCTAGCAACATAGATATTTTAAACCAAAAGTGATGTGTCATTATTATGAAAAGGCTAGCACTAGTACTGTATACAGGCTAAAATTGATTATCTTATCAGATATATATAAAAAAAAACTGTACTAGTTCAACGAATTCATTAATTAATGAGTGGTATAAGTTTTACCATTACATTGTGATATATCAGTCCACTTAAGTCTATAGGGAAACTCAAAGGTAATAGGGGGAAATCAGAATTGATATCCATGGTTTAAAATGTAAAACAATAATAAATCTGAGTGAGATGGTGAACGGAATATGAATAGTAACACTTTTGTCACCTGCAATTTACGCCTGCAATCTAATTGATCAAGTAACTGTTACAAGAAATATATATGAACCAGCATAATCAATTCCTCGTTTTAATTTCAGTATGCATAAATTCAGCGAGCTCTTTTTGCACCTTGATGTTAAATAGCCATGTAATTGGCCTTGACACATATATTGGCTAAGTATGTCATTATGTAATGGACGATGGACAGGTGTGAACAGTGACGCCTTAATGCATGAGCACGCTGGTCAGTTGCCCACGGGCCCCCATGCTATTCTATGTATGTTTTATATGCCATTTTCTTCCTGTGAGTGATTGTGTGGGTAGGGGCCCCAATGCACTGCTTTTCCAGTGGGTCTATAATGGTATTAAGACAGCCCGGATGGTGAATAAAAATATTTTCTTCTTCATGATTTGTAGAACTTTAAAGTTGACCAGTACTTTACTTCCATTAGAGAGTCATGATGTGTAAAAGAATCGTAGTGCTGATACTCAGTTTTTTCCACCGTAGGATTTTCCCGACGGAAATATTAGTACAATGTTCGATGTAGAGGGAAAGAGCTACGAGCGACTGCAGACAATGAATGACACATATCATGACAATTTAGCACTCAGGTAACACGTTCATCATTGCAGGGAAACCTGGCACTGCACAGATCTGGGAGACTATTCTGCTGAACAAGGGGAAAGAATCCTAAAATCAGCACATTCAGTGACCCTTGATGGGATTTATAGCGTTGGTTATAGAAATAGTAACCATATATAAAACTGTTAACTGCAATTTCATGCCACTCCAAAGATTATTAAATGTTGAAGATTTAACTGTAATTCCTACTGTTCTCCCACTGCCATTAATTATAACAGTTTAATTAAGGCACCAGACGATGATCCAATAGAGTGCCGGTGCTGTTACCATCTTAATTATTCCATCGTCCATATCTGCACAGCGCCAGTCCGTAGATTAAGGCGCAAATCAGAGTTAGAATTATTTCATAAAGTAAAGCCACGTTAGGTATCATACGATAAAGGCATTAACTAAAATAATAAATACTTTTTTCCAGATGGTGCTTGAAGGTTCTATCCGGCGTACCTTCTCGAGAAATGCGAGCTTTATTTATTTCTGCAAAGAAAAGGGTGGAGCGGTGTGGGTTTTGTTCTGCCTAAAAGCAATTGCAGTTCATACAGAAGGTTCAATGTTCTTACTTAAAGGCCAAAATAGTAGCATTTTGAATCATTTGGCATTTTCACTAGACAAATGCATGGCACATTTTTCTTGTTGTGATTTGTTGTTATTTTATATTGTTTGATTATTTTCCCTGCGATTGTAATTAATTAGATCAATATTAAATACCCCTTTTTCTTATCCATTTCAGGGCTACATATATTTTAAGACAGCCAGAGGTATGCATAACTAATAGTTGATATGTGTATAAACATATATTTTAATTCAATGGACTAGACCACAATTAATATTCATTTAGAAAAAGATAATTCTTTTCCAAATGATAGTGATTCTAACGAAGTGCTGAAAGCTACTCCAGGGTTAGCATATACATCTGCAGCTATCTATCTATCTATCTATCTATCTATCTATCTATCTATCTATCTATCTATCTATCTATCTATCTATCTATCTATCTATCTATCTATCTATCTACCTACCCCTCCCTACCTCCCTACGTATCTATCTATCTAAACCCATCCATCCATCCATCCACACACCCACCTACCTAAAAATATCATCCATCCATTCATCCATCCATCTCTCTATGTACATACGTGTGGTTGCACACACAGGCACACATATATTTACATTTATTTAATATTAAGATATTTACACAATTAGTTCATGAAATAATAGCAATACGACGACAACAAATGATACTATAAAATTTAATTAAAATTTTCATCTGCTTTACCAGTACTTAAATTTATGACGAATTTAATACCCAAAGTAGTGTTCAATTTAATAGTATTAATTAGATATGTAATGCTACAAAATATTAATAGAAAAAGGTAAATTTAACAACTTTTCATTTACGCTCTTTTTATGCATCAATTTACTGTAATTTTGTTGCATGACTCATAGTTCATCTTGGAATCTTGGATGCTGCTATGGACAGCTTGCCAAAAGTTTAAGGGATTCACACATGACTAACAAAGATTTTGCCGAACATTTTCTTGATGCATGTGACTATTACACAGTTTTAGACGTGTTTGCACACAGCCATATATATATATATATATATATATATATATATATATATATTTATTTAAAATATGTGGAATAAGCTCTACCTTGTTACTATTATAACATTGATGTCTATAAATAACTCTCACTGATTCACCAAGAACTTTAACTCAATAAAATGCCTGAAGTGTACATAACATTCTCCGATTTTGACAGCGATGATGATGATGAAATGATTGTTATAACTGCAGCAGTTTCTATCATTTTGGAAATTCAAATCAAGAACAAGTGGTCTTGCTGGGTAGGAAGATGGATTAAGCGTAGAAATCAGTATGGAGCGTACTCACAGCTATTGAAAGAATTAACTTAAGGTTGGAGATGCTGCATTTCCAATAAAACCATATTTGCTGAAACCATACCCATGTACATATGCTGTCGATCAGCAAATGTCAAATGAGGATGCAGAAGATGGAGAGAAAGATTTTGACTTCGACTATCAAGAGCAAGGAAAATATCTGAAAATACATTTGGTATTTTGTTATATCGTTTTTGTTTTTTTTTTCAGAATCCAATTCGTCTCTCACCAACCAAGGTTAATACTGTCAAATCAGCATGTTTGGCTCCGCTCAATTTTCTTGTGTCAAAACATGACTGTATGTTTATTACGCCATCTTTGACAAATCCGGAAACACCAACCACATATGATACAATTCCTGGTGAGTGGCAAACCAATCAAAACACCTGTTTTACACGAAATGTTCCTCAAGATGGAAAGCGAACAGCATTTGGCCTGAAAGGTTAGAAATGAAGTTAAAGAGTGGGCCAATGCAGAAAGCCAGGTTTCTCGTCAAGAAAGATTAGAATTTGGACAATAACTTCTTAAATGCTACCTCAAATCACATACTCATCTAAAATTATTTATAAGTTTATTATTCTGTCATAAATCGTTTTTCAAGATAATCATCATTTTGAAACAAACATGAATATGCCAGCAAGTTTAATGAAAAATGCATACTTTTGATGTGCAAATGTTAATCTGATTCTGGTAAACACAATATAAAGATTTTTTTCAAATAATATTTTATATAAAAAATTCTCATTTTAGAAGTTTATTCCACATGTTGAAGAGTACATAAGCAGCAATATTTTTTTCTCTAAGGGAAACATTTATCTTTCCTTTGTTGAACCAAGTTCTGGACCACTAAACATATTGTAAAAATGCTTTGTAAAGTTAATTTTATAATTATTTTATAAAGGATTGTGTACCTAACTGTATTATTAGTAAATACAAGTACTTTGAGTTACATTTTTACACACAAAGAAACTTGTATTTATTAATGAAATACTTTAGAAAACTGAAATTCCGTTTAATAAAAATAACTTTCACGGCAACAGAAATGAATGTTAAAATGAAGGAGACATCATAAATTATTTTATCATATTGGAGACATTTTCTTGGGTGCAATGTGCCTGCAAAAAAGGCATCGAGTACAGGGAACCACCCCTACTTGCTGAAGTAAAAGTTCATCTTTGATTAATATCTGATGTGTAATCTAGCCACAATTTCTGCAATCTGTAGTGTAAGAAGTTGAAGCCTTGATTTGTGTATCAGGCTAAAATACAATGTTATTCAAGTTGCAGTAACCGCTTGTTTGAATGAATGTGAGTGCTGTTGCGAGAAGCCTTTATTTTGACTTGTTTTTTTTTCTTGTGGCAATAGAGCATTATTATAAGGAATATAATGTTATTCTGTATGATGACTTTATGATGAAACTTATAATTTAGATCATTCGCAGTTATATAGTAGGCGATTGACAATTTTATAAACTGTTCACACTTATCAGTCTTTTCACCATAATAAGATTCAGTGACATTTATTTTATTTCGACACATAGAACTGTTACGTTTAACGATACGACTTGATTCACCATTTTAATCTTCATTAATTTTCTTCATTAAATTTATTGTTATTATTTTAGTCGCTTGTTTGTGAATTTCGGATTGTTAATCGCAGCTATTGTTTGTCAATTGTTAATCGAAACTATTGTCTTCCCTCATCATTTACCATACCACTTGACGTTGCCGGGGCATTGATAAGGGGTGGGGGTGGTACAAACCATTGTCCAAGTTATATGGGCACCACTAAATGGGAAGATTTATGCCCCTTGTGTAGCGTGATTAGGACAGTGGGGAGCAAGACGAAGTATTAGTTGATAAATCATGTTGATTATACTTAACTGTTGTTATGCCCTAGACTGTTCACACATACTAAAAGTCACCAGATCATCATCAATACTTTTTTTTTTATTTTGCCAATTATCTACCTTTGTCTAGGCTTATTGAGTGTGACTGTCTATAAATCTGTCTGGTAAGTGATGAATCATATTGCATTGTGACTGTATATGTGCAAGAGGAGTGAGTGAAACACACGACACTAACATCTATAATCATATTCGCCTCACGCATACAACACATCAAGTATACGTTTCATTCATTCTTCCGTCAGTCAACAAAAGTGTGCCACAGCTAAGTTTTTCGGATAAATTGACCCGAAATAATTAACTATCCTTATAAGAAATAGACACATAAATAAAATGTACGTTAATACCATGTATGAAATTTGTGTTTGGCACAGCAGCTAAGACGTCATGTAATATAACCCATGCGGAAGACGGCAGAAATTCTACACTGATTTGTAACTTTGGTAATGACATTAGCAAAACCAAAGAAAGCGTTAAAGTGGACCATTACAGGGATTCTAACTCTGAAGAAGCAGGTTTGTGAGTCAATATATTGCCTCAAAGTTACATACAAACACACATTCAGAAACATTATTTAACATTTAATTAGTTAGTAAAGTTTTGTCTCACAGTGATAATCACTTTGAGAATAGCTGTTAGTTTCAACGATGAATGACGTCTATAGCGCATAACTCTATCAATGTCGACATTCAATGTATGCATATAATATTTACTTTTATATGTTCTCTTCATTCTTTAAATATTTCCGAAAGAAACTGTGTACGTTTACTTGACAATAATATTGTTTAAAATGTAGCTGTTTCCTTTTATCTGGACTTCAACTGAACGTGAATTCATTTCACTATGCAGATTCGTTTTAAAAGGTTTGTGATTATCAAACAAACATAATTTTGCTTTTGAATCTTTTGCACTTGTGTTTATTAGATTTTTTAAATATATTATTTAATGAATATAAAACTTACTCACATTAACAAATTTTGTTTTTAGAGACTATTGTAAGCTGTCACTGGATTGACGAGTCACAGTACTGCTATGTCCACCAGAATTATGCACTGGACATCAATATTAACAACAGGTTACATGTAATGATTCCTCAAGTTATGCAAGATCACATCGGCAGATACGTTTGCTTTGTCCTTCCTACAAAACCAGACAGTTACCAATCTTGCATTTTTAAACTTCAAGGTGAGTTACTCTTTCTTTCTTTCTGTTACTCTACTCTTTCTTTCTTGTGCTAACATTCTTTGAAGTGTTGATTTGCCTATTCATATGTTTTTAAATTGTGCTCGAGTTAAAAGAGTAATTGCGTGAACAATATTAATATTCATATTGGCATATTGAATTGTTTCTGTTATTTGTAGTGTTGATTAGCTGATTAGAATGAACATAAGACTGATTCCATTTATCAAGAGTATTCTCTCTTTCTCTCTGATTTTATCACTTCATATTCCTTGGATACGTGAGAGAGAAAATATTAAAATAGTTATGAAATGAATCATTATCTTATATTTATATGTATGCCTGCATGTATCCGTGTGTGAGTGGTATCAATGTGTAGGAAAAGCAATATCACTACAACAAAAACAGTCAATAGTAAAATTGTAAGTCAACTTTATATAGAAGCATAATTAGTACATGAAAGAATAGTGTAAGCATATAGCTATAATTGTAAAGGGATTTTTCAATGTAAAATTAATTATTATTTTTAATAATAGTACCCAAAAAAGAAAATAGCGATGCCCCCACAACACATCAGAATACAACAGTGACAACAACATAAACAACAGCAGCCACAACTATGACAAAAACAACAACGCCAACAAAACTGCCGCCGACAACAACGACAAACATGGAGACCCAGTGAAAGGCAGTACATGCAGCGGGGTTACTTTAATCACCCCATTGCAGACATGATACAACTACTGCTCGACCTTTACTGGCCACCAGCACCCACCTTCATTCATTCCAATGGACACCGGGGACAATCACAATGACAGCGCCAACAACAACGACAACACCACTAGTGAGGAAGACATTGGGTCTGAACACCCCGGGCGTATATGCACAATAAGTACATAGCAGTGCTTTAGTCCACGGATTTCCGAACTAAAGCTTACCTTCGCTGACCAGACTTGCTTTCACAATCAATGTCACATGTCCGGACTAGATTTAACGACTCTGTCTTATTTTAGATCCCATTTATCAATATTGGTTTATTGAGTAATTTCGACAACCGGACGGCCTGACTTAAATAAAGGTGGCTGTAGTGATTAGCCATCCTCCCCTTTAGATCTATGTCATTACATGGTTCCTGACATTGATCGTTACAACTGCTCACAACAGGGTTGTCGGAAATAGGTTGTGGTGAATCCCATCAGAAACCAGCACGCCAGGAGCTGGCCTAGTCCCTAGTCCTGAGAGATTCACATAGAATTACTGGGAGGTTGTAGTGTCAAAGGGTGTACATTAAATCAAGCGTTCAAGACAAGCAAAGCAACATTGTTACAAGGCTTCATAAGATGACAGTCTGCACCGTCAAAGGTCATTAACTGCTTGTTTCTATTCTACTCTTTCTTACTCTGGTTCTGAAATGGAATGGACTTTAATGAACAGTTAGGATCTATTTATCTTATTATTTTATTGTCACGATAAAGACTGGATGGCTATTGGAAAGTATCTGAACATTTTCTCTTAGTAGTTAAAATAAGTATCATTTCAACTGTATTCGTTTGTATATGTTTAGTAATTGTTGATTTAATAAATATATGGTTGATTTCGTCACTATTTATTATGCAAATTATTTAAATTATGTCTGCAGTAATTGTGAGTGGATGGTGGCTCATTAATATAAATTAACAGACAGACTAAGTAAGACGTTCCATCAGCGAGAAATAAATTATGTGTCAATAGAACTTATACCTTGGGATAATTTATATAATATATAAATTAAGATTTTCAGCAAATTGTATCTAGTTATGCATTAGTAATTGATAGGATATAATAATAATCATCATAACAAGCATGGGCTTCATCACACTAAGCACACAATTTAAATCACAGTGAATTAAAAAGATACAAAACTCCAACTTTACAAAAATTCAATCCCATTGAAATTTTCCAGCGCTCAGTAATCCATCTTTGAAATCCACTCCCAGTGAATTTCATGGCACACGGTAATCCGATTATAGCAAAATTCATTCCCGGCGAATTTGGAGGTAAACAGAAATCCAACTATAACGAACTTCACTCCCTATGAGACTTCTAGATAGAACCCTTGGAGGTCTTTGTTGTTAACTTGACTGGCTTTTTGTTGGACTCTCTGGTTGACTAGAGTCTGGACCCCCCACACACATTGACCAAACCTGGGGTTTTAATGCAATGACGGTGAAAGAAAACGCTGATGTGATGAGTGAATGAAATCATGCAAGGCACCCATTATTTCTAGCCAACAGTGGCCAAACACTTGAGTGACACTCACCCACCAACCCCCTTTCTGACTGTTTACTCATGCAAATAGACAGGAATTTCAGAAAAAATAGTAAATACCAAATACAAAACTTATGAATATTATTAAAATGTCAATAAAACATAAAACATCAAATAAACAATTAGAAAGGGCATCAATTATGAAATTAATTAGTGGGTGAAGTTTTGCTTCTTTACATCCGCCGACCCACCCGTCCACTTGAAAGATATACGTTGAATTGCTATTTTCTAGTTAGGTATATTTTAGTCAACAACTGATTAAAATCTTTCTATGTCTCATGGGCACATTGAATGTTCAAGACAGATCAAGAAATGTAAAAGGATAAGTAGACATAGTAAGCTAAAACTAACTCACTATTCTTCAATGATGAGTTAGTGACTAGTTACACAGTTGATCTGTCAATGGGAACAAGAGTGATACATAAAATTAACTTTTCCTGTTGAAATATATTATATCTAATAACATTCGCAAATAGACAATGTTAATAAATATTTGTAAATCCATTGTGTTCTTGTACTTGTCTCTATGTAATTATAAGCAAATTTCAATTTATTAACATTGTCATAGGCTGAATCAGCGCGTGTCAAACCAAATATGTATGTCAGAAGCCGGTGTAAGCTGTCCTGTTGATACACTTCCTTGCACAAACACACACACACACACACACAGAGACACACACACACAGACACACACACACAGACACACACACACACACACACACACACACACACACACACACACACACACACACACACACACACACACGAAAAATGCAAACAGAAATGGAAAGAGATCAACATTCGACTACTTTTGTTTGATAAGGCCAGAAGTCCACTTTAAGAAAAGGGAAGAAGATAGAAATAGAAAGAGGGAAGCAGTGAAAAGGAGAGAAAGAGCGAGAAAGAAACCGGAGTGAGGAGAGGATGGAAATAGAGATAAAATATACTTAAGCAGTTGTTGTATTGGTGTCTTCCTGTCCAATTACCAAATTTCCTAATTTTGTTTGATTTTGGTTTCAAAATAAAACAAAATCGACTACTTTGTTTGTTACATAGATGCCACAAGATATCCTGGAAGCAATGAAAGTTCACTTATACTGAATGTTGCTGAGCCAAGTGACATCGTCAAAACACATGGTAATATGTGGAGGATCTAGATACATAATAAGGGAACCAAACATTTGTCCACATTGTACAGTATGCAATGTGAACGCTACACAGAAATTTTCCATATTATATAATTTTGTAATTTTTCATTTTCGAAAATGATCAAATAACTGCGCAATTACTAGTTGGTTAGTGAGAAACAATTGAATGACACTGTTTTTGTGCAAGATTTATCAAACAGTAACAAATAAAAGCTAAGTACATATATATAAGTGCGTGTCTTTCATTTTTGTAAATTGACCAAAACTTTAAAACTATTTCCAATATGAAATATATGCATCAATAATTTCATATGTAGTAACAAAAAAATTGATCAATTGACCTTATCCCCAAAATCTTAAAGAAACTTCAGCAAATGGATGTTGACAGGAAAATCTCAAGCAATAAGCTGGATGGGGGGTACTTGCATTAGCTCCCTTCCTCTCCAGAGCTTACGTGGGGCAATTCAAAGTTCTCTATTCCGGGAAGCTCCGGAAATACTTGCCCTCCCTTTGCCACTCTACCAAGAGTGCAATTATCATCAGAGTCTCTCACCCGCACCATGTCCTCCTTAGGTTAGCTTGTCGAGACAGGCTGTCACAACGGGTCACGAAACCCGGTAGATGGAGAAATAATGCTAACGAAACCAGGTAGACAGAGGAATAGTGCTAACGAAACCAGGTAGACAGAGGAATAGTGCTAACGAAACCAGACAGACAGAGGAATAGTGCTAACGAAACCAGTCAGACAGAGCTCACGAAACCAGGTAGACAGAGGAATAGTGCTAACGAAACCAGGAAGACAGAGGAATAGTGCTAACGAAACCAGGTAGACAGAGGAAGAGAGCTCAAAAGCCAAAGAATGAAAAGGGAATCTCAGCAAACAATGCAAAAATGACTAGAATGTTAAGGCATTGCTGCTCGTTCCTGTAACATGTAGGTCAGTCTCATAAGGATCTGGTCTAACTCATTTATTTATCGTTTAACTTATTTATCATTCCATAAAATAGCTTATCAGATTATCCTGGTAAGCACAGGATATAATTATTCCATTTTTCTTTGCCTCATCAAATGAACATTACGTAAATCAGGGAGAACACACTACACAACTACACACTTCTCTTGCAAATTATTTATATAATCCCACTTCCAGCATTAAGCAGACAATGCATTAAACACCAGCATTTTGTGGACCTCAGTGAATACATACAATCTTCAAAACCACACTCGAATTTCGATGAAATCGCACATGAAAAGCTGTTTAAATATTATATATAGTGATGTATGTCAAGGGTATTGACACTAAAGATAAAAGTAAGTAGGGAAAATGGCACAATGAAGCTATATTAATCCGAATGAATAAAAAAAAACCCACCATAGATTTGTCTGCCTAATGCTGTAGGTTGACATAAGGCTGTTTTTTAAGCACGTTCGGTCTGCTCAGGTCTGTGGGTAGGGTTTTGCTCTCTCTCTCTCTTTCAAATAATTATAATATAATAAGTGCAGCGTTTCCTGTTAACAAAATTAGATTGCACTAAATAATATCCTTACAAGGATTAGAAATGCACGATGAAAATGGGCATATTCAACAATTGTAGAATACTTCACAATGTGAAACTATGTTACGATGTTACCAGATCACTATGAACAAGAATACACAAAATCTGAATCGGCTGTTAAAGGCGTGCTAAGAAATATGGACCTGTCTACATATACTAATTCCAAAATATATTTTATAACAAATTACGTTGTGTTATTGACTGAATCTAAAATATAATATGAGGTAATAAATAATACACGATTATATATTCACAACTTGTTCATATGGAAAAATATATTAATTACTGGCTGAAATAAAATTTAGAAAATTACTGAACTTACTTACTAGTAACAGTTGAGCCTTAAACGAGTCCTTCAAAATTTGTCTTTTCACGATGACAGAAATACCAAGAGTGATTTTAGAAGCTGAAGTATTTTAGGATTTTGACCTGTACCTTATACTTTACTATTTCGTATTGGCTAGTTTCTGTTTGACCAGTAACCGTTTATTTGTTAGCTATGTTGCATCTCTCTATCTGCCAAATAATAACTGTCAATCATCTGTCTCACATTGTCAGCTTATCCAACTCGGTCAAACAGTAGATGTGCCTGTTTTGGGGGATTACTGGCCTTTGAAATTCTATGCAACAAATGATAATCCTTTTGGTGTGGACACCACTGACTCTTTTCGTCTACAGACAAAATTTAAGGAAAACAACTTACAATGACTTTTATTAATGTTGCACTTGACGTGCAGAGTATGACCTCTACTTTAAGCATACTTAAATCATGGCAGTATTAACAAGAAAGATTTACTACATTTTAGCATATAATAGTTCATATACTAAAACGTGACAAATATGGAAAAATGGTAAAAATATTTGTCACATTACAAATGTAAATATATTAAGGAACTAATCTCTTTTAGATTTTGCAAGATACAACAGCATTATCTATATCTAATTCTAAAACAAAAAGTTTAAATTCTACACACTATTTGTGAGAAATCCGCAGATTAAACAAACCTCAATATGTAGCACATAGGCACGTACGCATACCCAATCACATACTCACACACTAGAGCAAACACACATACATACATACATAAGCAGTATAAAAACTTATATTTAATAAAGAATAAGTATTTACACATTTCAAACACATATGTACGTATCTTACATTTTCTTATCAGACGTGTAACGTTTTAATTGCAGATATTGTTGATTGGTAGTGCAAAATGAATACAAATTACCTAGAAAATTATATTTTGTTTTAGAAACACATACATCTGACGCGGCGTGCTCTATAATCTCTTTGATCATCGTCACCTTGGTTCTGAACATTCTAATGATAGTCATTTGGTTAATGGGCAAATGCCGCTCCTTGCTCAGGTGAGCATATTTTATTTAAAATTTTGTTAAATAAATTATATTATTAACTATATCAATAATGCTTAGTCACATGTTTATGCGTGGATGCACGTACTATACTAATGGATGTGTGTGTGTGTGTGTGTGTAGGTGTGCATATTCTATATGTAAGGTAGTATGTGCAAATATGTGTTTATAATGGTTGTGATCGAGCATTGGTATAGTATTGTGGGAGAGAAAATTTGCCTATCCTTATTTGTAGATTTAATTGCTATATAAATTGTTAAATTGTCAAAGTGACCCTACCTTGGACACTCCTTATGAAGGTATTGTTGTAACTATCAGAGTTACAGTAAACAACTCGAGATGAGAATATGCGAGACATTTCTGATGCAGTGCAAACCAATTCCAACTTGATGAGTAGTTTTTATTGTCGAATGGTTATGATTGACGAGAATGAGACCAACCAACAGGCTGAGATTCTGCTGTCGAGAATTATATTGTCTAATCACTTGAATTTGGTGTGGCAAGACGTCTGGTCATGAAAGGTGATCGTTAGCTTAATGGTGAGTTAACTGAATGATTGAGAGAGAATGGACTTAGAAATATTTTTGTAATTGATATGTTATGCTTGCATTTTACACAGAAATGTATTATGTGAGTAGACTATACAAACTGTGAACTATAATGCTTATATGTAGTATGCTAAACACTTGACATTGTTTCTAGTGAACCTCTTCATAAACTATTATGCTGTATTTATTATGCTGTGTGTGTATCAGGCTAATAAATACTGTTGAGGAAACTGTAAGATGAGATTTGAATGTAAGAAAGAATGGAGTTAAAAATTAATAAACTGGAAATGTAGCATTTGTTTCCTCATTATATTTACAGGAAAAATCAGCCTTTCCTTGTTTTTATCTGAATCTCTTAGTTTATTGATTATAAGCAACTATAATCGTGGTAGACACGAAAAGTATCTACCAGTGTGTAAGTGTAAGGAATACACTACACTCCATTGATGTAGCGTGCAAGGTATCCTGACTACATCGAACAATTTCAAGTACAAGACAGTTACTAGAATTTGCAGCAATTATTGTTCTGCTTGAGGGAGCTATATGGCGAATGAGCGTCCAGGTTAGCTTTGAGAGAATAGCAGTGAATCAATGTCCTACAAAGTGAGGAGAGAATCACATGGAATTATTGACAGTAGTAATGTGAACAATAAAAATGGTGGCTTTATTACAAAAAGTGTGCAAAAGACTATTGAGACAGTGCCTAAACCAGGTCATGTACAAAGTATTATCACTTATCTCTAATAACTCTATTTCTGTTCTCTGATAAAAAACTATCCTGTGATTTATATTGACAATAAACTGTTGAATTGTATTTTAGGATATAAGACTGTATAGATATTAAAATTATTTGAACATGGCTTTGTCTAAATGTTGATGTCATGTAATCTTTTCCATTATATATTTGTTATATGTATATGATTGTTATATGTATATTTGATTGTTGATTTAATAATCATATTGATCCTTTTACACATATTGATAACCTGAGGTTGAAGAAGAAAGTGGGTGGAAGGGGGCTCAATAATATAGATTAAAGACGGGTTTGACTTGTAAGAATTTCTTATTTTTCCTCTCAGTTGGAAGGTCCTGCCCACTTTGTGTGTATAAGCCACAGAGATCTAATGTAAAATTTGTTGAGGTGAGAGCTATATACAGCCCATCGTGTATAAACACCACTATCCCTCACGAATGTGCTTTAATATTTTGGTCGTTTTAGCGGGCTTCATTGTGGGATAGCGTGATGTTATATGACCTATCCTGACTGTACTGCCTTAGGTATACAACAGTAAATGTCCGATCAAAACTAGTCCAGTAGTTTTAATGTTAGTTCCGATCGAACAAATAGATGCAACCATTTTATTATATATATATATTGATTTATGTATGAATGTGCATATGTTTGTATCTGTGACGAGTGCATTTGTTTTCGGAGTGAATGACTGGGCACTGAATAAAATATACACTGATAGACTGAAATACATTCATTTGAATATAAACTCAGAATACTGAATGGGGTTTAGTCGGTGATTTAGGTTTTAAATTTCTCTTTAATATTCAGTATTCACTGATTAAGAAATGAAAATGTGTTTTAGAAAGAGCGTGTTAATGAATGAAAATTGATTAATAAAAAATGCAGATTTTAAAAACAAAAACAAATTTACACTTGTTTATTTTTTTCCAGATATATTAGAAAGAAAGAAGAAACAGAAGACAGAGGTAATTTATAAATTATTAATTTCTAAATTACATTGACAGCCATTATCCTAAATTAATCCACCAATGAATCCATACAAATGTATCCATCTGTTCATTCTTCACAATATATTTTACTATTTAAACATAACAATAGGAGTAGCTTTTATTTCACAAGAGTAGACTACACTATTGGAGCAGTTCTGTTTTAAAGTAAAGATGATTCTAAAAGAATGAATAAATTATATTAACTTCAATTAGTATAATGGCATCATCAAGTGGAAAGACGTTTAATGTTTTGACGACGAAATCCTATACCTTGCCATTTATCCCCCCCCCCCCCCAAAAAAAAAAAATGTGCTTCAGAATAAACGCTGATCGTATATAAGACCCTTTAGGCAAGGCAAGACACTTCACATGTCCGACTATTTTTGCTGTTTAATATTCAGTATACACCTACAGGCCCCAAATTTCTTTCAGTTGAATTGCAAAGGAACTCGAAAGCAAGGAATAAAAAAAATAACAGTAAATAAAAGTAATCATATTAAAATATATGCTACAGAAGAAAATGAATAAAAATTTGCATAATATATCATACAAGACCGAGAAAATTATTATATAGAAATAAAAATCTACAGATGTGACGTGTATATACATCAAGAGGAGGCAAAGATGAGAAGAAAATAAAATGTTGTTTAATTAATTCATCCCTTGCTCGCTGGAAAATTTAAGCTGGTCTCCCAATCACATGTACGCACTTGTAAATGAATACAAGGGACAATACAATGGATTTACACATCACAAACTATCTTGCTGTATGCTATCCCATATAATATTTAATTTAGCTCTAGCCAGGAGACTCCCCTTGTGTATGAAATCCTTTTCATATATGCACATGATGGGATGAAAAACAGAGTCAATAAATATAACATTAAGGGAAATTTAATAAAGAAAATGAAATCAAGTATAATAGAAATAAGTAAGATGAAATGTCCAGATGGGTTAGAATAATATATGTCTCAGTGTCATTATTATTAATGAAGAATTTTATTGCAGTCTTATGTAGAGCACGAATGATATTAATGCCAATAGCAATGTTCTTTTGAGGTCTTTCCTTTATCGACTTAACTTTTATTTTAGTGACCAGAAGAAAACATGTCCCTCAGCAATTAACAAACCTCGGCGTGTTGTTCTTTAGTTCATGTGAAGGAAGGCATGGTATGTCATCTTAGTTAATGGATATTATATTATTATTAAAAGTAGTAGTAGTAGTAGTTGTAGTAGTAGTAGTAGTTGTAGTAGTAGTAGTAGCAGTAGTAATTTTAGTAGTAGTAGTAGTAGTAGTAGTAGTAATAGTAGTAGTAGTAGTAGATGTTGTAGTAGTAGTAGTAGTAATAGTAGTAGTAGTAGTAGTTGTTGTAGTAGTAATAGTAGTAGTAGTAGTAGTTGTAGTAGTAGTAGTAGTAGTAGTAATAATAATAGTACTACTAGTAGTAATAGTAGTTGTTGTAGTAGAAGAAGTAGTAGTAGTAGTAGTAATTAATTAATCATCCATAACTAATTGCAATTGATGAGAATTTTAATTTAATTTATTAATGATCCTCCGCCATTCTTCTCTCTTACTTGGCGATATGTGGGCGCTGTAAAAGTTTTCTCCATTCCATAACATTAAATAAAAATGTATGGTCGAAGGCGGAAAATTTGTAAATAAAAGAGAAGACAAATCCGTCTAAATCTATATTTAGCGAGCCCTTATCCACCCACTTTATTCTCCAGCATAAAGTTAACAATATGCATGAGAAGGTCAATAAATTTAACAATAAATTTATTACATCAACAATCAAACATACATATGACAAATGCAATGAAATAGATTACTTGAATCAATACTTCCACAAAAACACGTTTGAATAATTCTATATTACACAGTCCTTTATCCAAAAAATATAATTCAATACAAGTCACAGGATAGTTCTTATCAGAGAACAGAAATGGAGTTATTTGTGATAAGTGATAGTAGTTTTACATAACCTGTATCAACTCTCAGTTTTTTGCTTGCTTTTCCAACAATGTTACTGGTTTATTGTCCACATTATTACGCCATACTTTTTCCTTACATGACAAGAACACTGGTTTATTGTCCACATTATTACGCCATGCACTTTTTTCCTTACATGTCAAGAACACTGGTTTATTGTCCACATTATTACGCCATACTTTTTCCTTACATGACAAGAACACTGGTTTATTGTCCACATTATTACGCCATACTTTTTCCTTACATGACAAGAACACTGGTATATTGTCCACATTATTACGCCATGCACCTTTTTCCTTACATGATAAGAGCACTGCTGCACTAGTATTCTCTTGAAGTCAAACAAAGTGTTTTCTCCTGGCACTACCAGCTCCCTCAAGCAGAATAACATTTTCAGTAATTCTAGTATTTCCTTATACCAGAAATTGTTCGTATAAGTGGGCATAAATTGCTCAGGAATGTAGTGTATTGTTTTACACTTACACACACTAAATCAGATGATTCCCGTGTCTCACCGATCATAGATGTTTACAATCAGTGAACCTGCAGATTCAAATAACGTGAGTTAGTAGAAAATAGAATAAGCTGCTTGCTTGAAAAAAATATAATCAGGGAGCAATGCTAAGTTCCAATTTATAGTTTTATAATTCCATTCTTTCTTACATTCCAATCACAACTTACAGTTTCATGAAAAAGGTATTTATTAGTCTGATACACTCACACAGCATAATAAATTCAGAATATCCAAACAATGTCAAGTGTTACGTTATAAGCAGCCTAGTTCAAACATTTCTAGAAACAATAGTCTACTCACATAATACAACTGTACGTAAAATATTTTTAACATATCAGTAGCAAAACTGCACGAAACTTTTCATTTTTCTCTCAATCAGTCAGTTTATTTACCAACAAACTAATGGCCACCTATCAAGACCAGGCTTCTTTGCCACTTCAAATTTAAATGATCAGACAATAGATTTATCTACATCAGGGAAACGTTTAGATCTCAGCCCATTGGCTGGTCTCGTTCTTGTAAATCATAACCATTGGATAATAAAAACTACTCACCCAGGTGGGATGGTTTGCATTACATCAGCAATTTCTAACATATTCTCAAATTGGGTTTAATTCAACTCAGACACTTTCACAAATACCGTCATAAGGAGTGCCCAAGATCGGGTCACTCTCACAATTTAACAATTTTTACAACAATTAAATTTAGGCTGACGCAAATTTACTCTGTCACACTATCCACCCATCTCTCTCTCTCTCTCTCTCTCTCTCTCTCTCTCTGTCTGTCTGTCTGTCTGTCTGTCTATCTATCTATCTAAACTCAAACACATAGCACATGCATGCATGATCAAACATTCTATGATTTTATTTACAAAATAAATTACATTAATACTTTTATTAATTACGTTCCATTCAAATCTGTCTGCTGAATATAAAAATCAAACTTACAATGTGAAGTGTTAAGGATTTTCTCCCGGTGATATCTACATGGCTGACATATAGCCATTTTTTTCTGAAGTGGTAAAACTGTTGGGATACCCATATATCACTTCAAGAGGGTAGGCTGGGAGGGAGAGGATGAGTGCCTATATTATTTATATTTACTAAATATTACACACGTGTGTGTATGTATGCGCTTGTGTGTGATTGTGTGTGTGTGTGTGTGTGTGTGTGTGTGTGTGTGTGTGTGTGTGTGTGTGTGTGTGTGTGTGAGTGTGTGTATGAGAGTGAGAGAGAGCATGGTAGGAAAATATAATGATGATTTTCTTTTCTTTTTTTTTTTCAGTGCTCTTTCCAATTTGAAAGTGAGATAGATCCCAAACATGACACTGTAGAATTTAATTAAATTAAATAATTACTACTTCTTATAAGTACTTTTACTCCATCATTATCCTTCACCAGCACTATAGTTGTAGAGCTTTGTTAACTAGTGCAGGTAGTTTTAGTCAGATAATCCGTTTGTTATATCATTTTGTCTGCATAACTAGTGCATGTAGTTTTAATCAGAAAATCCTTTTGTTATATCCGTTTGTCTATATAACAAGTTCATGCAGTTATAGTAAGATAATTCTTTTGATGTATCAATTTGTCTACACTGTGCTCATACATGTTTGAAGGCTAGGTGCGCACAGTTGCACCAGGTGATTCCTTGCAGTAATCAAAGATTGATCATCGCTCGTGTTGACCAATTGTTGGATGGACTACACGAAATACATAACAATTTGAGGTCAATCGATCTGTTAGCTCATTACGGCCCCCAGAGTAAGGATTCCTCATTTAATGACAAGGACAGACATACAAACGGACGGACAGACAAACAGATGGAGAAACAGACATAAGACGGACACGATGAGGACATGATGGCCGACACAATGACTATAATTTAATCATTTTACACGAAATGGAGATGATACGAATTGACACAAGACAGATGAAAAGATTAATAAAATATTTATATAAAAGAAAATTAAACAAGTGAAGACATCAAATATTAAATTCTATAATCACAATGGCAGCAGACGGACACTAGTGAAACACTAGCATCCTTAATGTAAATGTATTGATCATAAATGGTATAAATACTCACCTACCACTGTTTTTAAAATCGTAAGCAAAAATATGATCGAGACGTAATATGCTTGCAAGAAGCAGAGACTGTAGATACCAAACAAATCCACATTTTCAACTACAATTCAATCCGAACAGGAGCAAGGAAAATTGTTAGAAACACTTCAAGAGGAATAACTTGCAGAATTTTAAAAGAAATAAAAACATTAACTTACTGCAAGCTAACAACCAAGACGTACACCAAACAACAACATTAACAATTTAAAAAAACAATAAAACATTACTTACTTCAAACAAACAACCAAGACATACACCAAACAATAACATTAACAAAACAATTTCAACATACAAACCACCAACGTTTACACTTCACCACAGACAAGACAGAGAAACATTAAGCAGGGTTAATATTGAAACTAACCATAGTATTATAAACGATTGTAAGAGAACCACCTCCCTTACTGGAGCAAAGACAAATCCAATACACAAAGACAAATACTACTGGACTGTTGACAATGAACTATCTTTTGTAGCCCCACCAATACCCAATAGAGCAGCCATTGTCAGCTCATGGCGCACTGAACAAGGCGCTAAAATTGTCAAGGCACACCATCAGATTTTCTTTTTAATGAATATACATTTTTCATTATAAAACTTAATATTATGATTGAGTTTAAAGGTTATATGGCTAAATTATAATCATTGTGTTATTAAAAATAATGATGATGATGATCATGGATTTCAAAATATTTATTTTTAAAATTAATATTCTTTTCTTTATTTTACTTCAAATTTCCTTGACACACCATGTGGACAGATATGCCAGTGAGTTTGTCCGCATTAATATATATTTGTTCTTTCCTGGATGAGAGCTGATTCTGTCAGCATGAATATATTTGTACGTCCTGGATGAGAGCTGATTCTGTCAGCATGAATATATTTGTACGTCCTGGATGAAAGCTGATTCTGTCTTTACTTCTTAGTACAGTAGGTTACTTGTATACTAACTATGTGCAATGATAGCTGTAACATTATCTCACAGTGAAAATGAGATATTTTCTAGTAGAATAATAAGATATTTTTCACCAAGATTTGTTTGGCATTCATTAACGAGAGAGGTAATTTGAGCACATGCATGCTAATAGTCCATATTTTGTTGTCTATGATTAGAAGTTTTAAAATAATTATTTTCTAATTTTTAGAAGCATTACTTTGTTTGTAGTTGGGCATGCTAATAGTACATATTTTGTTGTCAGTGATTAGAAGTTTTAAAATAATTATTTTCTAATTTTTAGAAGCATTACTTTGTTTGTAGTTGGGCATGCTAATAGTGCATATTTTGTTGTCTATGATTAGACGTTTTAAAATAATTATTTTCTATTATTTAGAAGCATTACTTTGTTTGTAGTTGGTTGTTTGATGTGTGAATGAAAGACTTCACGTGTCTTGTGTTTTGATGCAGGCTGTAGTTGAGATTTGTTAAATATTACTATCCTAAGAATAATGTCATGTTCTTATCATAAGAATATAGTATGTGCAATATAATTAATTTAGTTGATAATCAAAACCGTGTTTGTCATATTATGTAAAACGGACATTTACAAAATAATCAAAACCGTGTTTGTGATATTATGTAAAACGGACATTTACAACCAGAATTTATGACCTTTGAACTCCATAGTTAAGACGTGCTTTTAAGTGAAGTGCATGTCGCTGTATATCTGACTTTAATGAATTGTTCATGAATTTGTTTTGGACAATTTATGTCAGTATGCACTTGCATTTCCTGCACATTTAAGTATTCTTGTAATAGAGGACACATTATAGTCTTCTGTACAATACTTTATCAATAATAAATATTATTTATTGAAAGCAGAATCTGTGTTTCTTCTGTATATTCCTTTGTGTCATTGTAATTTGAATTTGCAGATTGTTTTGCGTTTCATGAGATTCGTTCTTTTCTTTCCCATTAAGCATTTCTGTAATTAAAATGATGTCTTCCTTAGTCTTTTGTTTGTATTGTTATCGGAGGGGCGGGAACTGATCTACAGACATTTGAGATATTTGACTTAAGATAATTCACATTCCCAAGTTAGTGTCCAGCCTTTCTAGTGTTGTTATGAATTATTGAATATCACCAATAATTTAATTTATATTATCCACACATTTTGGGGTGCTGGGCGTGGTCAGTTGGGAATAAATAAATATTAATTTTATTTCCTGTTGAAGATTATTGAGAGGTATTTTAAACAAACTCCTATCTCAGAGATAAATCTCGAATTGGCCCATTGCAAATTAATTCAATTTTTTACGCCAGAGCAAAATTTACAAATAATTTTATATCTAAATTTATTTTATGTACAAACACAGCAAATATATTTACCCACAATCTCCAAATTATAGCGAGTGCATGCATTATCAGTGAATGACCATTTCAGCGAGTGACTGCATTTCAGCGAATGACTGCATTTGAGCGAGTGATTGCATTTCAGCGAATGACTGCATTTCAACGAATGACAAATATGCATTGGAGTTGTGACACTTCCGTCAGATAATTTATGTAAAAGAGTTGCAGAACTATCTATTGTTTACTGCTAGTAACTGTAAAATGAAATAAAATGACTTAAGTAATACAGAATAAAATCTGAAACTGAAGACCCGCCCGAGAGATATGACAACTTGGTATCTGACCTTCAATCTCCAGGAGAGTAAAAGAAAAATATGTGTCAAGCATGGCGTCATTAACTAACATTTCATCTTCAGATGCTTCTTTATTTCTGGGGTGATTGACACGTGTGCGTTGTATTGAAGGCGTGTTTGAGTGATTTGTAATTGTATCTTTGGGAAAAGGTTACACAGAAATTTATAATAAGTGTGAATTAGATTATAATTATTAAAGATCTTTGTATCTACTGATGTTTGGACATCACCTCTTGTATGGAGTCCATTGTAAATACATTGGAAAGCCTCATGGTGACTGACAGTTATTTGTTTGGGCTGCCTCAGTCGTATATATACATGACAGTTATCTTTCTAACCTATCGCGATAAATGCCCGCCAGAAGCATTAGAATCGTTAGGTTTACAACACTAGCATACACGGTCGATAGATCGGTTTGGTGTTATGTTGAGATGTATGGTGTAATATGATGTTGTGACGTGACGGAGTGGTGTTGTGATAAGAAGAGAATTTATGAGTGCGCGTACAAGAGCAACAATACGGTAATCGAATTTGACTTTAGAGAGAATCCAGTGAGAGTAGATACTTAAGATACGAAGATTATTTAGTGTAACTGGAGAAATCTACGTTCACGCCATTATTTCCCATTGTTAAAGAGAAGGGTTGTTAAAGTCCGTTGTGTGTTCAAATGTATCTTGTTACGCCAATCGTCTAGGTTAAGGTCGACAAAAGCCGCCCAACGTCTGCGTAATTTACAGTTAATGTTTTGTAAAATTTACTAGTCTAAAATGATGACTAAATAAAACCCTCTACATTTCTTCACATCAAACCATAATTTAAAAGCTAAAGTTGTAACAGTTAGTAATAAATCTATTTTTTTAAAAATGCATGTCAAGGGGACTTAAAAAATTAAATCTAACGGTTTTGACGACTGCTCAGTGTCAAGGTTGCCGATCACCGCATTCTTAGTCGGTAGCTGTTTTCTTTATGGAAATGTTAGGTTAAGGAGTGTAGGTTGAACAAAATTACGCCAATCAAGAAAATCGTGGGTCATCAATTACTCGAGAACTCTGTGCTGAAAATGTGATTCAGCAAAATTATTACTGAAAAATTAAAACTGGAGATATAAGGGTAGAGGAAAGAGAAAATGTAGAGAGAGAGTCGAAAACACCAAGACAGCAAAAGCAACAGAAAAAAAAAATAACTTGGAGATTCACGCCCACTGGAGGGCAAAGGTCATGTAGCATGGCATTTAACACCAGCGACAAAGTGAAATTCTATCTCCATGATTTTTAGATCATCAGATGAAGTTTAATTATAGCAGGAGCAGACAGTGTAGTTTTGTGAAAGTATCACTGGCTGAAAATCGGTAAATACGACAGTTAGTGAGAACGGAAGAAACAGAGAAGGAGTAAACTGGATTTATTTCCATGTGTTGTTATTTGTGTGTTGCTTTATTGAGTGCCCCATGAAGTCTGGGGCAACTCAAATAGTGGAAGTTCGCTGGAATTCGAACTCCCACCGTTTTTGGTGAGCCATGCGGCCCAACTATGACGATTGATAAACCAGTTGCAAGGACAGTCGTCCAGGAATGTTTCAATCCAGATCTATACCACAGGTTTCAGTCACAATCCACGCAGACATATTGGTGTAGGTGTGACATCACAGCGTGAGGACACACCCCTTACGGTGAGAACGACATCGATTTTGTTGCTTATGGCGGAGGCTGAGAGCCTGCACAACTCGACATAAGGACAGGCAGTCGATGAATCATGTGACACGGGAAGGGTGTCAGGGGAAGGTAAGCTATGACCAACCCACGAGAGGAGATCTGTTTTTGATGATGTCTCTATTTCAATTGTACTTCCTCCCATTTTTCTGCAATCGCATCATCATTCATGTCACTGTTAGTACATCCACTTTATTCTTCAACGAAGTCACCCTACTTGAATTTTGACGGGTGTAGAAAGTAAAAACAGTCAGTTAATTCAGTATATTGTAGAAAGAACCTCAGTACACATAGGTAGACATAGGCTATGAATTTGAGACATTTGTTCAGAACACTAATTATTTATTTAATTGTCTTAGAGAAATATTATTAGTTTTGAACATTAATTATCTGTCTGAAATCTAGAGAATAATTAATTATTTTGTGAAAACGTTAGTATTGTAATTTTCTAGTAGAAATTGAGCTTGATGTTACGATTGATGTAGAATTGATTATTGATAGTGGAAACTACCACTCTTTTGTGGAATTTAGACGCATTGTTTATTTCTTTTATTTTTATTTTCATGTATCATCATTTCCAACCCCAGAATGTATGTTTGTGAATGTCTTTGAAGTGATTGACTAACCATCGCATGCAAGAGAAGACCACCACCACGCCTTCTGACAAATAATTATAAATTTTCACTCTCAAACTTAAGTCTTGACGCTTTGTTTGTGTGTGTGTGTGTGTGTGTGTGTGTGTGTGTGTGTGTGTGTGTGTGTGTGTGTGTGTGTGCGCGAGTGTGTGTGTGTGTGTGTGTGTGAGAGAGAGAGAGAGAGAGAGAGAGAGAGAACAAGCATGGTTCTGTCCTGTTTTTGTCTTTAATGCTGTATTGTCTGTACCGTCTACATTAAAACAATCCCATTCGCACACTAGTACACACACACACACACACACACACACACACACACACACACACACACACACACACACACACACACACATCAACATATGTAATCTGCACTCAGAATAAAAACTCTCTACCCCGACAAATATCATTTGTCACTATGTGGAATCCTGTAATTCCATCTACACAAAATCTTACGTTGATGTTGGCAATCACCCATCCCCACTTTCTCAGGAGATCAGAGGTTGGTCGTGACACATGCATACATATATACTACTGTGCACTAATAGAGGATTGCTATTGCTTATTATAAAATGAATAAATTTCAATTTTATAGGAATATTTTATTCGTAAAAAGCAAAAAATAAGCACATTGCGTAAATAGAAAGTGTTCTCCATAATAGCATATCCGGTGCGACATAGATAAAATTTAAGCAGGAATTAGATATGCATGGTCAGAATAAATTTTCAGTCATGAGAATGCTACGTAGTAATATATAATGTACGCATTTTCTGAAAATCTGAGAGAGAACTTTTCCTTTGACGTTCAGAAATTCAATATCTAACTATCTGAGTAAAAGAATTGAATGAAAGATGATCCAATGAAGAAATAGCGAACTGATCTGAAGGCATGAAAATTAGGTTAGAGACGACATCCATTTGCAAACCAGGAGAGAAGAAAACATCAAAAGGAGCAGAGTCCTGGTTCCAGTGAAGCTTTCAGCTGAAAATTAAAAACAGGTAGAGTTTATATTTTTATTTGAAAATGATAGAAAAATATACAGGTCAATCAACAGCTTTCTAGAGTCACACACAGACAGACATAGAGACTGATAGATAGATAGACAGACAGACATACTGATAGATAGATAGATAGATAGATAGATAGATAGATAGATAGATAGATAGAAAGACAGACAGATAGATAAGTAGATAGACAGACTGATAGATAGACAGACAGACATACTGATAGATAGATAGAAAGACAGACAGATAGATAAGTAGATAGACAGACAGATAGATAGATAGATAGGTAGATAGATAGATAGATAGATAGATAAACTAGTTAGATAGATAGATAGTTAGATAGATAGTTTGGTGGAGTAAATTTGCCATTCCATATAAGAGTATACTATTATTTCTAAAATTGTTTGTACTAATATGCTCTTATATATTATGCTAAATATTTGACATTGTTTCTAGTGAAACCCCTCATAAAGTGATATGCTGTATTTATTGTACTGTGTGAGTGTATTAAGCTAATAAATACTGTTGCAGGAAACTGTAAGTAAAGCCTAGAATCTAAGAGGGAAAGGAAAAATAAACTGGAAACTCAACATTTGTTCCCTGATTATATTTTATAGGGAATAAACAGTCTTTCTTTCCTTGTATGCTTTGAATCTCCAGGTTTACTATTTGTAAACTGCTGCGACAGTTGTAGATACGTGAAGAGTCGATCAAAATGTATACGTGTAGAGAATACACTGTTCTCCATGGTGACAAGGTATGGAACTACATCGAGCAATTTCTAGTGCAACAAGTAACTGGAAATTGCTACAATTGTTGTTCTGAAGTTAGTGGCCCTGTTCTGGATACAATGATTTTACCAATAACTGTAAACTATATTTTTATTATTTCGTCATTGCATCCAAGGAGAAATTTTATACCTGCATTGAAATTTGGTGAAGATGGACAGGCTGCTTGAAAGTCTTCAATCTTGCATGATATCACTGAAATAGAAGTTCGTTTCTATTTAAGGCACTCTGCGTAAATGAATATAGTATAATTTTTTGTACATCGTGATTGTAATGTATTAGTAAAGTCAGATGTCTGCCTCACGTAAATGTCAATTCACGTATAATATATATCTTTACAATATTTATAATATTGAACTAATTTTTGTGTAACACATATTCATCATTTAAATCTATATTGGAAGAAAATTCTAAAACAATTGTGAATTATTTGGTTTATTTATTGAATATCGCATTTTAATAGTTAGGTTTGATAAATTAATTTGAACATTTTCATTAATCAAATTACCTATTTGTTTGTTGATTTCAGTGACAATATATGGACGGCATTGTGTTTCGGAGATCTGTTTTCCATTTACACAGGCCATTATGGCAGCGTAGTTACTGTAGACAGAAAAACAAAATAGTGCTTTACAATAAAGTACACGAGTGCTTATTATGGAATAAATAATGTACAAGATCGATGCTGCTAACAAACTACCGATACTAGTGCATGTAAACATCGACAAAAGAAAGCTAATGGCGGTCTAGACACGCTATAATTAATACAATTCCCAAACAAACACGAGTGTTGAATCACTTTAATGAACGCGTACTCAATAAATATTTCTTCATCTTAAACTGATTTTGTGTAAAAGCATAGGCGTTGTGGCCTTAAAACTAATATATAGAATGCCGTGGACGTGAGGGAAGTAATGACAAAATAAATTTTTAAAAATCTCGATTTTAAGGCGTGTGTTCTTTACTACATGAAATACAATAACCATCTGTTCACACAATATCGTGAATTACAACATTAACAAAGAGACATTCGATGTCTTTCCTGTGTTATATCTTAATTTTATTCATCATGATAGGCTGCGGTGAATAGAAAGTTTATATTACTGCTTTTAAAACGTTAATGTAACGAAAACAGAAGTTCAAAATTCAAGTTCATATTTCGGAGTAAATTAGATGGCATCACAAGAACACACTTTTATTACTACTACCACTAATGATAGTGATAATACGAACAATAGTATTACTACTACAACTACTGTCTTGAATGAGAAAAGGAAATACCGTTCAGATTTTTATCTAGAGAGAAACACAACATTTACCAACTATAGGCCAATCACATGCTTGTCAATTATCTGGAAATTCCTTTACTAGGAGTTATATCTGACAAAATAACGTCTCACCTTGAAACAAACTTCCATACAACAAACGTGCTCCACCAGGTAGCATAAAAAGAAAGGTCCAAGTAGCAATTGATTAGGTGATATATACTGACAGCAAGAAACGAAAAACAAACTATGACATGGGATGGTTTGACTACCAAAAGGGTTAAAACTCGTTTATACATTCATGCATACTTGAAACAAAAATAACTATAATAAAGAGGCCTATCAATACATAACCTAAGTCTAGAAGCAATACAAAAAACTTGGAAAATCACAACCACATGCTACAAGATAGAAATCGAAGACATAACAATGTGGAATATTTTAATGTGATTCTCTATCACCACTCTGGTTGTTTGGCTCAATGGAAAAAGGCAAAACATACCTGGGGATACAACAACGTCAAGGTAATATGCAGAGAGAAGTCAACAAGTCCAACGTTAAGAGAGAGTATGAAAAACTGGGGAGACAATTGCTTATGTCCAAGCTAAGTTAGGTTAATAAAAACAAGCCCTTAACGCATAGTCAATACTTGTAATTAGCTACACTGGGGTATCATAGACTGGACAACAATTGAACTAAATGAACTGGAATAGAAGGACACGAAACCAACTCACATACATCCTTGCACCCGAAATAAGTTGTAGACATATTCTATGTATCTCCTAAACCTTTAGTCAGAGCACTCGGAAAATCAAAGATGTCATTGAAGGAGAAATTATAGGCCTGTTGGAATATATTTGCAATAACAACCATGATGAGACACTGATAGAAGCTGTAAAATGAGTGGGTTATACCACTTTCCACAAAGAGACAAGGAGAACTGAAAGAAAACAACGAAACAGGCATTAACAAATACATGCTGAAACACAAACCCTCTACATGGCCAGTATGCCGTGACAATCGGATGAAGAATCGTTAAAAAATCAACATACAGATGGCTGAACGAGGTAGGTCAGAAACAAACACTCGTATCAACTGCGCAAGATCGAACACAAGAAACATTATCATACCAAACAAATATAATGAAAATCAAAACTAATTATACCAAATGAGGGTGTCCAAATCCATGGATGAAAAAACGGAATATATACTACCCGGATGTCAGTTTAGGCTTGAACAGAGTACGCCAAAAGACACAACGAAGTGGCAAAACTCATAATAGTAATCTATGTGACAACTGTGGAATGAAAACCCCTTAAAGAGCATGAATGCACAAGAAACAAGCTGTCACATAAACAGAATAAGTCAAAGTACTGTGGGACATCGAGATAAGAACACATCAAGTAATTCCTGCGCGAAGTTCATACATTGTAGTTCTCAATTCGTCTAACAGAACAGCATCAATAATTTTTGGCCGTATCAAGTGATAGAAACCTAAAACAAAAGAAAGATAAAAAAATTAGAAAAAATACATGATCTAGATTAGAAATCCAAAGTATGTTTATGAGCAGAGGTGATACCTGGAGAGATGGGAACATTAGGGAGCATACAGTTTGAAGGTTATCTGCTGTATAAACTTCCTGGAAATAATAGACTCGCCCCATTAATTCCTTTAATTAAAGCTACGCTCCTCGGAAATGACCAAATCCTCCTTAAAGCCATTGATTTTCCATGATCTTGATAAGATTTCAAGACCTTGGTTAACAACACACATTAAAAAGAATTGTGGGTAATGGCTGAACAACAACAACAACAACAACAATAATAATAATAATAATAATAATAATTTAATAATTTTAAAAAGGAACTTGAAAAAGACCATAAAGACATGCGGCAACAATGCAACATCACAGTCACTGAGGAAGATCTTAAAAAAAGTTCGGAAAATTGTAAACACCTGGTATAAACAAAAGAAAAATATTCAGGTTAAAACAAATTACCTCTTTACATATTAGAATTGCTGACCAACTGCAAGAAATAATAAACAACCAAAAAACAATACCAATCTAAGATAAAAGGGAAAAAGCCTCATTATTAAAGATCAAGTTCTGCATTAGCCCCAAATCCTTTGAGTCAAGGCATTCAGAAAACAGGATTAGGGTAAAAATTGAAATCAGGATATATTATCAATCATTTGTTGTATTTGGACGATCTAAGATTACTAGTAAAACTGAAAATAGTTTTTATTCGCTGATCAGTACTGTCAAAATGTGTAATACGGACATTAACATGAAAAGAGACCTTGAGAAATTGTGCAGAATTATAGTACAGAAAGGCAAGATCAAAACAAAAGAATGCGTACAATTTGACATCTGAAAAATCAAAAATGTTTCAATGGGAAAAGGTTATAAATATCTAGGGATAATGCAACATCAAGAAATTATGCAGAGTAATGTAAAACCAATGCTAAAAGTTAGTATAAAATGCGAATTAGACAAGTACTAAACTAAAATCTCAATGTGGCTAATAAAACACAGGCCCTAAATGCTTACGCAATACCTGTCATTAGCAAGACTGAATGCATTATAGATTGGACAACAAATGAAAGAAACGAAGTAGATAGAAAAACAAGAAGACTACTCACAATTCACAACGCTCTACGTCCCAAAGCAGATATAGAGACTAGATGAAATAGCCGAACATATACTATCTGGATGTCAGTTTTGGGCTGGAAAAGAATATACCAAAAGACACAACGAAGTGGCAAAATTCCTACATAGAAATCTATGTGCGAACTATGGAGTAAACACCACGGAAAGATCATGGATTTACCAATCGGAAGCAGTCATTGAAACAGAATACCGTAAGACTTTGAAATAAGGACCCATCGAGTGATTCCTGCACGAAGACCCGATATGTAGTTGTCAATAAGTCCAATAGAACAGCAACAGTAATTGATATTGCTGTTCCAGGTGATAGAAACCTGAAAACAAATGAGAGAAAAAAAGAAAAATTCCAGGTTTTTAGATTAGATATCCAGTGTCTGTGGAATGTAAAAGAAGAAATAATACATGTAGTGATAGGAGCTTTGGGATAAAAATAATTATTTTTTCAAACATGTATGCTTGTTAAGTAGTTATTATAGGAATTGTAATGCAAATGAAAACAAGGAATCTTTTGCAATATTAATAATGTGATTTACCGAGCACGAGATCGTCAATAATTACTTATGTAATGCCATTTAATCCGTACTCATGGAGGATTCCTTGCACTATAAGAAAAAACATTGAGATTGACAGATTCGTAGCAGGAACTCAATTATAAAAGATCCATTATTAAAAAAAGAAAGAAATGTGTAGAGACGAAGAATAAATATTCAAAAAGAGGAAATACGTGTATTGGCGAAGATCACCTTACTTGCAATATGTTGTAGTAATCAATGCTCTGTTACACGTTCCGCCAATGCCAAACTGGGACATGAAATCATTGTTGTAATTCTCCATGCATGACATGACATTCCTAATTTCGGTTGATGTACATGCGGGTTCCACTCCAACACCTTTGACAGAGAAGTAAAAACGTTGTCATGATAACCATGCCATACTTGAATGATTGCTCATTGTAGCTTAATGATCACGCCGAAAGTTCGTTGAGGGAGCTTGATGTAACTCTGTTATCACTTATAACACGATGAAAATACATGTTTCGAAGAATTGGCGCGTCTTTCTATTCCCAACAAATTATATTTCATTTTAAAAGCATATGTGACTGCAAACGTCTTATGTGAAAAATGTGTTTATACTTTCACAAAAAAGAATTGACGACTAATACTACAATGATTGCTTATTTCCATGTTATCTTTTGTGCCTGTTTACATGGAAGTAAGGTAAATTGAATATAAATATTTCTTAACAAATAAATAAATACCAGTATCTACTTTAACTTTACACAGTGTTATATTAATTCATGAGTTTCTAAAACTTTATTTCTTTTATTTATTTTTAAAGTTAACAAGCATGATATGAATTCCTCACTTCAGGCTTTGGGGCGTCTTTAAATAATTGTGTCATTATTTATTTTTAAATATTGGTTTACTGTTTATGAAAACAAATGAAATAAGTTAACGATTATTTTAAATATACAAATATTTCAGAAAATGTATAATCAGAACAATCAGCGCTATTTTAAGTTATGATATTTTTGCATTCAACGGTCGACAGTAGCCGCAGAGTTGTAGAAAGGTGAAGTTGACGTTTGGAAGTTTATTTCTTTATATTAATTTTAAAGTTCTACCGTCTTGTTCTAGGCGAGCTGAATTATGTTTACTCCTTTTTGGTTTACCAATGACTGACACATAACATGTGACCGATTAGTTTACACAGTCACCAACTATATCTCGGTTAGTTTACACAGTCACCCACTTTCTCTCGGTTAGTTTACACAGTCATCCACTTTCTCTCGGTTAGTTTACACAGTCACTCACTTTCTCTCGGTTAGTTTACACAGTCACCCACTTTCTCTCGGTTAGTTTACACAGTCACCCACTTTCTCTCGGTTAGTTTACACAGTCACCCACTTTCCCTCGGTTAGTTTACACAGTCACCCACTTTCTCTCGGTTAGTTTACACAGTCATCCACATTATCACGGTTAGTTTACACAGTCACCCACTTTGTCTCGATTAGTTTACATAGTCACAAACTTTCTCAAGCATTCAGTCTTCTATCATCAATGACATTTAAACCGAGAGAAATTGAAATAGTTTTAACTGCAACGTTTAATCTGCTAAAGCTTTAATTATATTTTTAATCTGCTAAAGTTTTAATAGTAT
This sequence comes from Sinotaia quadrata, assembly GCA_028829895.1. NCBI lineage: Eukaryota > Metazoa > Mollusca > Gastropoda > Architaenioglossa > Viviparidae > Sinotaia > Sinotaia quadrata. The sequence continues at coordinate 132,190,619 of CM054179.1, read as the reverse complement.
ATTTGATCTGCTATAGCTTTAATTATATATTTAATCTGCTAAACTTTAATTATATTTTTAATCTGCCAAACTTTAATTATATTTTTAATCTGCTAAACATTAATTATATTTTAATCTGTTAAAGCTTTAATTATATATTTAATCTGCCAAAGTTTTAATTATATTTTAATCTGCTAAAGCGGAGCACTAAGAGGGGATTTGCAAAGCACACGACAATGTTAAAGGCTATAGCTTGTTGATAAGGTTCTCATTACATAAATATTTCTTATAATGAAATCTTCTAAATCTAAAAATTCAATGAACTGTTTAGTAAATCTAGGCATTGTGCATATTGGGGGAGGGGCACTTAAAATTCACGTAAAATTAAGGCAAACTACCAATGCAATATGGAAAAAATAAATAGAAAAATCGCTCTACAAAGAGGGGGTGCATAGGGAGAGAAGTTGGTAGAAAAGGAGAGAACAGAATATATTTTATTCTATTTGGAATTAGTTTGTGTGACAGGAACTTTTCGATTTACCAGGTATAGCAATAAGAAAAAATACAATTTCCATTTCTGCTTAGGGTACTTTTAAGAAATATCATCGATTCAATTTGTACTGGTTTGCATTGAGACACGTTGTCAAGTGAAATTCATCTATCAAGGAAGGGATTTATAAGAGACGCGTTGCGATTTACAAAGTGTGTACGCCTACAAGTTTGGACATCATCTCCTGTATGGAGTTTATTGTAAATACATGGGAAAGCCTCATGGTGACTGACAATTATTTGTTTGGGCTGCCTCAGTCGAAAGTGGTCTCTCTAACCTATCACAAGAAATGCGCACAAAAAGCATTAGAATCTTTAGGTTTACAACACTAGCACGCACGGACGATAGGTCGGTTTGATGTTAAGTTGAGATGTGTGGTGTACAGTGGTGTTGTGGTGTGGAGGAGTGGTGTTAAGATAAGAAAAGAATTTATGAGTGTGCGACCAAGAGCAACAATAAGGTAATCGAATTTGCTTTTAGAGAGAATCCAGTGAGGGGAGATACTTAACGAAGATTATTTTGTGTAACTGGAGACATCTACGTTCACGCCATTGTTTCCCATTATTAAATAGAAGGAAGGTTAAAGTCCATTCCCTAAAACATATTACTTTTGAGAAGCAAAGAAGTGTGTGTACGATTGTGCGTTCATGTGCATTTTGTTAAATATGTCATCTCTCTGGCTGATATTTATATATATTCTTACTGTTAAGGGGAAGCACCATAATTATTTTTTTAATTGTTTACGCCAATCGTCCAGGTTAACCTCGCCAAAAGCCGCTCTTCCTGCGCGTAGTTTTCAGTTACTATTTTGTAGAATTTACTAGTCTGAAGAGACGACTAAATAAAACCAACTACATTTCTTCACAACAGGTACGACCAACCCACGAGATGAGAACTTGTTTTGACGATGTATCTACTTCCTATTTTTACCTCCCATTTTCCTACATGAATAATCGCCATCATCATTCATGTCATCGTTAGTAGATTCGTCAACGAAGTCACCCTACTTGAATTTTGACGAGTGTAGAAAATAAAAACAGTCAGTTAATTCAGTATATTGTAGAAAGAACCTCAGTGCACATAAGTAGACATATGCTAGGAATTTGAGATATTTGTTCAGAACACTAATTATTTATTTGATTGTCTTAGAGAAATATTATTATTTTAGAGTATTAATTATCTGTCTGAAACCTAGAGAATAATTATTTTGTGAAAATGTTAGTATTGTAAGTTTTTAGTAGAAATTGAGCGTGATGTTACTCTTAATTAGCTTGATTTATGATTGATTATAGATAGTGGAACCACAACTCTACTGTGGAATTTAGACACATAACTTATTTCTTTTATTTTTATTTTTTCATTTATAATCATTTCTGAACCCAGAAATGTATGTTTGTGAATGTCTTTGAAGTGATTGACTAACAAACGCACGCAAGAGACCCCCCCTCGTCTTCTGATAAATAAATATAAATTTTCGCTCTCAAACTCAGGCTTTTGAGAGAGAAAGAGAGAGAGAGAGAGAGAGAGAGAGAGAGAGAGAGAGAGAGAGAGAGAGAGAGAGAGAGAGAGAGAACAAGCGCGGTTTTGTCGAGCTTTAGTCTTTCATGTTGTATTTTAAGTACCGTCTACACTCGAACACTCGCACAAATTCGCATATTTTATGTTTCCTCAAGTAAGATAATAATGGATACATAACTTGATTATGATATATTTACATTAATACTCATGCAATTGTTTTAAAACTTATATTTCTTACATTTTAAATAAATCTTTAAATCTTATATTTCTTACTTTTTAAATATTTTTTTAAAAATTTCATTTCAACTAATGGAGTTCGCTTCACCAGGGTATAACGACTTCAAATTGATGGTGAATATTCAAATTAGATCAGACACCTTCTTCACAAGATTAAGTTTAGTGTAAAATTATATATAAAAAGAAAGAACATATGTATCATGTGTTCTTGAAAGGAAATGATTATAACCTGGCACCAGTACTCTTGTGATCTGTTTGAGTTCCCAAACGTTCAGGTAATGTTGTTATAGAGGTGTGTCAAAACGCATTCAAGTCCGTATCTCTGGGACTGTCAATATTTACACAAATATTAAGGCTCAAATAAATGAATTACTATGATATACTAATAAATATTTCTAATTATTGTCTAATATGCTTGAAACCATTAGTAAGTTAAAAATATTCAAAGTCATAAACGTTAGAGAAGTATTGAAGTTAGTGGCCCTGTTCTGGATACAATGATTTTACCAATGACTGTAAACTATGTTTTTATTGTTTCGTCATTGCATCCAAGGAGAAATTTTATACCTGCATTGAAATTTGGTGAAGATGGACAGGCTGCTTGAAAGTCTTCAATCTTGCATGGTATCACTGAAATAGAAGTTCGTTTCGATTTAAGGCATTCTGGGTAAATGAATATAGTATAATTCATTTTGCACATCGTGGCTGTAATGTATTAGTATAGGCAGATGTCTGCCTCACTTAAATGTCAACTCACGTATAATATATATCTTTACACTATTTATAATATTGAACTATTTTTGTATAACACATATTCATCATTTAAATCTATATTGGAAGAAAAGTCTAAAACAATTGTGAACTATTCGGTTTATTTATTGAATATCGCATTTTAATAGTTTGGTTTGATAAATTAATTTGAACATTTTCATTAATCAAATTACTGATTTGTTTGTTGATTTCAGTGACAATATATGGACGGCATTGTGTTTCGGAGATCTGTTTTCCATTTACACAGGCCATTATGGCAGCGAAGTTACTGTAGACAGAAAAACAAAATTGTGCTTTACAATAAAGTACATGAATGCTTGTTATGGAATAAATAATTAATTTTTGGCCGTATCAAGTGATAGAAACCTAAAACAAAAGAAAGACAAAAAATAGAAAAAATACATGATCTAGATTAGAAATCCAAAGTATGTTTAATATAAAAGCAGAGGTGATACCTGGAGAGATGGGAGCATTATGAGCATACATATGAGTTTGAAGGTTATCTGAAGGTTATCTGCTGTATAAACGTCCTGGAAATAATAGACTCGCCCCATTAATTAAAGCTACGCTCCTCGGAAATGACCAAATCCTCCTTAAAGCCATTGATTTTCCATGATCTTGATAAGATTTCAAGACCTTGGTTAACAACACACATTAAACAGAATTGTGGGTAATGGCTGAACAACAACAACAACAACAACAATAATAATAATTATTATTATTATTATAATTATAATAATAATTTAATAATTTTAAAAAGGAACTTGAAAAAGACCATAAAGACACGCGGCAACAATGCAACATCACAGTCACTGAGGAAGATCTTTAAAAAAACGTTAGGAAAATTGTAAACACCTGGTATAAACAAAAGAAAAATATTCAGGTTAAAACAAATTACCTCTTTACATATTAGAATTGCTGACCAACTGCAAGAAATACTAAACAACCAAAAAACAATACCAATCTAAGATAAAAGGGAAAAAAAAGCCTCATTATTAAAAATCAAGTTCTGCATAGCCCCAAATCCTTTGAGTCAAGGTATTCAAAAAACAGGATTAGGGTAAAAATTGAAATCAGGATATATTATCAATCATTTGTTGTATTTTGACGATCTAAGATTACTAGTAAAAATGAAAATAGTATTTATTCGCTGATAAAAATGTGTAGTACGGACGTTAACATGAAAAGAGAGCTTGAGAAATTGTGAAAAATTATCGTACAGAAATGCAAGATCAAAACAACAGAATGCCTACAATTTGACATCTGAAAAATCAAAAATGTTTCAATGGGAAAAGGTTATAAATTTCTAGGGATAATGCAACATCAAGAAATCATGCAGAGTAATGTAAAATCCAATGCTAAAAGTGAGTATAAAATGCGAATTAGACAAGTACTAAACTCAAATCTCAATGTGGCTAATAAAATACAGGCCCTAAATGCTTACGCAATACCTGTCATCAGCAAGACTGGATGCATTATAGATTGGACAACAAATGAAAGATACGAAGTAGATAGAAAAACAAGAGGACTACTCACAATTCACAAAGCTCTACATCCCAAAGTAGTTATTATAGGAAGTGTAATGCAAATGAAAACAAGGAATCTTTTGCAATATTAATAATGTGATTTACCGAGCACGAGATCGTCAATAATTATTTATGTAATGTCATTTAATCCGTACTCATGGAGGATTCCTTGCACTATAAGAAAAACATTGAGATTGACAGATTCGTAGCAGGAACTCAATTATAAAAGATCCATTATTAAAAAAAGAAAGAAATGTGTAGAGACGAAGAATAAATATTCAAAAAAAGAAAATACGTGTATTGGCGAAGATAACCTTACTTGCAATATGTTGTAGTAATCAATGCTCTGTTACACGTTCCGCCAATGCCAAACTGGGACATGAAATCATTGTTGTAATTCTCCATGCATGACATGACATTCAAAATTTCGGTTGATGTACATGCGGGTTCCACTCCAACACCTTTGACAGAGAAGTAAAAACTTTGTCATGATAACCATGCCATACTTGAATGATTGCTCATTGTAGCTTAATGATCACGCCGAAAGTTCGTTGAGGGAGCTTGATGTAACTCTGTTATCACTTATAACACGATGAAAATACATGTTTCGAAGAATTGGCGCGTCTTTCTATTCCCAACAAATTATATTTCATTTTAAAAGCATATGTGACTGCAAAAGTCTTATGTGAAAAATGTGTTTATACTTTCACAAAAAAGAATTGACGACTAATACTACAATGATTGCTTATCTCCATGTTATCTTTTGTGCCTGTTTACATGGAAGTAAGGTAAATTGAACATAAATATTTCTTAACAAATAAATAAATACCAGTATCTACTTTAACTTTACACAGTGTTATATTAATTCATGAGTTTCTAAAACTTTATTTCTTTTATTTATTTTTAAAGTTAACAAGCATGATATGAATTCCTCACTTCAGGCTTTCGGGCGTCAGTTTCTTTAAATAATTGTGTAATTATTTATTTTTAAATATTGGTTTACTGTTTATGAAAACAAATGAAATAAGTTAACGATTATTTTAAATATACAAATATTTCAGAAAATGTATAAGAACAATCAGCGCTATTTTAAGTTATGATATTTTTGCATTCAACGGTCGACAGTAACCGCAGAGTTGTAGAAAGGTGAAGTTGACGTTTGGAAGTTTATTTCTTTATATTAATTTTAAAGTTCTACCGTCTTGTTCTAGGCGAGCTGAATTATGTTTACTCCTTTTTGGTTTACCAGTGACTGACACATAACATGCGACCGATTAGTTTACACAGTCACAAACTTTCTCAAGCATTCAGTCTTCTATCATCAATGACAATTAAACTGAGAGAAATTGAAATAGTTTTAACTGCAACGTTTAATCTGCTAAAGTTTTAATTATATTTTTAATCTGCTAAAGCTTAATTATATTTTTAATCTGCTAAACTTTAATTATATTTTTAATCTGCAAAAATTTAATTATATTTTTAATCTGCTAAACTTTAATTATATTTTTAATCTGCTAAACATTAATTATATTTTAATCTGCTAAAGCTTTAATTATATATTTAATCTGCCAAAGTTTTAATTATATTTTAATCTGCTAAAGCGGAGTACTAAGAGGGGATTTGCAAAGCACACGACAATGTTAAAGGCTATAGCATGTTGATAAAGTTCTCATTACATAAATATTTCTTATAATGAAATCTTCTAAATCTAAAAATTCAATGAAATGTTTAGTAAATCTAGGCATTGTGCATATTGGGGGAGGGGCACTTAAAATTCACGTAAAATTAAGGCAAAATACAAATGAAATATGGAAAAAATAAATAGATAAATCGCTCGACAAAGAGGGGGTGCATAAGGAGAGAAGTTGGGAGAAAAGGAGAGAACAGAATATATTTTATTCTATTTGGAATTAGTTTGTGTGACAGGAACTGTTGTATTTACCAGCTATAGCAATAAGAAAAAATACAATTTCCATTTCTGCTTAGGGTACTTTTAAGAAATATCATCGATTCAATTTGTACTGGTTTGTATTGAGACACGTTGTCAAGTGAAATTCATCTATCAAGGAAGGGATTTATAAGAGACGCGTTGCGATTTACAAAGTGTGTACGCCTACAAGTTTGGACATCATCTCCTGTATGGAGTTTATTGTAAATACATTGGAAAGCCTCATGGTGACTGACAGTTATTTGTTTGGGCTGCCTCATTCCAAAGTGGTCTCTCTAACCTATCACAAGAAGTGCGCACAAAAAGCATTAGAATCTTTAGGTTTACAACACTAGCACGCACGGACGATAGGTCGGTTTGATGTTAGGTTGAGATGTGTGGTGTACAGTGGTGTTGTGATGTGGAGGAGTGGTGTTAAGATAAGAAAAGAATTTATGAGTGTGCGACCAAGAGCAACAATAAGGTAATCGAATTTGCTTTTAGAGAGAATCCAGTGAGGGTAGATACTTAAAGAAGATTATTTAGTGTAACTGGAGACATCTACGTTCACGCCATTGTTTCCCATTATTAAATAGAAGGAAGGTTAAAGTCCATTCCCTAAAACATATTACTTTTGAGAAGCAAAGAAGTGTGTGTACGATTGTGCGTTCATGTGCATTTTGTTAAATATGTCATCTCTCTGGCTGATATTTATATATATTCTTACTGTTGAGGGGAAGCGCAATAATTATTTTTTTAATTGTTTACGCCAATCGTCTAGGTTAACCTCGTCAAAAGCCGCCCAACCTGCGCGTAGTTTTCAGTTACTATTTTGTAGAATTTACTAGTCTGAAGAGACGACTAAATAAAACCAACTACATTTCTTCACATCAGGTACGACCAACCCACGAGATGAGACCTTGTTTTGACGATGTATCTACTTCCTATTTTTACCTCCCATTTTCCTACATGAATAATCGCCATCATTATTCATGTCATCGATAGTAGATTCGTCAACGAAGTCACCCGACTTGAATTTTGACGGGTAGAGAAAATAAAAACAGTAAGTTAATTCAGTATATTGTAGAAAGAACCTCAGTGCACATAGGTAGACATATGCTAGGAATTTGAGACATTTGTTCAGAACACTAATTATTTATTTGATTGTCTTAGAGAAATATTATTATTTTAGAATATTAATTATCTGTCTGAAACCTAGAGAATAATTAATTTGTGAAAATGTTAGTATTGTGAGTTTTTAGTAGAAATTGAGCGTGATGTTACTCTTAATTAGTTTGATTTATGATTGATTATTGATAGTGGAACTACGACTCTGCTGTGGAATTTAGACACATAACTTATTTCTTTTATTTTTATTTTTTCATTTATAATCATTTCTGAACCCAGAAATGTATGTTTGTGAATGTCTTTGAAGTGATTGACTAACAAACGCACGCAAGAGACCGCCCCCCTCGCCTTCTGATAAATAAATATAAATTTTCGCTCTCAAACTCAAGCTTTTGAGAGAGAGAGAGAGAGAGAGAGAGAGAGAGAGAGAGAGAGAGAGAGAGAGAGAGAGAGAGAGAGAGAGAGAGAGAGAGAGAGAGAGAGAGAGAGAGAAGAAGCGCGGTTTTGTCGAGCTTTAGTCTTTCATGTTGTATTTTATGTACCGTCTACACTCGAACACTCGCACAAATTCGCATATTTTATGTTTCCTCAAGTAAGATAATAATGGATACATAACTTGATTATGATATATTTACATTAATACTCATCTCTAACTTCTAACGACTATTTACATTGCATGTGACGGTCAATCTAATAGTCTCTAACGATGGTTATCATGCAATTGTTTTAAAACTTATATTTCTTACTTTTGAAATAAATCTTTAAATCTTATATTTCTTACTTTTTAAATATTTTTAAAAAAAATTCTAACTAATGGAGTTCGCTTCACCAGGGTATAACGACTTCAAATTGATGGTGAATATTCACATTAGATCGGACACCTTCTTCACAAGATTAAGTTTAGTGTAAAATTATATATAAAAAGAAAGAACATATGTATAATGTGCTCTTAAAACGAAATGATTATAACCTGGCACCAGTACTCTGGTGATGTTCGGGTAATGTTGTTATAGAGGTGTGTCAAAACGCATTCAAGTCCATATCTCTGGGACTGTCAATATTTACACAAATATTAAGGCTCTTAAATAAATGAATTACTACGATATACTAATAAATATTTCTATTTATTGTCTAATATGCTTGACACCATTAGTAAGTTAAAAATATTCAAAGTCATAAACGGTAGTGAAATCTTTAAGTTAGTCTCCCAGTTCTGGTTACAATGAGTTTACCAATAACTATAAATTATGATTATGTTTCGTTATTGCGTCCAAGGAGAAATATTATACCTGAATTTATTTTTGGTGAAGATGGACAGGCTGCTTGAAAGTCTTCAATCTTGCATGATATCACTGAAATAGAAGTTCGTTTCTATTTAAGGCACTCTGCGTAAATGAATATAGTATAATTCATTTTGTACATCGTGATTGTAATGTACTAGTATAGGCAGATGTCTGACTCACGTAAATGTCAACTCACGTATAATATATATCTTTACACTATTTATAATATTGAACTAATTTTTGAATAACACATATTCATCATTTAAATCTATATTAGAAGAAAAATCTGAAACAATTGTGAACTATTCGGTTTATTTATTGAATATCGTATTTTAGTAGTTTGGTATGATAACATAATTTGAAAATTGTCAGTTGGTCAAATTACTGATTTGTTTGTTGATTTCAGTGACAATATATGGACGGCATTGTGTTTCGGAGATCTGCTTTCCATTTGCACAGTTCACTATGGCAGCGTAGTTACTATAGACAGAAAAACAAAATAGTGCTTTACAATAAAGTACACGAGTGCTTGTTATGGAATAAATAATGTACAAGATCGATGCTGCTGACAAACTACCGATACTAATGCATGTAAACATTGACGAAAGAAAGCTAATGGCTGTCTAGACTCGCTATAATTAATCCAAATCCCAAACAAACACGAGTGTTGAATCACTTTAATGAACACATACTCATTGAATGTTTCGTCATATTAAACTGATTTTGTGTAAAAGCACAGGTTTTGTGGACTTCAAACTAATATACAGAATGCCGGGGACGTGAGGGAAGTATTGAAAAAATAAAATTAAAAACATCTCTGCAAATGAAAACAATAATATTTTGCAATATTAATAATGTGTTTTGCCGCAAACGAGATTTTCAATAATTAGGTATGTAATGTCTACTTTACCCGTACTCATGGAGGATTCATTGCACTATAAGAAAAACATTGAGATTCACATTTTCGTAGCAGGAAGTGATTATAAAAGATCCATTATTAAAAAAAGAAAGAAATGTGTAGAGACGAAGAATAAATATTCAAAAAAAGCAAATACGTGTATTGGCGAAGATCACCTTACTTGCAATATGTTGTAGTAATCAATGCCCTGTTACACGTTCCGCCAATGCCAAACTGGGACATGAAATCATTGTTGTAATTCACCATGCATGACATGACACTCCAAATTTCGGTTGATGTACATGCGGATTCCACTCCAACACCTTTGACAGAAAAGTAAAAACTCTATAATGGCGACTAAGCAATACTTGAATGATTGCTCATTGTAGCTTAATGACCACGCCCAAAGCTCGTTGAGGGAGTTAGATGTCACTCTGTTAGCACTTCCAAAACGATGAAAATACATGTTTCGAAGAATTGACGCGGCCCTTGCAAATTATTCCCTACAAATTATTTCATTTAATATTAAAAGCGAATGTGACTGCAAACGTTTTATGTGAAAATTGTGTTTATACTTTAACAAAAAATAAATTGACGACTAGTACTATAATGTTTGTTTATTTCCATGTTATTTTGTGCATGTTTACCTAATGCATTCATTTAAGAAAACAAATTGCAACATAAATATTACTTAACAAATAAATAAATATCAGTATCTACTTTAACGTTATACAGTATTGAATTAATTAATGAGTTTTCTAAAATTTTATTTATTTTATTTACTTTAAAAGTTAACAAGCATGATATGATTTCCTCACTTGCAGGCTTTGGGGCGTCATATTCTTCAAGTAATTGTGTCAATATTTATTTTATTTATGAACACAAATGAAATAAATGAACGATTATTTTAAATATTCAAATATATAAGAACAATAAGCGCTAGTTTTATGTTTGATATTTTGCATTCAACACTCGAAAGTAACTGCAAAGTTGTAGAAAGGTGAAGTTTTCGTTTGGAATGTTTATTTCTTTATATTAATTTTAAAGTCTATCAATTTGTTCTGGTCGAACTGAATTATGTTTACTCTTCAATGGTTTACATGTGACTGACACAGAACATGTAACGGGTTAGTTTACAGTCACCCATTTTCTCTTGATTACTGTACACATTCACAAACTATCTCAAACATTCAGTCTTCTACAACCTTTAATTTTCTCAATTCATTAGGAATTAAATCATCAGTGACATTTAAACTGAGAGAAATTTTTAAAAAAATCATATGTAATAAAGATTATATTATTAAAGTTCAAAATAGTTTTAAGTACAACGTTTAATCTGCTAAATGTTTAATTATAACTTTAATCTACTAAAGCGGAGCCCAAGAAGAGGAATTGCAAAGCACACGACACTATTAAATGCTATAGCATGTAATACGTTTCTCATTACATAAATATCTCTTATAATGAAATCTCATAAATCCAGTAATTTATTGAAATGTGGAGTAAATCTGGGCATTGTGAAATCCACGTAAAATTAAGGCAAACTACCAATGAAATATGGAAAATATAAATAGATAAATCGCTCCACAAAGAGGGGGTGCATAAGGAGAGAAGTTGGGAGAAAAGGAGATAACAGAATATATTTTATATTCTATTTCGAATTAGTTTGTGTGACAGGAACTATTCTACTTACCAGCCATAGCAATAAGAAAAAATACAATTTCCATTTCTGCTTGGGTACTTTTAAGAAATATCCAATAAATGTGTACTGGTTCGCATTGGGACACGTTGTCAAATGAAATTCATCTATCAAGGAAGGGATTTATAAGGGACGCGTAGCGATTTACAAAGTGTGTACGCCTACTTGTTTACAAGATTGAACTGTTTACTTGGATGGAAAGAATGGTGGCAGTTCGCGCAAGATTCAGCAGGCATGTGGCTCAGACACTTTGCAGACGCCCGCGGTCAATATCAATCGCATATATCGTGACATAGGTCTCCTTTCAGTGCATTTTCAACAACATTGAAAGGACAAATGACATTTATTTGTGTTATACATGGCTGGTTACTGTGATGACATGAATAAATAGCCAATATTGTTAAAGAAATGATTTTGTTTGTCACTGAGTTTTAAAGGAGCGTTTTACACGGTAACCCGATTTTCTGGACACATGCACCCGCATTCAGTACACAGGTACAAATGAAGCACATTGATATAACCTGTCACAAACATCTAGCCTAAACTAAAACATATTCAGTCTAGCTACCAAGCTCACCAAATCCCATTGATGAATTCCAATGACTATATGAATGTTACGGGACGAGAAAATAAGTCAATAATTAACTTAGCAGGAACTTAATAAACAAACAATAAAACAAGGTAAATGTCCATATGGATTAAAATGATATAGCTCTCGTTATCATAAAACAGAAGGGTTTTAATACACATGAAAAAACAAGTATAGCATGAGCCATGTCTTTCACAGCGTTTTTCTTTCAAAATGTATCTTCCACTATGGTGACCGAAAGAAAACTTGTCCGCAACTGTTACAAGAAGGGGCGTTTCATTGTTTTTTGGTCCAGGTAAAAAATGAGGCATGACGCAGCATCTCATGCTGACAAGTAGATATAACGTTTGAGTGGGGGTCACTGCAGCTTGTCAACTCGCACAAAATGCCAGTCTGGAGATAATTTTAGAATTTCTCTTTTAGACATTCCTCAAATCATATGTTTAAGTGTTGTTATGTTCACCAATTTAGGCAGATTTTTAGAGAGAAAAGTAACAGATCTTCCACACATTTTCTTGTTCAGAAAATTAACCAAACAGAATATTATGAGATTATGAGATGCATATGAAAACTTACTGTTACAAATAATTTCACCCTTTTCTTATTTCTCACTTTATATATAGAGAGAGGTGGAGTAAATTTGCTGATCCCTATTTCTAAACTTAATAATTATATATTTGTTGCCAGTGTTAACGCGACTCGACCTTGGACATTGCTTTCTGTTGATAATTGCCCAAGTTACTGTATCCATCTCAGATAAACAATATGCTAGAACTTGATGATGCAATCCAAACCCGTTCCAAATGATGAATAGTTTTTGACTAATAGTCTCTCACTTGTTCATAACAACTTCATCCAAGTGGGAAGGACCAACATTAATTGAATTTTGTTTTTGATATAAGTCCAGTCATAAAGGTTAACGTTAGCTTATGAAAGGAGCATGTTTTTAGTTTGTAACCTCGAATCCGCTTCAGAATATATTTGACTACTTCTTTTCAACCAGATCACGTTCGTGTGTATATCCAGCGTTGTCATCAAACTTGTCTCTAAATGTGTTAAAATTCCATTCGAGAGACAATACAGGAAAAACTGAGGCTTGAGTTTGGTTTCGAGAATTCACGAACATTATTTTGAACGTTCCTTGCAGTGTACTTGAGTACATCAAATAAGAAAGAAAGCGACAATAGATAGATAAATAGAGAGCTAGGTTGGTAGAATGATACAGATAGATGGATGGATGGACAGATATATATATATATATATATATATATATATATATATATATATATATATATATATATATATATAGATTGAAAGATAGACAGATAGATATATCGAGAGAGAGAGAGAGAGAGAGAGAGAGAGAGAGAGAGAGACAGACAGACAGACAGACAGACAGACAGACAGACAGACAGACAGACAGACAGACAGACAGACAGATATTATTTTTATATTTGAATTTTGAAGAGCAATTCATTTCCTAGACACCACGTGTCAGTGCATTTTATCTGCATATTTGTATGTTTGCCTGGTTATAATTGTTTTCACCAGGATGTACATGAGATGCACGTGTTTTATATTTTTTTAAAAAAAAATAATCGTTTTGTTATTTGCGTCGTTTCAAAAGCCAACTAGGTTTGGCATCCAGTAACTAGTGAAAGTCATTACGTCGGTCAACATCGTAAATATAATAATCCTTTCAGAACCTTTGCAGTTCGTTGCACTTGAAATATGACGAAAGGTTTGCTAAGAAAGGGGCAATAATAGTTTTCTCTCTCTGCACACCTACTGAAATGTATCGCAAACTTTGAGTCCTATACAGTTTTCAAGGTAATATTTGGCACAAAACACAGCATTGTATACAACTCCTAGAAAGACTAACATGGATAAACTCTAATGGTAAAATGGCATAACTGAATGTTAAAGCTTTGGTAATAGAAAGGTAAAGATAAACAGGCAATAACTAGACGATAACTGCTAGGCAGATGGATGCGGAGCACAAAAGTATATTTCATTGTTGCCCTCTTGTCATCAAGACATAACAGAGCTCTCTTGATTCAAAGGACATCTTTCAATTCACCCTATGTGCGCGCACGCACAGACACACACACACACACACACACACACACACACACACACACACACACACACACAAAACATACACACACGCACTTGGGAGTTGTCTTTAAAAAAAAAACACAATTCGTTTATATACAGATCTTAAAAAGAAATAAATATGTGCTTCTCTTGACAGTCCACAGTCCACACACACACACACACACTCACACACATACCCACTACAATCATGCCCTATATATGTGTAACAACCAGTCGGTTGGTAATGTGTTTTCGTTGCTCCATTTTATTGCAAATTCTGTTAACCTCATCGGTTTTGATGGCAAACATGGGGATTCACTGATTAGTGAGAGATGTAAAAACATCCTAAATCATTCATCTACACACTAGTCTAACCTTTATACACATGCAAACACAAATACACAAAAATAACACGTACCATATTAACAAAGTAGATGCAAACAGACCACAACCACAATTATACATACATCTTATGCGGACATAAATGAGTGCTACCATCGTTTGTAAAATTATTATATATAAACTTATTTATTTTGCCCCAACTTTTGTTCGTGTAAGTAGCAAAAAATGTATGGACTCTTAATTATACGTTTACACTATAAACGTATACGTTTATAAATTACAAATGCTGGTCTAAGTGCTTCTTTTATACAATATTGTGAGTCTTGGTATCTGAGGCGTAAACGAGATGTGTGCTGCTGCCGAAAATGGAGCTTGAGCTGTGTATCAGTCCATGTGAGAAGCAGCTGAAATGAAAATTCCACCCCTACATTCCGAAATGACTGTTCTTGCGATTTTATTAATCGTCACCGAGAAGCAGACGTTCATGAAAACTGTACATTTTAAACTCAAAGTAAAATATAACTTTTGATGAAATAGTTTCATACTTAATAGCGTTACTGTCGAGCTCCTTTATGCGATTGCCTGGTGTAAAGCGACCTAGTTTTGATACTAGGGCACTAAACCTATGTAAATAAAATGATAAAGTCACATAACTGTATAGATGAATAGCATACAAAGAAGAAATAAAATTTGTCTACAAGGAGTGGACGAGTTAATGTAAAGAAAATTACAAGTGAATATATTTAGGAAACACTATCTTTACGAATAAGGCAAATAGTTTATTTAATAAAATGATTTGGTTTACATGTTTTCATTGGAACTGTGTTCAAATATTTATTTTTAATTCACAACTAGATAGGAAAGAAATGCACTTGGACACCTCATAAAGTATTTTAACAAAATATTTAGAAACATTTTAATAGCAAAATAGGGAAAGACACTTAACGCAAACGCAGTAGCAACAGCTAAACATTGTAATGGTTTCTGGTGTTTAGTTGTTTAGATTTTTACGTCTTTAGCATTGCTACGGAAAAGAAAGAACTGTAGGTCGTTCATATAGTAGGAATACTGTGATAATTAGAAAGATATATATGCATCTACACAGCATTTGACGAGTACATCCTGGGGTTGATGGCTTTTGTGTGTATCGGAGGTGTATAAGAAGGGTTAGACAATATAATGTTTTGAGCTGGGATGAATGGGAAAAATATCCGGTATGTAGGCTGAAGGAGGGGTTAGTGAGAAAGTCACTTTATACCTTCCTTCTGTGATCCCTCTTTACCTAGAGGGCGATAAACCAACCTTGCTGATGGGCCTCATAACTGACTCTGTCATAAAGGTGTAAAGGTTATAAAGGTGTAGACATTATTAACGTAGAAATGTGCTTCCTTTGCTGTTGTAACATAGGTTATTCAGGTTGATTAGTGATTGTCTCACAAAGACCTTTGTCTATTTAAATGTACTGTGGCATTTAAAAATTGATAGCATAAATCATAATCGACCTATTTCGCTATTTCATAATTTGTCTTTCTCGTTCTAGAGGTGTGCATATTAACATTAAAGTATTAGGATTGCATGCCACTGAACATAGAGTGATATTACTATCTTAAAGTGGAATATTGTGTCTGATATATATCATCATAGTATATGTATAAGCTCCTGATTGAAGATTAAAGAGAAGGTCAATCGATAATAAGAATTAATATCACATCGTCGACCTGATAATAATCAGAGTAGATCACCTGAATCTGCATAGATAAGTGGATTAGAGTGTTAAGTCTTCATACATATGAATTAATCGCAAAAGTATTTTTCTTGCAACTACTCTTGGTGTGTTTGGGGAAACAAGTGATTATTTTGTGTGATAATGTGTTTATTAACATTGTTTGCAATAGTTACTTGCGAATTTGACAACTTTGTGTTTAAAAGTGTGTGTTAATGAATTTATTGCATGCATATTGTGCAGTAGTACATATATGGATAAATGTTTGTGTTACTGTGTAACTTAGCACTGTTGTGTTAGTTTGTAGTGTGTATGAGTTAGTAGGTGTGTGTTATGTTAAGTATTAACCAATGCATGATTAACTTTCCTTGCTAGTATATTAGTGTACCAAGGTCGTAGCTTTATATAATCAGTAAACCAGGAGATTCAAATAACACAAAGAAAGGCAGCTTTATTCCAGCAAACATTTTTTTCTTTTCTTTTCTTTTCGTGTTGATTTTGTAGTTCAGTGCGTTATTTTCGGTTTCTGACATCATTGTATTGAGGGGAGTTATGGTTATTGGATCTTGTTTTTTAATATAAGAATAGATATAAGAGTTACTCGTATAGTTCTGTGTGTGTTTGAGCAGAACTATTTAAAGAATGATTTGCATTTACATTGTATGTAAATGTAGGAGCACCTTAGTGGGTTAATGAATTCGTAGTAAATGTTTATTGCAATCTTTTGAAGTGAATGAATAAATAAATGAGTGTTTATTGCTATCTTTTCAAGTGGATAAAACTGTAAACATTCATTTTTGAAAATTCAGAACTAATTTTGTATGTTAATCTGTATATAAGGAATGGAGTGATAGTAAACGAAAGAGCAGGTTTGCGACTCAGTGAAACTTTGTTTAAACTACCTTGTCAATAATGGTTTTTGATACTGACTGATGGCACGTGTAATTATTCCACAAGTGATATGTGTGTTGACTGGCGTGTGTTAAGTAATATATGTGACAATACTTTCTGTGGCAGAGTAAATTTGCCTATCCCTATTTCAAGACTTAATTGTTATATAAATTGTTAAATTGATAAAGTGTTGATCCTTGTGACGGTATTTTTGTGTCACGGTTAAGGGGAAGTAATCGTTTACATTTATTTCTTTTATTTTGGGAATTTTTATTTCCCTTGTTAACGGTCACAAGAGCGTTTTCTTTCCCGTGAATGAAAGCAGTAACTATATATCCATGGTGAGAGCGTTTGCGTGCATGTATATTTGTTTATGCGTGTATTGCAACAATACACTGTTTTATTTATTCACTTTGATGATATTGATTATGTTAGGTATGGATAGAAGTTGTATTTAGCTATTTATGTTTTTAGTGTGGTTATTGAGATAGGGACTATATTTAGTTAATTATTGTTTTGTGTAGTTGTTAAGAAATGCACCTTTAGACAGGAAAAAATGCGACCATACAGTAGATGTTTACTTTAAGGACTTTAAGGACTTTTCTGGGTACGTTTTCGTCGTGCCTCGAATCTAGAACCTTCGACGGTTCGAGGATATCGCCAGTCATTTATAAGCACTGGAGATGTCTTTTTTTCTGACTGTATGTGTGCGCTGAACTCCTGTACGTTGTACAGAAAACTCAAAGGCTTTTTTCTTCACCCTGAGTTCTGGCACGGCTTTGTACTATTTTTTTCATAAATTCGTACAAAGGGCCCTTGGAGTGCTCACTGTCCATTTGACTGAGACTTCATATTTGAGCGTCTTTCATGGTACAGAACTACCGGCCTCTACCTAGTCATTCGTTGGACCCACCACCCATCGACAGCAAATCATCAGTGTCCACCATATCAGGGACTGAGGGAATGTGGGTCGGGTGAGAAGAGGGCATTCTTCACTTCACTCATTTTTATTGGTCTTCACCATTTGTCAACTTCGCCGCTTTACCGCATGAAGTACTTTCTGCATTCATCAAGGCGAAAGGACGCACAGGTTTTTACCCACGTGCAAGTGTGTGTTCTCCCATCCTGATCAGGGGAGACTATTCGTCGTTTATATTCCAGTCTTCACCGATGAACATTATCTCGTTTCATTTCCCAAGGGGGAGCGTATATATAAACATTCTTTCATCATTTTCATCATTCTTTCATCATTTTTCATCATTTTGTGAACAGTTTGTGTGTTCACTAGTGTGTTCAATATTTCGTCAGCTCTTCAATAAATAATGAGTAACAATATCTAGTAAGGGCAGTAGGGACACATTCTCATAGATAGGTATATTTTGTTAGTTGTGATATTATTGTAATTGTAAATATTAAGACTTTTGGCCATTGACATTTTGGTCCAGCGAGTATTTATGCCAATAATTTGCGTGTTTTCAGCCTGCGATATTTTCATTGTGTGCGATTTATCTTGTTTCTTTTCCTTGATTTTTATTTTCATTCATTTTTCATTACTCTGGTCCCCCCGCCCCATGACTGTTGTGTGTAGATGTTTTTTTCTGGATGAAGGACTAAAACCGTCCGTGAGTGTCCCCATATTTCCGAGAATAAATTATCGCCTGAACCTTTATTCAAAGAGTCTGTTTTTGTTGTCGAGAGTTGAATTCAGAGCGTTTGTTATCGTTTCAACCTGTCCATCCACATTATACATTTCAACCCTACATTCGTGCACTCACACAGCCGACTCTCACACTCTACCTAGCATTTAGAATAAAATCACCCCCCCCCCCGCCAAGAACAAACTTGGTGTGTCATCGGTTCGACCACTACCCCCCTCCCGTCTGGTGGTGACATTTTATAAGTGTCAGAGTTGGAATAAACAACTCGATTTGATAATGTGCTAGACGCTATCCAAACCAGTTCCAACTAAATTAGTAGATTTTTCTGGCTAATAGCCTCACATTTGTTCATATCAAAGTCATCCAATCATCCAATGGGGATGGACTGGAAACTCCTTTGTTGTAGAAGAACTCCATTCTAATCACTTTGAATTTGAACATAACTAGAGTCCGGTCATAAAGGCGATCACTAGTTTATTGTAGGTTAAGTGACTAATAAAGAAAGAATGGATTTGGAATATGTCGTATATGTTTGCTATTGATCTATGATTTGAATTTGAGAAAGTGTATGTAAATGAACCATTATTTCTATGTTCATTAGTTTGACTACGCATTATATTATACTAGTGAATTTTGATTGATGCTATTTAATCTTGTGTGTGGTTATTGGGTTAACAAAATTGTTCTAGGATTTGAAAGTTCAGAATGTTTGTAAAAAGGAAAGGAGTTTAGAGATGAAATATGCCTGAAATTTAGTGCTGCTTTAATTTGACTTTTACAGAGCAGTGCAAGCCTTTTTGTTTGCTATTTCACACTACAGTGACTACTGTACTCTATTTGAATACTTTTGTGTGTGCATCTACAGTTGTTGTCAACATATCAGTAAATCAAGTCGCCGTAAGTTGATTCACATGAATTCCATTCAATAGCCAATATGGCGGATATTTGTGGCCTGAGTTTGGTCTCAAGAATTCACGAAGATAATTGTAAACTTTCCTTGTGGTGTGTTGAGTAAACGAACGAACTTGAAATTTTGAGAATATTTCCCAGATGTGCTTGTTAGCGCATATGAAATTCAGCGTGAACCTCTATGGCATGCTTGTGGGGCACGTCAAAGATTCTGGAGCAGTTGTGTAATGTGCCTCTAGGAGGGACATGCTGGGCCTCACCTAGATATGAATGGCAGTGACTTGCTGCAATCCGCCTGATTGTGAAACCTGTGCATCAACAGCCGCCATCTGTGGAATAGGTTATGTGCATTGACTTTAATGATTTATCTAAAACTCTACCCTCATTTCCGTGGTGATGTCATGAACTTGCTTATGCATTTATGTTAATTGACTGCATATTGCTATGCAAGGATAAACTGAATGATTGTCAGCATCAATTGAACATTGTTGTGAAATTATATAATTTCAATACTCTTTTGATTATATTCATAATACTTTGTATATTTGATTGCTGGTTTAATAAATTTATTCTTGATATATTGATCTTCTTACACATATTGATAGCCATATGTTGGAGAGACAGTGGGTGGATTGGGGCTCACTAAATATAGAATAAAGAAAGACGGATTTGTCTTCTACTTTGGTAAGACGTTTTTTTTTAATCTATGGAAATATTGTATGACGGTAAATGTCTTAATTGTTGTGGAAGAGAGAAAACGTTTACAGCGCCCATACATCCGCCCAGTGAGACAGATGTGTGGTGTCTTCTGGAGAATTATTAATGATATAAATTCAGATTCTCATTACTTGTAATTACTTATGGGCGATTAAATAATAATATTAATCATAACCAGTAACCATGTGGTGTTAGCATCACACATCTTTTGACAGTTTGACTTCCTGTCAAAGTAAATACGCACTGGAATTGTGACACTCCCGTCAGATATTTATGTGAAGGAGATGCAGAACTGTCCGTTCTAGTATTTGTTTACTTGTAGTTGCTGTAAAAAGAAATAGAATTACTTATTTATACGGAATAAATATGAGACTGAAGACTCGCCTGAGAGATATGGCGACTTGGTATCTGACCTTCAGTCCCAAGGAGAGAAAAAGAAAAATATGTGTCAACCATTACACCATTTACTAACATTTCACTTCAGATGCTCCAGTTCTGTGATTGACAAGTGTGCGTTGTATTGAAGGCGTGTTTGAGTGATCCGTAATTGTATCAAGGGAAACGGTTTCACTGGAATTATTAATAAGGGTGAATCAGATTATACATATTAAAGATCGTTGTATCTGTTGATGTTTTGGACACCATGTGCTGGAAGTCATTGTAAATACAGTGGAAAGCCTTATGGTGACAAAGTTATTTCTTTGGTCTGCCTCAGGCGTATATATATGAAAGCCTCTCAAACCCATCACAATAAATGCCCAACCAGAAGCATTAGAATATTTAGCTATAGAACACTAGCATACACCATGGATATGGCGGTTTGATGTTGTGTTGAGATGTACGGTGTACAGTGTGTTGTGGTTTGACGGCGTGGTGTTGATAAGAAAAGAGTTTATCAGTGCGCGTACAAGCATACGAATACGGTAATCGAATTTGCCTTTAGAGGAGGAGAGAATCCAGTGATGGGAGGTACCTAACGAATATTATTTATTAAATGGAGAAATCTACGTTCACGCCATACTTTTCCATAGTTAAAGAGAAGGGGGATTAAAGTCCATTCCTTAATATATTACTGAGAAGCAAAGAAGTATGTGTATGTCTGTGCGTTCATCTGCATCTTATTAATTTGTTCTCTCTCTGGCATATATTTATGCATACATATATACATTTATACAATCATGCATATATACATAAGCACTTACATACATGCATACATACATACATACATTGATACATACATACATACATACTATTGTGCACAAATAGAGGATTGTTACTATTTATTATGAAATACAGTTACATTTTATAAGAATATTATATTGGTACAAAGCAAACAAAAAGAGCTCATTGCGTAAAAAGAAAATGCTCTTACTTAATAGCGTATGCTGTGCGTCCAGATAAAATTTAAGCAGGAATTAGATATGCATGGTCACAATACATTTTCAGTCATGAGAATGCTACGTAGCAATATATAATAATGTTGGCATTTTGTGAAAATCTGAAACAGAACTTCCAGGAATTCAATGTCTATGTGGATGAATGAACTATTCATTATATTTTAAAGCATCTGAGTAAAACATTGGCAGACAGATGATCCAATAACTAAATAGCGAACTGATCTGAAGGCATGAAAATTAGGTTAGAGACGTCATCCATTTGCAAACCAGGAGAGAACAAAACATCAAAAGGAGCAGAGTCCAGGTTCCAGTGAGGCTTTCGGCTGAAAATTAAAAACATGTAGAATTTATATTTTTATTTGAAAATGATAGAAATATATATAGGTATATCGACAGCTTTCTAGACACACAGACAGACATACGTATAGTTAGATAGATAGATAGATAGATAGATAGATAGATAGATAGATAGATAGATAGATAGATAGATAGATAGATAGATAGATAGATAGAGAGATAGATAGATAGATAGATAGATAGATAGATAGATAGATAGGTAGTCTGACGGAGTAAATTTGCCTGTCAGTATAAGAGTGTACTATTATTTCTAAAACTGTTTGTACTAATATGCTCTTATATATTATACTATATATATTTGACATTGTTTCTAGTGAAACCCCTCATAAAGTATATGTTGTATTTATTGTACTGTGTGAGTGCATTAAGTTAATAAATACTGTTGAAGGAAATTAAAAGTTGAGACTTGAATGTAAGGGAGAATGGAGTTAAAGATATATAAACTGGAAACTTAACATTTGTTTCCTGATTATATTTTATAGGGAATAAGCAGTCTTTCTTTTCTTGTATGATTTGAATCTCCAGGTTTCCTGTTTGTAAACTGCTGCGACCGTTGTAGATATGTGAAGAGTCTACCACAGTGTGCACATGTAAAGAATACACTGTTCTCCGTTGATGCATGTTGACAAGGTATTGTAATTATACCAAACAATTTCTAGTACAACATTATCACTGGAAATTGCTACAACTGTTGTTCTGATTGAGGGAGTTAAATTCTGCAGAATGCCAGAGAGGTCGAGAGAATCATGCGGAATTGGTGTGAACAATGAACTTGTGACGTCAAGCAAGCAAAAGACTATGGAGAATGGAGACAGTAATTAAACAAAGTTATGTAGACAATTTTATAACTTTTCTCTAATAACACCACTTCTGTTCTCTGTTAAGAACTAACCTGTTATTTATATTGAATTTATATAAAAACTGTATAGTACTAAAATTAGTATGGCCTAGTGAAAATATTGATGTCAAGTAATCTTTAAATCATTGTATTTGTCATACGTGTGTGTATACAAGATTGTTTATTTAATAAATTTGTTGTTAAATTTATTGATCTTACTACACATTACGACAAAGTAAATTTGCCCCTCCCATTTAGTAATTTAATTGTTATATAAACTTCTAAATTGTCAGAGTGACCCGACCTTGGGCACTCCATATGGTGCTATTTTTGAAAGCATCTGTGTTGAAGTAATCACCTTGAGGCAGGAACATTCTAGATTTGCTGACCTAATAGAAACTGAGTGAGCTGTTTTCTGTTATTCAATGATCATTATTTGCGAGGAAACGACGAGCCAATGGGCTAAAATTAAAGAATTCAGTTACAGTAGAAAATTATTTCCCTAATTTCTTTTGAATCTGATGTTGAATAAGGAAGTCTGGCTTTAAGGCAGTACTGAGTATGATAGTATGTTAAACTGACTGATTGAGAAAGAATGGACTTAGGAATATTTCATGCGTTTTTACTATTGATATGTTATACTTGTGTTTGTGTAAAGATGTACTATGTGAGTTGATTTGAAGTTTGAACTAAGTTGCCCCCAATATATGTGACATTGTTAGATATACTATGGTTATTTTACCGTGTGTGTGAAAGGGGATAGTGAATACTATTGCAGTAACCTGTAAGTTGAGAATGGAATGAACAATGTGATAGGGTTTTATTGCTATGAACAAGAAGCTTACGTTTGCTCCTTAATTATATGTTGCAATAAAGAAGTGGCCGATTTGGTTGTGGTTGAGCCTCACCAGTGAAGTCTTGAAGTTAGTGGCGCTGTTCTGGATACAATGAGTTTACCAATAAATGTAAACTATGATTATGTTCGTTATTGCATCCAAGGAGAAATGTTATACCTGAATTTATTTTAGGTGAAGATGGACAGGCTGCTTGAAAGTCTTCAATCTTGCATGGTATCACTGAAATAGAAGTTCGTTTCTATGTAAAGCATTCTGCTTAAATGCATAAAGTATAAATTATTTTGTACACGAGGAGTGTAATGCACTAATATAGGCATATGTCTTCCTCAGGTAAATGTCAACACACGTGTAATATATCTCTTTATAATATTTATAATATTGAACTAATGTTTGTATAACACACATTCATCATTTAAATCTATATTAGAAGAAAAGTCTAAAACAATTGTGAACTATTCAGTTTATTTATTGAATATCGTATTTTAGTAGTTTGGTTTGATAACATAATTTGAAAATTGTCAGTTGGTCAAATTACCTATTTGTTTGTTGATTTCAGTGACAATATATGGACGGCATTCTGTATCGGAGATCTGTTTTCCATTTGCACAGTTCACTATGGCAGTGTAGTAACTGTAGACAGAAAAACAAAATAGTGCTTTACAGTAAAGTATATGAGTGCTTGTTATAGAATAAATAATGTGCAAGATCGATGCTGCTAACAAACTACCGATACTAAGATATGTAAACATCGACGAAGAAAATGGCGGGCTAGATACGTTCTAATTAATAAAAACCAAAAAAAAAAAAAAAACCAACGAAAATTGAATCTGTTTATTGTGCGCGTACCCAGTGAATGTTTCTTCATCTTAAACTGATTTTTGGTAAAAGCAAAAGCGTTTTGGACTTCAGACTAATATATAGAATGCTGTAGACGAAAATATAAATTAAAAAAAATTTCGATTTTAAGGTGTGGTCTGTTCTACTGAAATATAATAACCATCCGTTAACTTAATATCATGAATTACAACATTAACAAAGAGACTTTCGTTCTCTTTTCTATATAATAACTTTATTGTATTCATCTTGATATGTTGTGGTGAATAGAAATGTTATTTTACTGCTTTGAAGACATTAATATAACAAAACAAGAAGTTCTCATGGAGGATTCATTGCACTATAAGAACAAAACAATGAGATTCACAGTTTCAAAGCAGGAAGTTAAATCAAAAGCCAAATTATTAAAAAAAAAACGAAAGAAAGAATTGTGTTGAGAAGGACAGTATGTATTCAGAAGAAGCAAATACATATTTTGGCGAAGACCCCTTACTTGCAATATGTTGTAGTAATTAATGCCCTGTTACACGTTCCGCCTGTGCCAAAATGGCTTATGAAATCAGCATTGTAATTCACCAAGCAAGACATGACACTCGAAATTTCGGTTGATGTACATGCGGATTCCACTCGGACACCTTTGACAGAGAAGTAAAAACTTTGTAATGATAACTAAGACATACTTGAATAATTGCTCATTTAAGCTTAGTGACCATGCCCAAAGGTCGTTGATGTCGCGGGTGGATGTCACTCTGTTATCACTTCTAAAACGATGAAAATACAAGATTCGAAGAATTGACGCGGCTTGCTATTCCAAACAAATTATTTCAATTAGTATGAAAGAGTAATGTGACTGCTGACGTCTTATGTGAAAAATGAGTTTATACTTTAAAAAAAATTAAATTGACGACTACTATAATGTTTATTTATTTCCATTTTATTTCGTGTATGTTTACCTATTACATTCATGGAAGAAAGTCAGATTGCAGCATAAATATTACTTAACAAATAAATAAATATCAGTATCTACTTTAACTTTACACAGTATTGAATTAATTCAAGAGTTTTATTATTTATTTTTAAAATAATGTCTTACTGTATATGAACTCAAATTAAATAAATGAACGACTATTTTAAATATACAAATATTGAAGAAAATATATAAGAACAATTAGCCCTATTTTAATTTATAATATTTTGGCATTCAACGGTCGAATGTAACCGCAAAGTTGTAGAAAGGTGAAGTTGTCGTTTGGAATGTTTATTTCTTTATATTAATTTTAAAGTCTATCATCTTGTTCCGGTCGAGATGAATTATGTTTACTCTTCATTTCTTTACCTGTGACTGACAAAAAAACATGTAACCGATTAATTTACACAGCCACCCACTTTGTCTCGATTAGTTTACAGTGACCTACTTTGTCTCGATTGTCACCCATTTTGTCTCGAATAGTTCACACAGTCACCCACTTTGTTTCGAATAGTTCACACAGACACTCACTTTGTCTCGAGTAGCTCACACAGACACTCACTTTGTCTCGATTAATTTACACAGTCACCCACTTTGTCTCAATTAATGTACACAGTCACAAACTTTCTCAAGCATTAAGTCTTCTACATCCATTAATTTACTCATTTTATTAGGAGTTAAATCATTAATGACATTTAAACTGAGATAAAAGTATTTTTTTATCGTAAGTAATGATTTGTTCAATTGTTAAGGTTTGCAATAGTTTTAATTGCAACGTTTAATCTACTAAAGCTTTAATTATATTTTTAATCTGCTAAAGCGGAACACTAAGAGAGCTATTGCAAAGCACACGACACTATTAATTGCTATAGCATGTTGATAAGGTTCTCATTACATAAATATCTCTTATAATGAAATAAATGAAATCTCATAAATCTAATAATTCATTGAAATGTGGATTAAATATGGGCATTGTGCATATTGGAGGAGGGGCACTCAAAATCCACGTAAAATTAAAGCAATATGAAATATAAAATATATTATGTTATATCCTTATGCGCCCCCTCTTTGTGGAGCGAATTATCTATTAATTTTATTCTTTCCATAAGGAGATAACATAATATATTTTATTCTATTTCGAATTAGTTTGTGTGACAGAAACTGTTCTACTTACCAGCCATAGCAATAAGAACAAATATAACAATTTCCATTTCTGCTTTGGGTACTTTTAAGAAATATCAGCAATGAAATTTGTACTGGTTTGCATTGGGACACGTTGTCAAGTGAAAATCGTCTATCTAGGAAGGTATTTATAAGTGACGCTTTGCGATTTAAAAAGTGTGTACGCCTACAGTTTAACAAGATTGGACGATTTACTTGGATGGAAAGAAGAGAGGTAGTTCACGCAAAATTAAGGAGGCATGAGGCTGAGGCACTTGGCAAACGTCGACAGCCAATCTCTTGCAGCGCGAAGCGTCACATACAACACGCGAAGGCTAAATTCAAACAGTCCTTTTTAGGGCACATCACTCATTCTACTCTTCTACAACCGGTACAGCAACATAAATTAGCACAACACATGGGGGATGTGGCAACACGCTTTACACATTCCTCTACAGCTACAACAAAATATATTGCAACACCTGCAGCCAACTTCACCAATTACTGGAGACAAAAATACAATTCTTTCTACTCATTGTTCTTGCAGACGTCTAGGAAGTCCTAAACAATTCTCCTTGAGCCACTCATAGGGACATACAAGGCCCTGAAAGGTCACTTGAAGTTACTTAAAAGGACAAATATAAATTATAAAATGAATTTGGTGGGAGCCAAAACTGCAACTCTTGGAATATCCCAATTCTTCCCACATTTCAACACTCATAGTTACTCACCAACCAGTCTGACATGACACAGAGCCAGACCCACTAGATTCAATTACCACATGGCACCCCCTTTGACACTAACTGAAGCAGACACCCACACATCTATTAGAGAACTCCATAAATGGACTACTTCCTCACAAACGTCTGAAAAACTACTGCCTACTCATACCATTAAGGCACAGACGGACCCAGTGGCGTACTATCATCAGCCATGAAATATATATATATATATATATATATATATATATATATATATATATATATATATATCACAATATCCACTTAGTTAATAGATATTATTAATTAATTAATTAATCATCCAAGCTAATTACAACAATGAGAATAATAATTTATTTTATTAATGATCCTCTAGTAGACACTACTTGTCTTTCTCATGTGGCAAATAAAAAGGCACTGGATATACTTTCTCTCTTTCGCTACAATAAAGATAAACTTTTACTCTCACATAATACTCCATTAAGAAAACGTCTTACTAAAGGAGGAGACAAATCCGTCTTTAATCTATATTTCGTGAGCACCTATCCTCCCACTTTCTTCTCCAACATAAGATTATCAAAATACTAAGAAGGTCAATAAATGTAATTTTAAAAAAAATCAACAATCAAATATACATGCATAAGGAAACATTGAAATATATTACTTGAAATCAATATTTTCACGAAGCTATCTTCAAATAATTTCTATAATTCAAAGTCTTAAGCCTAAAATACAATTAAAGAATTCAAAACAAATCATTTGAAGTTCTTATAAGAGAATAGAAATGGAGTAAGTAGATAATTAACCGCTTTCTCAACAGTCCTTATCTTGCTTTTGCAACAAGGTCACAAGTTTATTGTCTACATTATTAAGTCAGATCTATGTTTTCTTTTTCACTTACTGTTCTACTACATATTCTCTTTAGCTAACTGTCGTGGGGTGGTTGAGCCTCCTCCTCTATCCTCCTCGATGGGCATGGGGGGGGGGGGGTGTGACAGGTCGGCTATCGCGACTTGCTGAGTTCACACCAAGCGACCAGGGTGTTAAAATAATCACTCTCACATAACAGATACCAACATGTGTTCTTGTGGGAAAAAATCTTTATTCTGCATGTGGGGTAAAATGTGAAATCAGCGTGTATGCATGAATGCAGGATGAATGTGATGTGGGGGACGAACAGAACGAAGTAACAAATAACCGTACCAACACATTTTTGTGACAAAGAGAGAAAAGCCAAACTCTTGATGAAGAGTTAATAAAGACAAATTTATTCTAATAAAAATGGGGGAGGGCTAACTCTCTCTCATAAGGTGTTAGTTGTCCATTAAAAAAATCCTCACAAAACATTCATTGGATAGAGAAAGAGTGATGAACATGATAAGCAAAATAAAAATAAAAATAAAATGGCAAAATCAACAATGAAAAAGAGTCACGGTGAAAACCGCAATACTATATCAATTGGTATACAAAAAGTTAATGTTACCAATCTGTGGGTAAACGCACACCACAAACGATAAACAAAAAACGCAATGATGACTGCAAAAGTTATCACAATAAATATAACACAAAATAATCTCATATGGTAGATCACAAAAAGCGGTGATGACCGCAAATATCAACACAAAATTATCTCAGTCAAATTTAAATGTTTGTAAAAGGTTTAGGGTAAAAAAAACCCAATATCAATAATTAATGTTTCTATAAAGAAATGTCAATAATGTTTCAAAGTTCTAAATAATTAATTACAACTAAACTACCTACCTACGTATGTGAATGCACCTTAAATTAACTATACTACTTACAATTATTGAAATAAAATAAAACCCAAAGGCACTATCCCTAACACTGTTCCAACAATGATGTCCTGGAAGTACCAATTACATAAATGCCAACACACTGTCCACAAAATTATGAAGTCCAGGAAATATGTTAAATATACAATGAATAGCACACTTTCCTCTCACAGGAAATAGACGATGTTCCTCAGTGACATTATACATTCAAATTGAACCCTCTACGTGGCGGGTTTGTGCGCAACTTGTTTTCTCTCCTCTGTCGCTCTCATCCACTAGTTTATTTTCCTTTCTTACTCTCGAAATTTGAAGATTTAGAAGCTCTATAATGACAACATAAATTGACGATAAATCATACCAGGCTGCAGGCAGAATGAAGAAAATTCTGTTATAATTCTTGAATGCTAAAATTACTCATACTCTCATTATCACCAGCAGAACATCTAATTCACCCTGGGTACTGACAAGTGGAATAGTAGAAGCTACGGCTGTCGTCCACCTATCAGGAGACTGACCTGTCATCCTTTGTTTAAACCGCCTAACACCTCCATTATATTCGGGAGATTACAGTTACAATTAAGATTAAGATTACAATTAGGATTAAGTTTAAAATTAATGTTTTAGAAACTATTTTAATTAAGATTCTGACTAATATTACATTAGGATTGCAATTACGATTAAGATAAGAATTAAGGTTAAGAATACTATTACAGTTAATTGTAAGGTCAGAAAATACGATCAAGATTGCAATAGGATTACGAGTTAGATTAGTATTAAGATTAAATTAAGATTAATATCACGATCAAGATTACAATAAAGATTACGATTACGAAATCGATTACCTTTAAGATTAAGATGAAGAAAATCATGAAAATTATAACGATAACCATAATAAAATATTTTTAGTTTTGATCATTAACTCTAAGAGTCTCAGCTCTGACTTGCAGAGAAAACTGTACTGAGTTTCTCTCACGGAATATAATACAATGAGATTTCTAAACAATAATGTCCATAGTATCCCCACACAAGTGTATTGTAAAAGAAGACATCAATGCTTTACACGCTGGCGCGGCACAGGTTCGCTTTCAGTGCATTTTCAACAAATTGAAAGTACACATGGCATTTAATTCTGTTCTACTTGGCTGGTCACTGTGATTACATGAATATATAGCCAATAGTGTTAATGACATGATTTTGTATGTCACCGAGTTTTAAAGAGCGTTTTACTGGGTACGTGTGGGATACACCCGACTGTCGCTAAGTATTCAATCTCCGTTGAGAGTTCCGCGTTCAAGGCTATTACAAGAATACGAAAAGCTGTTTTGGGATGTAAAGATTTGCCCGAGTGCCACTGTGCCTGTGCGCTTGAATTGCAGGAGAGAAAGACGAGAAAAGAATAAAATGTAACCCGATTTTTTAGCCACATGCACCCGCTTTCAGTAAACAGGTACAACAACGCACAATGAAATTACCTGTCTTAAAATTCTAAGACTATACTAAAAATATTATATTCAGTCTAGCTCTCAAGATCCCCAAATCCAATTGGTGAATTCCTATGACTATATGAATGTTAGGGGACGAGAACTTAAATCAATAATTAATTTAGCATGGAACTTAATAAACAACAATATATTAAAACGGAATAGAAATAAAACTAGATAAATGTCCAGATGGATTAAAATGATATAGCTCTGGTTGTCATCATAAAACAGACGAGTTTTAGTGTGCATGAATAAGCAAGTATAGCACAAACAAGGTCTTTCTCATTGGTTTTCTTTCAAAATTTAACTTCCACTAAGATGGCCGAAACAAATCTTGTCCACAACTTTTACAAACAGGGACGTTTCGTTGTCTTTTTAAACAGGTAAAAAGGAGGCGTGACATAGCATCTCGTCTATCTATCTATCTATCTATCTATCTATCTATCTATCTATCTATCTATCTATCTATCTATCTATCTATCTATCTATCTATCTATCTATAGATCTATCTATCTATCTATCTATCTATCTATCTATCTATCTATCTATCTATCTATCTATCTATCTATCTATCTATCTATCTATTTATCTATCTATCTATCTATCTATCTACCTACCTACCTATCTGTCTGTCTATCTGTCTATTTATCTATCTATCTGTCTATCTATCTATCTATCAATATATCTATCTATCTATATCTTGTGTGATGAAATACTTTAAAGGGTAGGAAAAAATAAGGTCAGAATATGTAGGCCTAGAGTTGTCTCTCCAAAATTATGATATACTGCACGAGAAGTGAATGTGGTACGCGAAACAATTACTTTAAACCTAAACTCTTTTGCATCTTATACGTCTTCTTATCCAACACGCCGTCAATACACATTATTAAAATAATGATTATCATAAAAGACTTTACAGAAATCAAGTACAATTCCGTACACCTTGCTATGGAAATCAATTAGTAGAAGCGGGTTCGATTTACATTCTATTAAATGTATTCTACGATGTCAAGATTATGGATGGTTACAATGAACATCCACCACTATGAGCTGCCAAAAACTGTCACAAGTGTGCGAGTGTCAATCAGTCTCTAACAAGAGTGTGATTAATTCTCCTTTAAAATAAAATATGTCAACAATTACATTTCTTTAAAGCGTGGAGGCGCATTAAGCAAATAAATCTTATCACACGGTCAAATCAGCACAGTGTCCTGTATATATTGCTATAAAGAACATATTTGCTACATCTTGTACAAGGTTCTTAAAATACCTAACATTAGTATTCCTCTCACGTTGTAATGCCTGGTTATGACCTGACTATTCAATGATGCGTGTAACATTACACATTTCAGCATTTGTGGTGCTGGGATAGATGAGGGGGGGGGGGGCAGAAGGTGTTTGAGAGGAAAGGGAGAAAAAATGGTCGTCACGAAGCCATACTCCAATAATTGATACTGTCACTAGAGTGACATTGCATCTTGTAAACGTTCTGCACCATTATACAAAGTCTTTGCATATTTAGGAGAATAAATCCATTTTCATGATACATCTTTTCAAACATCTTTAGTATGTGGCAACAAGCGGAAACTTTATGCTGCTATTTAATTAAACATTCCGAGCTTGTGCATATATTTTTCACTATACTTATCCCAAACACATTTGTGAAGAACAAATTTATTTTTACGATCATTATTATTTTGTATCCAGTCTTGATTTAATTCGCCAACATTTTCGCACTTAAGTAATTATAAATAACAATTTGGAAAATACGGATCTCATAAATACTTCAATTATTCAAACACATAGATAGATAAATAGGTAGATAGATAGATAGATAGATAGATAGATAGATAGATAGATAGATAGATAGATAGATAGGTAGATAGATAGATAGATAGATAGATAGATAGATAGATAGATACCTAGATAGATAGATATATAGATGGATGGATGGATGGATGGATAGATAGATAGATAGATAGATAGATAGATAGATAGATAGATAGATAGATAGATAGATAGATAGATAGATAGATATTGAATTTTGAAGAGCATTTCATTTCCTAGACACTATATAATTTTTTAAATAATCGTGTTGTTATTGTGTGGCTTTGAAAAACCAACTAGGTTTGGCATCCAGCAACTAGTGAAAGTCATTACGTCGGTCAATCTTGTAAATATAATAATCCTTTCAGAACCTTTGCAGTTCGTTCCACTTGAAATATGACGAAAGGTTTGCTAAGAAAGGGGCAAAAATAGTTTTCTCTCTCTGCATATCTGCTGAAATGTATCGCAAAGTTTGAGTCCTATACAGTTTTCAAGGTAATATTAGGCACAAAACACAGAATTGTATACAACTCTCAGAAAGACTAACATAAATACACTTTAATGGTAAAATGGCACAAATGAATTTTAAACGTTTGGTAATAGAAAGGTAAAGATAAACAGGCAAAAACTAGATGTTAACTGGTTGCCCTCATATCAAGATTTACCAAAGCTCTCGTGTTAAAGGACAGCTTTCAATTTACCCTGTGTGTGTGTGTGTGTGTGTGTGTGTGTGTGTGTGTGTGTGTGTGTATGTGTGCGCGCACACTCACACACATACCATACACACACGCACTTGGGAGTTGTCTTTAAAAGAAAAAGAACTCGTTTATACACAGGTCTTAAAAAGAAATAAATCTTTGCTTTTCTTGACTGCTATGAACAGTCAACACACACACACACACACACACACACACACACACACACACACACACACACACACACACTACAAGCATGCACTATATACTTGTCGGTCGGTAATGTGTTTTCGTAGCTCCGCTTTATTGCAAATTCTTTTCACTACATCGGTTTTGATGGTAAACATGGGGCGGGGTGGGGGTTCACTTATTAGTGAGAGAGGGTGTGTCATCGAGCAGAGTCTTTATTAAAGAGACACATAAATCAAAACAGTGCCAGGTACCTTCTGCAGGTTAAGAACATACTTGGCTATAACGCACACTCGTCATTTATCTAACTTCCTTTCAGTTTATCGTACGTGATTTAGAACTAAGTATTCAATCATGCATACAACGTTACACATTTCAAGTTTTGTGAGTGTGTTTGTCAGGGGAAAGAGTATTGATAAGATGCTTAAAGTGTAGTTAGATGGGCCTACTACAATAACTAAAGAATATTGATAAGGTGCTTAAAGTGTAGCTAGATGGACCTACTACAATAACTAAAAGGGGTCATTGGTGCTGCTTTTAAACTTATGGCATATTGAGAAGATATGAGCACTTTATGGTACAGCTTAAAAGAAATAGATTATGTTATCATGCCCAAATCATATGGTGTTATTTCCTTACAAACATTTTTTTGCATGCATTAGTGTATAATTGTCCCGAGTGAAGTCTTTTGATTAAAAATAAATATATGTTCCTTTATAATTGTTTTCACAGTAATCATTGCTTATAAACTATTCTTTCAGTCCATCTTCATATTAATCGCAGTTGGCCCAGTTTTCACAAAATTCACAAACTTTAATATCGCATTTAAATAATTAAAAATATCAATTTAGCAAACATGGATCTATTCGCAAAGTTTTGTAGCGTCTTTGGACGCTGGCACGTTTTATAAAAGACAAGCTATATAAATGGAGTATATTTTCTTACTTTAAGTGACAAGCTAAATTTTGAATATTTGGAATTAATGACCTGCCCAGCAAATATTAACTATGGCTGCATTCACGCCAGCAACAGCACTTAGTATACCATGCAGAAAGCAATTTAAATTGCCTATGTACGCATGTAATATGTCTCTGTTGTTTTCAGATAAAAATTATACAAATCTGTAAAATCATCCTAAATCATTCATCTACACACTAGTCTAACATGTATACATATAAAAGCAAAAATACACAAAAATAGCACATACTATTTTAGCAAATACAAAAGTAGATACAAACAGACGCACAACCACAATTACACACACACACACACACACACACACACACACACACACACACACACATCACACACACGCACACACACGCACACACACACACACACACACGCACACACACACACACATCACACACACATACATACACAAACGTACGCACATATCACGTGCGGACATACATGAGTGCTACCTTCATTTGTAAAATTATTATATATAAACATATTTATTTTGCCCCAACTTTTTCTCGAGTAAGTAGCAAGAAATGTATGGACTGTTTATTATACGTTTAAATTACAAATGCTGGTCTAAGTGCTTCTTTTATACAATATTGTGAGTCTTAATATCTGAGGCATAAACAAAGAGGTTTGTGCTGCAGCTGAAAATGGAGCTTGAGCTGTATAGCAGTCCATGTGAGAAGCAGTTGAAATGAAAAATACACGCCTGTATTCCGAAATGACTGTTCTTGTGATTTTAATAATCATCACCGATAAGCAGACGTTCATGAAATCTGTACATTTTAAACTCAAACTAAAATATAATAGTTAGAATGAGAAGTGCAATTTGAGTGAAGCACAAATAATTTGTCGGTGCAAGGAGGTCACGGAAGTCACACCAGTGTTAGCTAAGGCCTGCGTGCATGCACTTAACTTTTAATCGCATTAGTTTCATAGTTATAGTGTTACTGTCGAGCTCCTTTATGCGATTGCCTGATGTAAAGCGACCTAGTTTTGATACTAGGGCACGAAGGTTTGCAACAGTAACAGTGCGATCTGGAACTGTGTACAAATATTTATTTTTAATTCACAACTAGATAGGAAAGAAATGCTCTTGGACACCTCGTAAAGTAATTTAACTGAATACTTAGAAACATTTTAATGGCAGAATAAAGAAAGACATTTAACACAAAAGAATTAAGTATTTCCCCTTAGTGTGCTTACGCAGTATGCAACAGCTCAACATTGTGGTGGTTTCTGGTGTTTAGTTGTTTAGATCTTTACGTCTTTAGCATTGCTACGGTAAGGAAAGAAATCTAGGATGTTCATATAGGAGGACTACTGTGATAATTAGAAAGATATATATGCATCTACACATAGCATTTCACAGTACATCCTGGTGATGTATCGGAGTTGTACGTCTGACTGTACGCTAGATATATAGATAACTTTCTTCTTTAAGACCGTGTGAGGAAATGTAAAAGTGCACTTTGAATGTTTCCAGAAGATGCAATGATATGTGAAGAATCTTCACTGTCCTTGTGACGTACGGATGTGTGAATACGGTTGTAGGTTCGGAGAACTATTTCTCTCGCATCCTAAAGTTGAACCGAACCACAAACTAATGTGATGAACCGGACACCCAATCACACTTAATCATACCCATAGTCGTGTAGACGATAGATGAAATAATATGTGCAATCTTTTTTTATAAATGTGCCTAAGTGTACGAGTGCAATCTACGCTAAATAATATTTTGACTCCTACAGTGCATTTTTATGTTTTAATGTCTATACGCAACTGGAACCTTCCTCATTCAGCAAAACCGAAAGATCAGAACATTATCTGCATTGGCAGCTTATGTATTTTCCACACAATCAAATTCACTCTTTTTAAAATTTATTTAATAAAGCCCTTCTAAGGCTATCCGTTCATATCAGAATTTGATCTATTTTCACACTATAGACCGGGCTTATCCAGTTACACATTTAAGATATATGTGACGTTGAGAAAAAAACACCTGTCGAATTTGTCTACTACCCTATTTAATGACTTGCCAGTCTTACCTAAGGGTCAAGGCTACTTTCCATGCTCACTCTTTCATGCTTGGCATTAAGTTAGTAACTGAAAACTGCCGAGTCATTTCTGAAGTCAAGGTTACCCCAATCCCTACACATTCATTGATGCGTACTTATGGTCATGGTTATCTGTCTGCACCTAAGCAAGTTTCCTACAAATGGCCGATCGGATTTCTGCCTGCCCTTCCGTTTGATCATGGTTCAGGGCCATGGTTGGATTATTGGAGTAAAAAATACATTTAAATTAACCGATCAATTTAACCTTTGAATTACTGGTGACGTGAATAACTGTCAAACGTGTGTGCTTGCAAGAGACTTTCTCATATATCTCGTGTGTCTCTAGGTTTTATTCCTTTCATTATTCTTTTTTTTCTTAATGCAGTGAAATATCGCTATGATGTGATAATTGGGGTCCTTAAAATCGAATCGCGGTAATAGAGGGGTCATGTCAATGCAGGTTTTTGCAATATTTTACTTTCATCCAAAACCATACCCGAGTATTCATGTCTAATGTAAAAAATCGGCTTATTATCCGACGAATATTAAATATAATGCACTATTAAGATTTATTCAAAATGTCGTATGCTGCGTGGAGTGACATATTAATGCTGATCAGCTCAGATCTATTTCACACTAACCCATCTACAAATGCCGATACAAACAACACCACTTCTTATGGGGCGACGATCTGATCTATTTAATTGACTCGTCAGCCCCCAGCCGAATAACTGCAGAAACTAATAACAATATATGACAATGACGCTAACTTACAAGAGACACTACACTACAATTGTGACGCGAATTTACAGTACATCAACAGCTACATTTAACATTAAATAAGACGCGGAAGAAGTGCGAACAATTAACAATAAAACTTTAATTAAAAAAAATAGATAACTTGACCCTGCCTACGCAGCTTTGATTTTCCGCCATGTACCCAGATGTTTCGTTTTTTACGCCCACGCAAAGGCCCAACAACCCCCATCCGTCAGAACTCTTCCCGGAAGTTCGCACTTCCGACTACGGACGCATTCACACTGAATACTTTATTTAATTGTTTACTTCCTTTAAATTGTTTAAACAAAATGAAAGCTCCTTTCATGACACAAAATAATGGACGGATCACATATTTATAGGTTATTACTGGATGGTAATGGCTGCTATTTTAAAACCATTGTTAATAAACCATGTTGTTATTCTGTTAACATTCGATTGGAAGGGGGGTATAGGAACCATATTTCCTTGCTATATTTTGGGTGCTAAAGTTTCTCCAGAGTGATGTATCATCTGCAAATTTGCCAAGATATAGTTATTATCTACAAAACTTATTTAAGTTTGAAAATTTTATTATATAGAACAGAGGGTGTGCACATTGCCTTGTACGACGCCATTACCTAGTGCGTGATATTCTACTGTCTTTTTCTATTTTTATTTTTATTGCATTTTTCTCTCATTCAGGAAAGGTTTGGTTATATGGAATGCTTTCCCGTGATTCCTACTGCCTTAGTTAATTTAACAAGCGTATGTGACAGCTTATCATATGACACCTATGTGTCCAGGAGGACTGAAAAGAACCCCATTTGTTTTATTGTTATTTTGCTTTCTTTTTGGTGAGATATATTTAGATTTAGAATGGCTTGATTAAGTTGACTCAGATGATCATTGGTGGAGTGTTCAGTTCGAAAACCATTTTGCTGAAGTGGTATGATCCCTGTTGTGCCTCATTAATGTAATAGTATGTAATAGTGATTCTTAATGATACTTTCATAATGCGGTGAGTGATATGGGCCTTTAGTTGTTAAGGTGACTGCGGATTTTCCCTGGCTTATGGAAAGGAACAGTATTTGCCTGTTGAATATATGCAGTTAAATATGTTGGCCATAGTTGCTTTCAGGCTAGAATGTACTTTCAATAATTTTATTTTCTGATCAGACTCTGGAGCACTCTCTCCTGTTTTATGTTTCAGTGCTAATAGTAATTCAGTTATTGTAATATCATTGTCTAATAGTGTGTTATGTGGTTTTGCAAAATGATCATTATATTTTTCTCCTGTATTCATTTTATGGTTAATAAAAGGTGGGTCTAAATTTACATCTGAACTGTTTTACAAAAGTTTTAGCTAGAAGTCCTTCTTTCTCTTTTGCTGTTTTAGAAATGTTCTCCTATTTTAATTTGGGTATTTGACTTCTTTGAGCACTATTGAGATATTTAATTTTGTCCGACATGTCTTGTAAAACTAGTTTGAACATTAATTATATGTTCTTAAAGAATTCCTCCCAGATCTTTTGTTTATTTTCTTGGATATAGATGTTATTTCGTTATATTTAGTCTAGTCTTCTTATTTCTGGGATTACCGTTTACTGTGTACTCTGCGTCTGGTGGTTTTTGAAAGCATATGATCATGCTACCCTTCACCATCTGGTTCTTATTCGCTTATTATTTTTTCTTTGTAGGTAAGGTGGCCCTTTTAATGGCCCTAATAAAATTAGTAGGCGTTTCTGACATCATTGTATTGAGAGTTATTGTTAGTGGGTTATGTTTATTCTAATAGAAGCATAGACATAGGACTCACTCGTACAGCTGTGTGTGTAATAGCAGAAATATTTTAGGAACGGTTTACATCTACATTGCATGTAAATTTAGCTATAATTTAGTGGATTAGTGAATATGTAGTAAAATGTATATTTCTGATTTGGAAGTGAATGAATAAAAAATAGCGTGTTTATTGCTATATTTTCAAGTAAATAAAAATGTAAACAATCAATTTTGAAAACATAGAGCTAATTTTGTATGTTAACCTGTATATAAAGAATGAAGTAAACAAAAGAGCAGCTTTGCGACCTAGTGAAACTTTTTTTTAAACTGCCCTGTCAGTAACGGTTTCTGATGGTGACAGACGGTGCATGTAATTATTCGACAAGTGATTTGTGTGTTGGTAATCATGAGTAAGTACTATATTGAAGTACTTTCTTCCTGTTGCAGAGTAAATTTGCAATTTCTAGACTTAATTGTTATATAAACTGTTAAATTGTCAAAGTGTCCGGAAATTAGGCAC
The DNA here is from genome assembly GCA_028829895.1 of Sinotaia quadrata. Classification (NCBI taxonomy): domain Eukaryota; kingdom Metazoa; phylum Mollusca; class Gastropoda; order Architaenioglossa; family Viviparidae; genus Sinotaia; species Sinotaia quadrata. The sequence continues at coordinate 132,150,981 of CM054179.1, read as the reverse complement.
TCCTTATGATGGCAGTTTTGTAAGTGTCAAAGTTAGAGTGAACACCTAGAGTTTAGAATGTGGTAGAAAATTGTAACTGGATGAATAGTTTTTTCTAATAGTCGTACACTGTTTTTTATTTGTCACCACTATGACTTTGTAATGATGAATTATATCAATATGTGTAATTAGTTATGATACAAGACATCTACAAGTGCCGGTGCAGAGTATGAGTCACTGGTTAGATCTGTATATCTGCAACTATTAGCAGATATACTGGTATGTCGCCACATTGGCTCAGCCCCCACTCAGACCTCCCTGAGAATCAATGTTTATGAATATATGACGATTATAAATAGACGAATAAAATACAAGACGAAATCATTAGATTATCACTTTGGACTACAAAAACAAACCATAGAAATTACTTCACTAACAAATAAGTTAAAAATTATAACAAGAAATTTAATAAAGAAAAGTTAACAAGATAAAAATTGAAGGTACAAAGTCATCAACTGGCAATTTTGCTACATTGTAGTAACATTCTTGATCAGGATTTATCTTCTGCCTGGAATGACGTCACAGTCTTGTAGACTTCAATATGACACACTCTGTACTAGATTAGAAGTCCCAATCAAGCCAGGAACAAATAATCACATTATAACAGAGTCCAAATAAGCAATCAGCCATAAAGGCAGTTAAAAACAGGCAGCTACAGAAACAAGCCACTTAACGCTCAGCAGTCAAAAACAAAAGTAAAACCCTTGCAACACAAAAAATTGCAAAGCCTAAGTGTCCAGTCAATTGCTCTATTAATAAATACTAAGTTTGGCATAAGCCTCTGAAAGAGAAAAGCTAACATGTTCAAAATAAAACATAGCATATAACATCCTAATAAAAGTTAACCATTCATACAATACAAAGACGCTTTTGCCTATTTCAGCCAGGGTTTTCCTCTGCATAAAAGACCTGTTGTCGGGAAGGACTCCCCCCAGTTGCCACCCAAAGACAATTTCAGGAACGAGTGAAGATAAAATTTCGCTATGGGTCTTTTATCAACCTTGGGATCACACCTGCATCGGTTAGACACGCTTTTGGTCTGACCAATTACTTAGTGCTAATACGAATTATGCCTTTCTAACGACTTCTAAACGCACATGTCGACCTAGCTAACAACGCTTCCCATTGTATACCAAAACACACACGTGCCGCGAAATAATCTCTAGCTAGCTTATTGGCCATTGATCACACAACTTAAACAACAAACACTCGATCGCCTATCTGCCGCAAACATCACACACCGGTCAGTAAATCTACCACCATGCAGGACTCATTTCTTCAGGACCTCATTCTAAATCAACATGATGCAATAGCACACATCATTCAAATTAGATTATAATGTTCAATTTAAAAGCAACAATGAAAATGTATATAAAATATATTGGAAAATTCCCCATCATACAACATTCATATCAACATCATCCAATAAGGATGAACCAGAAATTTATTTTTTGAAGAGGTATTTCATTCTAATCACTCTGAATATTAACATAAATTGAGTCAGGTCATAAAAGTGATAGCTAACTTAAATTAACTGACTGATAAAGGAAGAATGAAATTAGAATATTTTGTATGTGTTTGCTATTGATCTATGATTTCAATTGGAGAAATCATATGTAATTGATCCATTACTTTTATGTTCATTAATTTGACTACATTGTATATTATACATGTGAATTTTGATTGATGCTATATTTCTTATGCTGTGTGTGTATCTGGATAACGAAATTGTTGCAGGTAATTTGAGAGTGTAAAGGAGGAGTTTAGAGATGAAATATGCCTGATATTTAGTGCTGCTTTAATTTGACTTTTTGCAGAGCATAGCAAGCATTTTTTTTGTTATTTCATGGTTCAATGACTACTGTACTCTACTTGAATACGATGGTGTGTAGAGCATTGTTGTCAACTTATAAGCAAATCATGTGGCTGTAAGTTGCCTATGAATTCCGTTCAAAGAGCCAATACAGCAGAGATTTGTGGCCTAAGTTTGGTCTTGAGAATTCATGAAGATTTTAGTGAACATTCCTTGTGCAGTGTTGAGTAAATGTGCATGGAACTTCAAGAACATTCCTCCTGATGTGCTTGATAGAGCATATGAAATTCATCATGAATCTCTAAGCCGTACTTGGAGTGAGCATTGAAGATTCTGGAACAATTGTGCAACATACCTCTAGGAGAAGCACGTGGATCTTGTGTAGATACGATATGCAGTGAGTTGTTGCAAACCACATGATTGTGATACACGTGACATCGACAACCGCCAGATTTGAACAGGTTATGTGCATTGACTTTAACGATTTCTCTAAAACTCTACTGTCATTTCCGTGATGATATCAATTAACTTGATTAGGGAGGTAGGTAGATAAATAGATAGACATACATATATGGATTGTTAGATAGATAGATAGACAGACGGGCAGACAGAGAGAGAGAGAGAGAGAGAGAGAGAGAGAGAGAAATAATATAATTTGCTACTCACCAAATGAATTTAATTATAATATATAAATATCTCAACATATGCACCTCGATAGGCGGCACCTTGATTAAAGCCCTTACAGTATCCTCAACTAAGATTGTAAAATGCTACAGAATTTGATTATGAGATATTTACACTAATACACAACTCAAACTTATAACGACTATTTATATTGCATTTCAAGTTAAATCTAATAGTTCATAAGAATGGCTTACATGCACATAATTTTTACTTATATCACTTTGTTTCTAAATATATCTTTCAAACTTCTGAGAGAGGGACTTCGGATCACCTGGATATAACGATTTAAAATTGGTGATGAATATTCAGATCAGACAATTTCTAATTGAGTATTGTTTCATCACAAGATTACATTTGGTTAAAAGTTATATTTATAAGGAAGACGAGATGATTATATCCTGACAACAGCACTTAGGTATTCTGTCATTTAATCCCTAAATATCCGGGTAATATTGTTAAAGGTGTGACAATCCACATTCACTTTCGTAGCTCTGGTTATTGTCTTTATTTGGACCAATATTAAGGCACTTGAATAAATTAACTAGTATGAAGTACTAATAAATATTTATATTTATTGTTTAATATATATATGGGACCAAAGGTAAGTAAAAATATTCAAATATTCATTAACGGTAGTGGTTTCTTGAAATTCGTGGCCTTATTTTGGTCACAATGAGTTTATCAATAACTTTACACAATGATTATGTTTCGTCATGTATTTCAGAAGAGAAACGCTATACCTGAATTTATTGTTGGTGCAGATGGACAAGCTGATTGAAAATCTTGTATCTTGCATGGTATCACTGAAATAGAAGTTCGTTTCAATATAAAACGATCTGCGTAAATGAATAAAGTATAATTTATTTTGTACACCGTGAGTGTAATGCATTAGTATAGGCAGATGTCTTCCTCATGTAAATGTCAACACACGGGTAATATATATCTTTACAATAATTATGAGATTGAATTATTTTTTGTATAATTCACTTTCATTATTTAAATCTATATTGGAGGAAAATTCTGAAACAATTGTTAACTATTCCGTTCATCTATTGAATATCGCATTTTAGTAGTGTGGTTACATTTTGAAAATGTAATTTAAAATTATCAATTGATCAAATTACCGATTTGCTTGTTGATTTCAGTGACAATATATTGGCGACATTTTGTATCAGAAATCTGCTTTCCATTTGCACAATTCACTATGGCTGCGTAGTTACTGTAGACAGAAAAACGAAATAGTGCTTTAAAGTACACGAGTGCTTGTTATGGAATGAATGATGCTTTCAATGTAAAAGAGCTATGCTACAAACAAACTACCCATAGTAATGTATGCAAACATCGACGAAGAAAGCTAATGGTGGGCTAGACACGTTCTAATTAATAAAAAATCACAAACATACCACGAATGTTATTCAGTGAATTGTGCACATAACCAGTGATTGTTTCTTCATTTCAATCTGATTTTGGGTAATATCACACGCTTTGAGGATTTCAAATTAATATACAGAATGCAGTGAATACGTGGCGACTTATGAAATATTAATCCTAAATACATATATGGATTTTCAAGCGTATGGTCTTTTCCATGTGTAATATAACAATGATTGCTCACTCTTTGTGATGAAATACAACATTAACAAAGAGACATTCTTTCTGTTTTCTGTATTATAACTTTATTTTATTCATCAGGAAAGGCTGCGGTGATTACAAATGCTATATTAATGATTTTGGTTTAATTAGATGGCACCATCAGAACATATTTTTACAACTACTCCCACTAATGATAGTGATAATAATAGCATAATATTACTACTACTACTACTACTACTACTACTACTACAACTACAAATACTACTACTACTACTACTAATATATGAATGGTAAAAGGAAATATTCTGATTATGATCCAGAAAACGACACAGAACCAAACATCTATCGACCAAGGATATGTTTTTGAATTTCCTGGAAATTAGCACTAGGATATATGTTTGACAAAATAACGCCTAACCTTGAAACAAACACAATTCTAAGCAATGAACAGGCTGGAACAGGCAGCAGACGAACAAACGACAAATTAGCAATTGATTAGGCCATAGTTACTGACAGCAGGAAATGAAAAGCAAACAATGAATTGGGATGGTTTGACTACCAAAAGGGTTCAAACTAATTTCCACATTATTGCATTATTGAAACAATACAAATGCACAAATTAGAATCAACAATACATAAGTCAAGAATGAATTTTAAACTTTTAGAAATACCATCACATGCAACAAGTTAGAAATTGCAGACATTCCAATAAAATGTGATAGATTTTAATGTGATTCTCTATCATCACGCTTGTTGGATTTCCCAATGGGAAAGATATATAAAGGTATATAAACCTGGGGATAATACAAAATCAAGAAATTATCCAGAGGAAAATCAAGTCCAAAGTCAAAACGGGTGTGACTAGTCCATAAGTCCTAGCAAACGTAGGTCAGTAAAGTACAAGCCTTTAATGCATACGAATGCTTGTAATTGGCTACACTTAAGATATCATAGATTGGACAATACGTGTAATTTATTACACTAGAGATATCATATATTGAACTTGACAACAAACCGGAAAACTACTCACAGTACATAAAGCATTACACCCGAAATGAGACATAGACATGCTCTACGTCTCTCCGATACTTGGGGGCAGATGTCTGAAGAAAATCAAAGATGTCATTAAAGGAGAGGTTATAGGATTGGAGGACTGCATCTGCATTAACAACAAAGATGGGCAACTGATAGAAGCAGCAAATGGGTGGATTCTACACCTTCCATAACAGACAAAGAAAATTGCAAGATAACAATGAAACCGGTATTGGCAAATGCATGGAGCAAAATCTCCATCTATGGCCAGTGTGCCGTGACAAACTGATGAAATATCGATAATCCAATCAGCATACAGAAGGTTGAAAGACGTAGGTTTGAAAGCAGAAAGAGCAGCACTTATATCAACTGCGCACGATCGAACACACAACACAAAATCATGAAAATCTCAAATGTTCCCAAATGCAGGCTCTCCAACTCCATAGATGAAAGAGAAAAACATATACTAAATGGATATCAGTTTCAGCCTGGAACAGAGTAAGGCAAAAGACACAACGAAGAGGCAAAACACTTAAAAATCCATATGACAAGTATGGAATGAAAACCAATGAAACAATCATTGATGTAGCTACCAAATGATTTAGATACTTAAACGAAAGGGAAATAAAAGTATAGAAATAGACCATTGTCTCTAATTAGAAATCCAAAGTCTGTGGAAAGAAATAAAGAAGTTATACCTGTAAAGATGCGAGCCTTACGGAACATAACATGTTGGAATGGTATCTGAGTAAAATATCTGGAAACCATTGTCTCGCGAGATTTCTTAAGGCAGCTCTCCACGTAAATGACCACATCCTCATTAAATCTATTGATTTTCCATAATCTTGGTACGATTACAAGGCGTTGGTTCACAACAGACATTAAACAAAACTGTGGAAAAAATGTTGTACAAAAAATCACGAAAACTACTACTACTACTACTACTACTACTACTACTACTACTACTACTACTACTACTACTACTACTGCTGCTGCTGCTGCTGCTGCTGCTGCTACTACTACTACTATTCTACTATTACTGCCACAACTACTGCTAATAATAATGTGTCTCGATGGTTAAGTGGGTAGAGGTGAATAACCTGACCCATAATGTTAAACTACGTGAGGTATGTCGACAGCCATGGATGGGTGAAACTTCAAATTTCATCTCTAGACAATTAAAGGAGGGAAAGGTGGCTTCCTCAAAACTACTCCAAACCCATCCCACTCATGATGGACGAAGCAAAATTGGATTATAAACTATAAATTGAAATGAGCTGCATGTAAATATGGATATTTTAAAAAATAATGATTATTCAAATTTGAAATTATAGTCATGTAGTGATGATTGTAAAAGAAATGCCAGAAAACAATTAAATGGAATCTTTTGCAATATTAATAAAGTGTTTAACGCGGATTTAATTCTCAACAATTTGGTATGTAATATGTCTATTTTATCTGTACACATGGAGAGTTCATTTCACTAATAGAGGAGAAAAACTGCGATTCACAATTTCAAAGCTGCAAGTGAATACAAAAGCTAAATTATTAAAACACGAATTAACGAAATGTGTTGAGAAGAAGAACAGTATGTATTCAGAAGAAGCAATTACATGTATTGGTGAAGACCACCTTACTTGCAATATGTTGTAGTAATTAATGCTCTGTTACACGTTCCGCCTGTGCCAAAATGGCTTATGAAATCAGCATTGTAATTGACCATGCATGACATGACACTCGAAATTTCGGCTGATGTACATGCAGATTCCACTCCAACACCTTTGACAGAGAAGTAAAAACGTTGTAATAATTACTACGTCATACTTGAATGATTGCTCATTTCAGCTTTACGATCATGCCGAAAGCTCGTTGATGTCGCGGATGAATGTCACTTTTATAAATTCTAAAACGATGAAAATGCAAGATTCGAAGAATTGACGCGGCTTGCTGTTCCAAACACAATTATTTCATTAATATTAAAGAAGAATGTGACTGCAAACGTCTTATAAGAAAAATGTGATTATAATTTAATAAAAAATAAATTGACGACTAGTACTATAATGTTTGTTTATTTCCATTTTATCTTGTCTACCTGTTACTTTCATGGAAGAAAGACAATTGCAACATTGATATTACTTGACAAGTATGTAAATATCGGTATCTAATTTAACTGTATACATTATTGAATTATTTCATGCTTTCTAAAACCTGTTTTCTTTTATTTTCATTAAGAATAATAAGCTTTATATGAATTCCACTAAAAGGCAATATATATTTATGAAAAGTAATTGGAACAAAGTTAAAAATTGTACCTAATATTAGTCATACATATGATCTTATGTATTCAAAACACTTCCTGTACATCCCAGTCAGTCAAATGCAAATAAAACTTTACACCACGAAGAATGTATTTTAATATTCCAGTAATAAAACCTTTCATCGAGAGATACCGGACCTGATGTGTATCATGCGAATTCGTAATATTTACATTCAAGACGCAAAGAAGTGTCGCTAAATAATGTTATCGCTGTATATTTATATGAATGCATTTTTTCTTATTCCTTTGTTTATTTGTGTGATTGATAGATAGATAGATAGATAGATAGATAGATAGATAGATAGATAGGTCGGTAGGTAGGTAGGAAAGAGGATAGATAGATAGATAGATAGATAGATAGATAGATAGATAGATAGATAGATAGATAGATAGATAGATAGATAGATAGGTAGGTAGGTAGGTAGGTAAGAAGATAGATAGATAGATAGGTAGTTAGGTAGATAGGTAGGTAGGAAAGTAGATAGATAGATAGATAGATAGATAGATAGATAGATAGATAGATAGGTCGGTAGGTAGGTAGGAATGTAGATAGATAGATAGGTAGGTAAGTAGATAGATAGATAGATAGGTAGTTAGGTAGATAGGTAGGTAGGAAAGTAGATAGATAGATAGATAGATAGATATGTGTATGTGTAACTATTAGAGTATGTTATCGATATAATTTGCTACTCACCAAATGAATCTATTAAATAAATAAATATCTCAACTTATATTCCACGATATGCGACATTGCCCATATAATATCCTCAATTAAGATAACGATGGTTACATAACATTATTATGAGATATATACACTAATATACAACTCTAACGTCTAATGACTATTTATATTGATTTTGACGTTAAATCTAATAGTCTCTAACGATTGTTTTTTGCACCTATTTTTTTTTTTTACATATATCTCTTTGTTTTTAAATATGTCTTTCAATCTTCAGAATAAAGGATTTCGGTACATGACAATATACCGCTTTCAATTTGGTGATGAATGTTCAGATCAGACAACGTGGAATTATTCATCACAGGATTAAATGTCTTTAAAAGTTATATTTAAAAGGAAGACGAGATGGTTCTAACCCAGACAAATGCACTTGGGTGATCTGTAATTGAGTACCCAAACATCCGGGTAATATTGTTAGAGATGTGATAATCCGCATTCACTTCCGTATCTCCCTGACTGTCAATATTTGCACCAATATTAAGGCACTTAAAAAATTATTTAGTATGAATTACAATACATATTTCTATGTATTGTTTAATATATTTGAGGTCGTTGGTAGGTTACAAATATTGAAAGCCAATAACGGTAGTGCAGTCGTGAAACCTGTGGCCCTACTTTGGTAACAATGAGTTCATCAATAACTTTACACTATGATTATGTTTCGTCATGCGATTTCACGGAGAAACATTATACCTGGATTTATTGTTGGTGCAGATGGACAAGCTGCTTGAAAGTCTTCAATCTTGCATGGTATCACTGAAATAGAAGTTCGTTTCGATATAAAACGTTCTGCGTAAATGAATAAAATATAATTTATTTTGTACACTGTGAGTGTAATGCATTAGTATAGGCAGTTGTCTGTCTCATATAAATGTCAACACACATGTTATATATATATATCTTTACACTTCAATATTTATATGATTGAACTGTTATTTTATATCTAACTTTCATCATTTAAATCTATATTAGCAGAATATTCTGCAACAATTGTTAAGTATTCCGTTTATCTTTTGAATATCGCATTTTAGTAGTGTATTTCCCGTTTGATATTGAAAAGTACCAATTGTTCAAATTACCGATTTGTTTGTTGATTTCAGTGACAATATACGGACGGCATTCTGTAACGGAGAGCTGTTTTCCATTTGCACAGTTCACTATGGCAGCGTAGTTACTGTAGACCGAAAAACAAAATAGCGCTTTAAAGTATTGGAATGAATAATGATTTCAATGTAAAAGAGCTATGCTGCTAACAAACTACCGATACTAAGATATGCAAACATCGACGAAGAAAGATATTGTTGAACTAAATCCATTGATTTCCCATACTCCTGATACAATTACAAGACCTTGATTCACAACAGATTTTCAACAGAATTGTGGGGAAAAGGCTGAACACTTACAACTACAAAAACACTACACCTAATGTGGAGACAAACATAATGGGTGAAAGCTTGAAATCCCATCTCTGGACAATCAAGGGAGGGAAAGCTGTCTCCTTCAAAACTACACCCACACCCATCCCATTCATGATGTACGAAACAACAATTGATTATAAATTATAAATTGAAATCAGCTGCAAGTATGGATATTTCAAACATAATGATTATTCAAATACAAAATTCTAGTCATATAGTGATGATAAGAATGGAAATACTAGTAAACATTTAAAAAAACAATCTTTTGTAATATTAATAAAGTGCGTTGAGCATTTAATTCTCAACAATTTAGTACGTGATATGTCCATTTTATCTGTACACATGGAGAGTTCAATTCACTAAAAGTGGAGAAACACTGCGATTCACAATTTCAAAGCAGGAAGTGAATACAAAAGTTTAATTATTGAAAAAACGAAAGAAAGAATTGTGTTGAGAAGGACAGTGAGTATCTAGAAGAGGTAAATACATGTATTGGTGAAGACCACCTTACTTGCAATATGTTGTAGTAATTAATGCTATGTTACACGTTCCGCCTGTGCCAAAATGGCTTATGAAATCAGCATTGTAATTGACCATGCATGACATGACACTCGAAATTTCGGCTGATGTACATGCAGATTCCACTCCACCTTTGACAGAGAAGAAAAAACGTTGTAATAATTACTACGTCATACTTGAATGATTGCTCATTTCAGCTTTACGATCATGCCGAAAGCTCGTTGATGTCGCGGATGAATGTCACTTTTATAAATTCTAAAACGATGAAAATGCAAGATTCGAAGAATTGACGCGGCTTGCTGTTCCAAACACAATTATTTCATTAATATTAAAAAAGAATGTGACTGCAAACGTCTTATAAGGAAAATGTGATTATAATTTAATAAAAAAATAAATTGACGACTAGTACTATAATGCTTGTTTATTTCCATTTTATCTTGTCTACCTGTTACTTTCATGGAAGAAAGACAATTGCAACATTGACATTACTTGACAAGTATGTAAATATCGGTAACTAATTTAACTGTATACATTATTGAATTATTTCTTGCTTTCTAAAACTTGTTTTCTTTTATTTTCATTAAGGATAATAAGCTTTAAGAATTCCACTAAAAGTCAATAGATATTTGTGAAAAGCAATTGGAACAAAGTTAAAAATTGTACCTAATATTAGTCATACATATGATCTTATAGATTCAAAACACTTCCTGTACATCCCAGTCAGTCAAATGCAAATAAAACTTTACACCAGGAAGAATGTATTTTAATATTCCAGTAATAAAACCTTTCATCGAGGGATACCGGCCCTGATGTGTATCAAGCGAATTCGTAATATTTATATTCAAGACGCAAAGAATAATGTTATCGCTGTATATTTATATGAATGCATTTTTCTAATTCCTTTGTTTATTTGTGTGATAGATAGATAGATAGATAGATAGATAGATAGATAGATAGATAGATAGATAGATAGATAGATAGATGGATAGATAGATAGATAGATAGATAGATAGATAGATACATAGGTCGGTAGGAATGTAGGAAAGTAGATAGATAGGTAGGTAGGTAGGTAGGTAAGTAGATAGATAGATAGATAAATAGATAGATAGATAGATAGATAGATAGGTCGGTAGGTATGTAGGAAAGTAGATAGATAGATAGATAGATAGGTAGGTAGGTAGGTAGGTAAGTAGATAGATAGGTAGTTAGGTAGATAGGTAGGTAGGAAAGAAGATAGATAGATAGATAGATAGATAGATAGATAGATAGATAGATAGATAGATAGGTCGGAAAGTAGATAGATAGATAGATACATTGATAAATAGATAGATAGATAGATAAGTAGGTAGGTAGGAAAGTAGATAGATAGATAGATAGATAGATAGATATGTGTATGTGTAACTATTAGAGTATGTTATCGATATAATTTGCTACTCACCAAATGAATCTATTAAATAAATAAATATCTCAACTTATATTCCACGATATGCGACACCATGATCATTGCCCATACAATATCTACAATTAAGATAATGAAGGTTACATAATATTATTATGAGATATATACACTAATACACAACTCTAACTTCTAATGACCATTTATTTTGATTTTGACGTTAAATCTAATAGTCTCTAACGATTGTTTTTTGCACCTATTTTTTTTTTTTTTACATATATCTCTTTGTTTTTAAATAAGTCTTTCAATCTTCAGAATAAAGGATTTCGGTACATGACAATATACCGCTTTCAATTTGGTGATGAATGTTCAGATCAGACAACGTGGAATTATTTATCACAGGATTAAGTGTCTTTAAAAGTTATATTTAAAAGGAAGACGAGATGGTTCTAACCCAGACAAATGCACTTGAGTGATCTGTAACTGAGTACCCAAACATCCGGGTAATATTGTTAGAGATGTGATAATCCGCATTCACTTCCGTATCTCCGTGACTGTCAATATTTCCACCAATATTAAGGCACTTAAAACATTATTTAGTATGAATTACAATACATATTTCTATGTATTGTTTATTATATTTGAGGTCGTTGGTAGGTTACAAATATTGAAAGCCAATAACGGTAGTGCAGTCGTAAAACCTGTGGCCCTACTTTGGTAACAATAAGTTCATCAATAACTTTACACTATGATTATGTTTCGTCATGCGATTTCACGGAGAAACATTATACCTGGATTTATTGTTGGTGCAGATGGACAAGCTGCTTGAAAGTCTCCAATCTTGCATGGTATCACTGAAATAGAAGTTCGTTTCGATATAAAACGTTCTGCGTAAATGAATAAAATATAATTTATTTTGTACACTGTGAGTGTAATGCATTAGTATAGGCAGTTGTCTGTCTCATATAAATGTCGACACACATGTTATATATATATATCTTTACACTTCAATATTTATATGATTGAACTGTTATTTTATATCTAACTTTCATCATTTAAATCTATATTAGCAGAATATTCTGCAACAATTGTTAAGTATTCCGTTTGTCTTTTAATATCGCATTTTAGTAGTGTATTTCCCGTTTGATATTGAAAAGTATCAATTGTTCAAATTACCGATTTGTTTGTTGATTTCAGTGACAATATACGGACGGCATTCTGTAACGGAGAGCTGTTTTCCATTTGCACAGTTCACTATGGCAGCGTAGTTACTGTAGACCGAAAAACAAAATAGCGCTTTAAAGTATTGGAATGAATAATGATTTCAATGTAAAAGAGCTATGCTGCTAACAAACTACCGATACTAAGATATGCAAACATCGACGAAGAAAGATATTGTTGAGCTAAATCCATTGATTTCCCATACTCCTGATACAATTACAAGACCTTGATTCACAACAGATTTTCAACAGAATTGTGGGGAAAAGACTGAACACTTACAACTACAAAAACACTACAACTAGTGTACTACTACTAATAATAATGTGTCTCGATGGTCAAGTGTTTAGAGGAGAACAACTTGACACAGAAAGTTAAACTACCTGACCTGTGGAGACAAACATGGATGGGTGAAAGCTTGAAATCCCATCTCTGGACTTTCAAGGGAGGGAAAGGTGTCTCCCTCAAAACTACACCCACACCCATCCCATTCATGATGTACGAAATTTGATTACAAATTATAAATTGAAATCAGCTGCATGCAAACATGGATATTTCAAACATAATGATTATTCAAATACAAAATTCTAGTCATATAGTGATGATAAGAATGGAAATACTAGTAAACATTTAAAAAAGTCTCTTTTGCAATATTAATAAAGTGTGTTGAGCATTTAATTCTCAACAATTTAGTACGTAATATGTTCATTTTATCTGTACACATGGAGAGTTCAGTTCACTAAAAGTGGAGAAACACTGCGATTCACAATTTCAAAGCAGGAAGTGAATACAAAAGTTTAATTATTAAAAAAATGAAAGAAAGAATTGTGTTAAGAAGGACAGTGAGTATCTAGAAGAGGTAAATACATGTATTGGTGAAGACCACCTTACTTGCAATATGTTGTAGTAATTAATGCTCTGTTACACGTTCCGCCTGTGCCAAAATGGCTTATGAAATCAGCATTGTAATTGACCATGCATGACATGACACTCGAAATTTCGGCTGATGTACATGCAGATTCCACTCCAACACCTTTGACAGAGAAGTAAAAACGTTGTAATAATTACTACGTCATACTTGAATGATTGCTCATTTCAGCTTTACGGTCATGCCGAAATCTTGTTGATGTCGCGGATGAATGTCACTTTTATAAATTCTAAAACGATGAAAATGCAAGATTCGAAGAATTGACGCGGCTTGCTGTTCCAAACACAATTATTTCATTAATATTAAAAAAGAATGTGACTGCAAACGTCTTATAAGGAAAATGTGATTATAATTTAATAAAAAAATAAATTGACGACTAGTACTATAATGTTTGTTTATTTCCATTTTATCTTGTCTACCTGTTACTTTCATGGAAGAAAGACAATTGCAACATTGATATTACTTGACAAGTATGTAAATATCGGTATCTAATTTAACTGTATACATTATTGAATTATTTCATGCTTTCTAAAACTTGTTTTCTTTTATTTTCTTTAAGGATAATAAGCTTTATATGAATTCCACTAAAAGGCAATAGATATTTATGAAAAGTAATTGGAACAAAGTTAAAAATTGTACCTAATATTAGTCATACATATGATCTTATGTATTCAAAACACTTCCTGTACATCCCAGTCAAATGCAAATAAAACTTTACACCACGAAGAAGGTATTTTAATATTCCGTAATAAAACCTTTCATCGAGAGATACCGGACCTGATGTGTATCATGCGAATTCGTAATATTTACATTCAAGACGGAAAGAAGTGTCGCTAAATAATGTTATCGCAGTATATTTATAATAATGCATTTTTTCTTATTCCTTTGTTTATTTGTGTGATTGATAGATAGATTGATAGGTCGGTAGGTATGTAGGAAAGTAGATAGATAGATAGATAGATAGGTAGGTAGGTAGGTAGGTAGGTAGGTAGGTAGGTAAGTAGATAGATAGATAGATAGATAGGTAGTTAGGTAGATAGGTAGGTAGGAAAGTATTTAGATAGATAGATAGATAGATAGGTCGGTAGGTAGGTAGGTAGGTAGGTAGATAGATAGATAGGTAGGTAGGTAGGTAGGTAGGTAGGTAGGTAGGTAGGTAGATAGATAGATAGATAGACAGATAGGTAGTTATGTAGATAGGTAGGTAGGAAAGTATTTAGATAGATAGACAGATAGATAGATAGATAGATAGATAGATAGATAGATAGATAGATAGATAGATAGATAGATAGATAGATAGATAGATAGATAGATAGATAGATAGATAGATAGATAGATAGATAATGTGTGGGGGGCCGCAAAGACAAAAGACCCCTGTAGGGTGACTGCGTGTGTTGGTTGCATGAGAGATTATTATTTATGTGTATTAGTTATGAATCTGTAGCATAAATTAATAATTAGCAACCAACAGACAGGAACCTTGCCACATAACTTTGACAGAGAAGTAATAACTTTGTAAAGATAACTAAACCATACTTGAATGATTGCTCTTTTCAGCTAAGTGATCATGCCCTAAGATCGTTGATGTCGCGGGTGGATGTCACTCTGTTATCATTTCTAAAACGATGAAAATACAAGATTCGAAGAATTGACTCAGCTTGCTATTCCAAACAAATTATTTCATTTAGTATATAAAAAAATATAATGTGACTGCTGATGTCTTATGTGAAAAATGTGTTTATACTTTAACAAATAAAATAAATTGACGACTAGTACTATAAAGTTTGTTTATTTCACATTAGTTTCAGTATGATTATCTATTACATTCATGGAAGAAAGACAAATAACCTATTACTTATCAAATAAATAAATATCAGTATCTACTTTAACTTTATACAGTATTGAATTAATTCCTGAGTTTTATAAAACTTTACTTTTTTTACTTACTTTAAAAGTTATCATGTGTGATATGAATTCCTCACTTCCAGGCTTTGTCAGATAATTTAAATAATTGTGTCATTATTTATTTTTAAATACTGTTTTACTATTTATGAGCATAAATATAGTAAATGAACGATTGTTTTAAATATACCTATATTTAAAAAAGATATAAGCACAATTAGTGCTATTTTAATTTAGGATATTTTGGCATTTAACGATCGAAAGTAGCCGCAATGTTGTAGAAAGGTGAAGTTGTCGTTTGGAATGTTTATTTCTTTATATTAATTTTAAAGTCTATCATCTTGTTCCGGTCGAGATGAATTATGTTTACTCTTCATTGGTTTACCTGTGACTGACAAAAGAACATGTAACCGATTAATTTACACAGGTACCCACTTTGTCTCGATTAGTTTACACAGCCACACCCACTTTGTCTCGATTAATTTACACAGGTACCCACTTTGTCTCGATTAGTTTACACAAACACCCACTTTTAACGTAAGTAATGATGTGTTCCATTGTTAAGGTTCACAATAGTTTTAATTGCAGCGTTTAATCTGCATCTGCTAAAGCTTTAATTATATATTTAATCTGCTAAAGATTTAATTATATTTTTAATCTGCTAAATCGGAACACTAAGAGAGCTATTGCAAAGCACACGACACTATTAAATGCTATAGCATGTTGATAAGGTTCTCATTACATAAATATCGCTTATAATGAAATCTCATAAATCTAATAATTCAATTAAATGTGGAATAAATCTGGGCATTTGGGGGAGGGGCACTTAAAATCCACGTAAAATTAAAGCAAATTACCAATGAAATATGGAAAGAATAAATAGATAATTCGTTCCACAGAGAGGGGGTGCATGAGGAGAGAAGTTGGTCGAAAGGGAGAGAACAGAATAATTTTATTCTATTTCGAATTAGTTTGTGTGACAGAAACTGTTTTACTTACCAGCCATAGCAATAAGAACAACAAATACAACAATTTCCATTTCTGCTTCTGGTACTTTTAAGAATTATCAGCAATGAAATGTGTACTGGTTTGCATTGGGACACGTTTTCAAGTGAAACTCGTCTCTCCAGGAAAGGATTTATAAGTGACACTTTACGATTTAAAAAGTGTTTACGCCTACATGTTAACAAGATTGGACGGTTTACTGGAAAGAAGCATGCTATGGTAGCAGCTCGCGCCGTATTCAACAGGCAATAGCTCATCACTTCGCAGACGACCGCAGTCAATCGCACGCAACACGCGAAGGCTAAATTCAAACAGTTCTTTTTAGCGTATACCACTCATTCTACTCCACTACAACCGGTACAACGACATAAATTAGCATAACACAGCAGGAATGTAGCAACACTATTTACACACATCTCTACAACTACAACAAAATATATTGCAACACTTGCAATTCACCAATTACTAGCCGATCTCTAGGAAGCCCTAAAAAATCTTCTTGAGTTACTCAAGGCCATAAAAAGTCACTGGAAGTCACTCAAAGGGATATACAAGGCCCTAAAAAGGCATTTGGAAATCACTCAAAGGGACATATATAAACTATAAAGTGAATTTAGTGGAAGCCAAAGCTGCAATTCATGAAATGTCCCAATTCTTTCCACACTTCAGCACATATAGTTACTTACCAAACCAATCCGACGTGAAAGATCAAACTGAAATAATGACAAAAGCAAATCTACTGCCCTTCGAACAAACAGCAAAAGACTACCATATGTGTGTGTGTGTGTGTGTGTGTGTGTGTGTGTGTGTGTGTGTGTGTGAGTGTGTATTTAAATTAATACAGAACTTAATAAACAAACAATATATTAAAAAGAAATAAGGTAATGTCCAGATGGATTAAAATGATATAGCTCTCGTTGCCATCATAACAGAGAAGGATTTTAATGCACATGAACAAGCAAGTAAAGCACGAACACTGTCTCTCTGAATGCTTTTCTTTCAAAGCTTATTTTCTACTCTGGTGACCAAAACAAAACTTGTCCACAACTGTTACAAGCAGGGGCGTTTCGTTGTATTTTGGTCCAGATAAAAAGGAGGCGTGACACAGAATCCTCATGCTGACCATGTAGATAAAGTGTTGGAATGGAGGATCAATGCAACTTGTACACTCGCACAAAATGTCATAATTGTAAAATTTCTCTCTTTACACTTCCCTAAAGTCATACTTTTAAGTGATGTCATGTTCACCAAGTTAGATAAATTTATAGTGAGAAAAGTGATACAGATCTTCCACACTTACTCTCATTCAGACAATTAACCAAATAGTATATTTATGAGATGCATATGAATACTTACTGTGACAAATATTTTCACCTTTTTCCTATTTGACACTTTATAAATATATATATATTGAGATGAGTAAATTTGCCTATCTTTATTTCTAAACTTAATAATTATATATTTGTTGCCAATGTTAACGTCACCCGACCTTGAGCATTGCTTATGATGATATATCCAGAGTTGAGGTAAACAACTCAGATAAAGAATATGCTAGAACTTGATGCAATCCAAACCAGCTCCAAGGAAATGCATGGTTTTCTGACTAATAGTCTCACACTTGTCCATAACAACTTCATCCAATGGGGAAGGACCAAAAATTATTGAGTTGAAGAAAGTCCTATATTCTAATTACTTTGATTTAGACGTAACTAAAGTCCGATCATAAAATAATGTGAACATTAGCTTATGAAAGGAGCATTTTAATTTTGTAACCTTGTATCAGCTTCAGACCACAGTGACGATTATACTCTTACCAGATCACGCTGGTGTATGTCATCGAACTTATCTTTAAATGTGTTAAAATTCCGTTCGAGAGACAATGCAGAAAGAAATTAGGCTAGAGTTTTGTCTCGAGAATTCACAAACATTATTTTGAACATTCCTTAGGGTGTACATGAGTGGCACACTGAAATTATGGAACACTAATGTGATGTGCTTTGAAATGGCATGCAAAGTTCTGGACTATTCTCCAATGTATGCGTTGTGAGCACAATGAAGTTTCTGGAACAGTTGTGTAATGTGCCTGGAAGTTATACGTTGGAACATGTCATCAAATAAGAAAAAATGCGACTTGTTGTAAACCATGTTATTGTTAACATACTAGCAAAAGCTGCCATCATTGAAAGGTTTTATACATTGACTATTATTATCTCTCTAAAACTCCACTCTCATTTCTATGGTCAATTATATCTGTGAACTTTGTGTGTGTGTGTGTGTGTGTGTGTGTGTGTGTGTGTGTGTGTGTGTGTGTGTGTGTGTGTGTGTGTGTGTGTGTGTATGTGTGTGTGTGTGTGTGTGTGTGTGTGTGTGTGTGTGTGTGTGTGTGTGTGTGTGTATGTGAATTTGATTGCTGATGCCTATGCTAGGATAAACTGAATGAGCATCTAATGTTTAATCAGACATTGCTGTGAAGTAATGTAAATGTCAACACTCTTTTCATTGCATTAATATGTGACATATTTGACTGATGATTTAATAATTTGATTGTTAAATTTATTAGCCTTCTTGCACAATTGTTAACATTTATGTCGATGTAATAGTGGTGCATGGGTGTTCCTTAAATATAAATAACAGACGGGTTTTTATTACTCCTATAGTAAAAAGTGTCCGCCTTCTGTGACAGTAAAACGTCTATCTTATTATTGGATAAAGAGTATAGTTTTACAACACCCTCATAATCCACAAAGTGAGAAAGATGTTGGTCTTGTGTGGGGGAATTATTGATGACTATAAAATAACATTTTCAATCATTTGGAATTAGTTATATGTTATTAATTAACAAATAATAATCATAATAGGTAAAGGGTGCCCAGAGGGGTCACAAAATGTGGGTTGGCTCTTTCAAGTGATGGACTAAAATTTGTTCAAAATTGTTAAGCTAATTGTCATAGTGTTGAAATTGGTAAATGTGGGAAATTATTATTGAAACGTTTGTTGCGCTTAGGAACCAAAAACAGGAACTCTAGATTAAAAGAGAGCTAGAGAAGATATAGTTGATTAGCAAAATAGATATTTAGAAAGTAGTCTTATCTCACTCATTATTTTTATAACACTATCTAGAACTTGTCTCGCTTTGTCTGTCCTTTTCTTCTCTTTTTGAAATTAATGATTAGCCTTTTGACTTATATCAATGGTTGTATATTATATTGATACATGTATTACCATAATTTTTATTATTGATGTGTAGAAATTCTATTGTTTATATTGTTTGTGCATTTTATGTAGCTAGATCTAAAGTTTATCAGATGCTTGAGTGTTTATGAATATATTTTTGTGAATAGGTCAGATAGCTCATCTGTATGCAACTTTTTGTGCAATTGTGGTAGAGTTATTTTACAAATAAAAAATGGAAATTACGCTCAAAAAAAGAATGTGATGGGCATGGGAAGGGAAGGCAATGGCCAAAATAATAGGCTCCCCAGCAGATAAAGTTTCAGAATATATTACGGCCTAAGTAAAGGATCAGGTAGAATCCTTACCTTTGGATAAAACAAACTACTCACCATTTGAACTAGTTTGCATTACGTCATCAGTTCCTAGCATATTCTCAACTCGGGTTGTTTACTTCCAAATCTGACACTTACAAAAGTACAATCATAAATCAAAAATACAATTGTCACGTCGACAATTTAACAATTTATACATCTATAGTCCTGAAATAGGGATAGGCAAAAATACTCTGCCATGCAGACGTAATAATAATCAAACTACTTTAAATTTATTAATATTAATCTGATTTTTAAGTGATCATTTTAAATGGCAATACTTATAACGAAAATAAGTACCTATGACGTGTTTTAGAACACCACTTAGTGCAGGGCAACTCTGGTTGTAAAGAAGAGTAAGGGAGGTAACACTGTGGGTACAGAACATTATCTAATATCATTCTAGTTTCCTCCCTTTTTCAAACATTTCTTAACTCTTAACTCTTCCTACAAGACACATTAGCTGAATTTTACTCTTACACATCGAAATGTGAGAGGTTGTACTTTCGAAAAAAGAGGACCACCAGCAAGAATGGGCGTAATAGAATTCAGGGAAAGACAAAAATGATGGTGAACCTTTCTCTGATTATTTCCCCTTGTCTACTGTAGTTTAACCTTACTCATTCGAACACGTTCCACCCACTGCTACAATATTAAAATAAGAAAGAAGAAAAATTATATTTTCACGTATCTATTTTTTTCTAGATACATTTAACACTTTCAATTAATAGTCTAGTACTAGCCTCCCCCTCCCTTGTGTAGAAAATAATAGAATCAGTACAGTAAAAAGACTAACTTACTTTCATTACTGAAGAAAATTTAATAAATCTATATTTTTTAACTAATAAAATATTTAGAACGAATTCGCAGGTCTCGAAATTCGATTAAATAGTGAATGATCATTTTCATTATTGTTATAACTTTATTTTATTCATCATGAAAGATCGCGGTGAATAGAAAAGTTATATTAATGTTTTAAGACGTTAATATAAAAAAACAAGACTTCAAATTTAAATATATATTTCGGAGTAATTAAAAGGCATGATCAAGACATAACTTTATAACTGCTACCTGTAATGTTAGTGATAATAATAACAACAATATTATTGCTACTGCTACTACAACTACTATCTTGAATGGTAAAACGAGATGCCATTCTGATTATGATCCAAAGAAAGACACAACACCTTAAAACAAACAAGCTTCTTAGCAATGAACAAGATCGACCGGCCACAGAGGAACAAAGGACCAATAGGCGATTGAATAGGTCATAGTTACTGACAGCAAGAAACGCAATACATACTTTGAAATGAGATGATTTGACTACCAAAAGAGTTAAAACTCAGGTCCACTTTCGTGCATACTTATTTGTTTATGCGTGTATTGCAACAATACACTGTTTTATTTATTCACTTTGATGATATTGATTATGTTAGGTATGGATAGAAGTTGTATTTAGCTATTTATGTTTTTAGTGTGGTTATTGAGATAGGGACTATATTTAGTTATTTATTCTTTTGTGTAATTGTTGAGAAATGCACCTTTAGACAGGAAAAATGCGACCACACAATAGATGTTTACGACTTTAAGGACTTTTCTGGGTACGCTTTCGTCATGCCTGGAATCTGGAACCTTCGACGGTTCGAGGATATCGCCAGTCATTTATAAGCACTGGAGATGTCTTTTTTTTCTGACAGTGTATGTGTGCGCTGAACTCCTGTAGGTTGTACAGAAAACTCAAAGACTTTTTTCTTCACCCTGAGTTCTGGCACGGCCTTGTACTATTTTTCGTACAAATGGCCCTTGGAGTGCTCACTGTCCATTTGACTGAGCGTCTTTCATGGTACAGAACTACCGGCCTCTACCTAGTCATTCGTTAGACCCATCACCCATCGACAGCAAATCATCAGTGTCGACCATATCAGGGGACTGAGGGAATGTGGGTCGAGTGAGGAGAGGGCATTCTTCACTTCACTCATTTTTATTGGTCTTCACCATTTGTCAACTTCGCCGCTTTACCGCATGAAGTACTTTCTGCATTCATCAACGCGAAAGGACGCACAGGTTTTTACCCACGTGCAAGTGTGTGTTCCCCCATCCTGATCAGGGGAGACTATTCATCGTTTATGTTCCAGTCTTCAACGATGAACATTATCTCGTTTCATTTCACAAGGGGGAGCGTATATATAAACATGAAGTCCTCAAATGATGAAAGCATTTTGTGAAAAGTTTGTGTGTTCACTAGTGTGTTCAACATTTCGTCAGCTCTACAATAAACTATGAGTAACAATATCTAGTAGGGGCACATTCTCAAAATAGGTAGATTTTGTTAGTTGTTGTGATATCATTGTAATTGTAAATAATAAGACTTTTGGCCATTGACATTTTGGTCCAGCGAATATTTTTGCCTATATTAATTTGATTATGATTAATTTGCGTGTTTTCAGCCTGCGATATTTTCATTGTGTGCGATTTATCTTGTTTCTTTTCCTTGATTTTTATTTTCATTCATTTTTCATTACTCTGGTCCCCCGCCACATGACTGTTGTGTGTAGACGTTTTTTTCTGGATGAAGGACTAAAACCGTTCGTGAGTGCCCCCATATTTCCGAGAATAAATTCTCGCCTGAACCTTTATTCAAAGAGTCTGTTTTTGTTGTCGAGAGTGGAAATCAGAGGTTTGTTGTCAGTTCAACCTGTCCGTCCACATTTTACATTCAACCCTACATTCATGCACTCACACAGCCGACTCTCACACTCTACCTCGCATTTAGAATAAAATCCCCCTTCCTCAAGAACATTGTGGTGTCTGTCTGTGAGAGTTTGTTTATTTTCCACCATGCAAACTTGGTGTGTCATCGGCTCGACCACTACCCCCTTTCGGCTGGTGGTGACATTTTGTAAGTGTCAAAGTTGGAATAAACAACTGGATTTGATAATGTGCTAGACGCAATCCAAACCAGTTCCAACTAAATGAGTAGTTTTTTTCTGGCTAATAGCCTCACATTTGTTCATATCAAAGTCATCCAATCATCCAATGGGGATGGACTGGAAACTCCTTTGTTGAAGAAGTACTCCATTCTAATCACTTTGAATTTGAACATAACTAGAGTCCGGTCATAAAGGCGATCACTAGTTTATTTGTAAGTAAGTTAAGTGACTAATAAAGAAAGAATGGATTTGGAATATTTCGTATATGTTTGCTATTGATCTATGATTTGAATTGGAGAAAGAAAAATCTGTGTCAACCATTACACCATTTACAAATATTTCATCTTCAGATGCTCCAAATCTGTGATTGACTAGTGTGCGTTGTATTGAAGGCGTGTTTGAGTGATCCGTAATTGTATCAAAGGAAACGGTTTCACTGGAATTATTAATAAGGGTGAATCAGATTATACTTTTTAAAGATCGTTGTATCTATTGATGTTTTGGACACCATGTGCTGCAAGGAAGTCATTGTAAATACAGTGGAAAACCTCATGGTGATAAAGTTATTAATTTGGGCTGCCTCAGGCGTATATAAATGCCCGCCAGAAGCATTAGAATATTTAGCTTAGAACACTAGCATACACCGTGGATATGGCGGTTTGATGTTGTGTTGAGATGTACGGTGTACAGTGGTGTTGTGGTGTGACGGCGTGGTGTTGAGAGTTTATCAGTGTGCGTACAAGCATACGAATACGGTAATCGAATTTGCCTTTAGAGGTGGAGAGAATCCAGTGATGGGAGGTACCTAACGAATATTATTTATTATAAATGGAGAAATCCACGTTCACGCCATAATTTTCCATTGTTTAAGGAGAAGGGGGATTAAAGCCCATTCCTTAATCTATTACTGAGAAGCAAAGAAGTATGTGTATGTCTGTGCGTTCATCTGCATCTTATTAATTTGTTCTATCTCTAGCATATATTTAGGCTTACATATATACATTTAAATATCATACATACATACATATATATAGATATAGATATATATAAGCACTTTAAATATATACATGTATACATAAATACATACATACATACATATATGCATACATACATACATACATACATTGATACATACATACATACATACATACTATTGTGCACAAATAGAGGATTGTTACTAGTTATTATGAAATACAGTTCAATTTTATAAGAATATTATATTGGTACAAAACAAACAAAAAGAGCACATTGCGTAAATAGAAAGTGCTCTTCCTTAATAGCATATGCGGTGCGTCACAGATAAAATTTAAGCAGGAATTAGATATGCATGGTCACAATAAATTTTCAGTCATGAGAATGCTACGTAGCAATATATAATGTTGGCATTTTGTGAAAATCTGAAACAGAACTTTTTTAATGACGTCCAGGAATTTGAAGTCTATATGTGGATGAATGAACTATTCATTATATTTTAAGGTATCTGAGTAAAAAATTAACAGACAGATGATCCAATAAATAAACAGCGAACTGATGTGAAGGCATGAAAACTAATTTAGAGACGCCATTTGCAAACCAGGAGAGAAGAAAACATCAAGAGGAGCAGAGTCCATGTTCCAGTGACGTGTTCAGCTTAAAAGTAAAAACAATTCGAGTTTATTTTTTATTTGAAAATAATAAATATAAGTATAGATCAATCGATAGCTAGCTAGATAGAAAGATGAATGGATGTATGGATGGATAGATAGATAGATAGATACATAGATAGATAGATAGATACATAGATAGATAGATAGGTAGATAGGTAGGTAGATAGGTAGATAGATAGAGAGATAGATAGATAGATAGATAGGCAGGCAGTTAAATAGGTAGGTAGGCAGGCAGGCAGATAGGTAGGTAGGTGGGTAGATAGAAACAGAGGGAGAGACATAGATATATCTCTGTATCTATTAGAATAAGTAAAACATATAATTTGCTACTCACCAAATGAATCTGAATTAACAAATAAATATCTCAACCTATGATCATAGCCCTTACTGTATCATTAATTAAGATAATAATGGATTCATAACTCGATTATCAGATATTTACACTAAACAACTCTGACTTGTAACTACTATTTATTGCATTTGACGGCTAATCTAATAATCTCTAACGATGTTTTTCATGCAAATATTGTTTTTACATATATTTCAAATAAATCTTTGAAACTTTTAAATATGGGAGTTAGGTTCACCAGGATATAACGATTTAAAATTGGAGAAGAATATTCAAATAAAGAAACTTATAATTTAGTATTTATTCATCACAAGATTAAACTTTGTTTAAAATTATATTTAAAAAGAAATAATATTTGTATGTTGTGCTCTTAAGTCGAGATTATTATACCCCGCCCTTAAAACTCGGGTGATCTGTTTTAGAGCCTCCGAACATCCGGGTAATGTTGTTATTGAGGCACATCAAACCACATTCACTTCCGTAGTTCTGGGACTGTCAATATTTGCACCAATATTAAGGCACTTAGATAAATTAGTTCCTATGAAATACAAAAATTTTTATTTATTGTCTAATATGTTTGAGATCATTGCTAAGTTAAAATATAAAACATCATTCACGGGAGTGGAGTTTTGAAGTTAGTGGCCCTATTTTGGTCACACTCAGTTTATCAATATCTGTACACTAGGATTATGTTTCGTCATGTGCATCCAAGGAAAAACGTTATACCTGAATTGATTTTTGGTGCAGATGGACAGGATGCTTGAAAGTCTTCAATCTTGCATGGTATCACTGAAAAAATGTAGGTTTCGATTTAAAGAGTTCTGCATAAATGAATGTTGTATAATTCATTTTGTACACCGTGTAGTGCATTCATATAGGTAGATGTCTTCCTCATGTAAATGTCAACACACGTGTAATATATCACTTAACAATATTTATATGATGGAACTAATTTTGTATAACACACATTTATCACTTAAATCATTATTGGAAGAAAATTCTAAGATAATAGTTACCTATTCCGTTTATCTATTGAATATCGCATTTCATTAATGGGCCCGTTTGAAAACATAATTTTAAAATTATCAATTGGTCAAATTACCGATACGTGAATTGATTTCAGTTACAATATGTGGACGGCATTGTGTTTCGGAGATCTGTTTTCCATTTGCACAGTTCACTATGGCAGCGTAGCTACTGTAGACAGAAAAAATAAAATAGTAAAAAACATGAGTGCCTGTTAATAATGCTCTTAAGGTAAAGGAACTATACTGCTAACAACCTACCTATTCTAACGAGAAAGCTAATGGTGGGCTAGATACGTTCTAATTAATAAAATCCTCAAACAAACAAAACACGAATGTTTAATCAGTGAATTGTGCGCGTACCCAGCGAATGTTTCGTCATCTTAAACTGATTGTGGATAACAGCACAGGTGATGTGGACTTAAAACTAATATATAGAATTCTGTGGATGTGTGGGAATTAATGAAAAAATAAACACAAAAATATCAAATTTCAAGCGTGTAGTCCTTTCTACTTGAATTATGGTAAAAATCCGTTCACTCAATGTGCTGAATTGCAACATTAACCAAAAGACATTCGTTCTCTTTTTTTTATTCATCATGAAAGATCGCGGTGAATAGAAAGGTTATATTAATGTTTTAAGACGTTAATATCACAAAAAACAGGATTTCATATTTCGGAGTAATTAGAGGATATGATCAAGACATGCCTTTATAACTGCTACCTGTAATGTTAGTGATAATAATAACAACAATATTATTGCTACTGCTACTACAACTACTATCTTGAATGGTAAAAGGAAATGCCATTCTGATTATAATCCAAAGACAGAACACTTAACAACTATCGACCAATCACATGCTTGTCAATTACCTGGAAAATCCTACTAGGAGTTATATCTAACAAAGTAAACGTCTCACCTTAAAATAAACAGGCTTCTAAGCAATGAACAAGCTCGACCGGCCACAGGGGAACAAAGGACCAATAGGCAATTGAGTAGGTCATAGTTACTGACAGCAAGAAACGCAATACATACTTTGAAATGGGATGATTTGACTACCAAAAGAATTAAAACTCAGGTCCACTTTCGTGCATGCTTAAATCAATAAAACTGCACAAAATGTACATCAATACATAGATAACCTAATTCAGGAATACATAAAGTAAAAATTGGGAAATTCACAATCACTCGAAACAAGATAGAAATTGCAGACATACCAATAAAATATGGAATATTTTAATGTGATTCTCTATCACGACTTTTGTTAGTTGTCTCAATGGAAAAAGGATATAAATACCCGGGGTACTATAACATCAAGAAAATATGCATTGGGAAGTCACGTCCAACGTTAAAAGAGAGTATGAAACACGGGTGAGACAATTACTTAAGTCCAAGCTAAATTAGGTTAACAAAATGCAAGCCCTTAATGCACACGCAGTACTTGTAATTAGCTATACTGGAAGTTTCAGAAATTTAAATGAAATAAATGAACTGGACAAAAATGATAAGAAAACTATTCAGAATACATAAAGACTTGCATCCGTTATCAGACCTAGACATGCTCTATGTATCTCCGGAAAACGGAGGCAGAGGTCTCAAGAAAATCAAATATGTCATTGAAGGAAGAGTTATAGTCCTGGCGGACTACATCTGCAATAAGAACCAAGATTAGCCACTAATAGAAGCAGTAAATATGAGTGGATTATACCACCTTCCACAAACAGACATAGAAAATTGAAAGAAAACAACGAAATATTTGCAAATACATGGAGCCCAAACTCTCTCCATGGCCAGTATTTCGTTAGATGCGGATTAAGCATTAATAAAACAATCAACATATAGACGGTTGATAGAGGCAGGTTTGATTGCAGAAACAGAAGCACTCATATCAACTGCGCAAGATCGAACACAAAACTATTCCAACCCCCAGAAACAGACAAAGAAACACGGAAGTAAACAACGAAGCAAGAACTAGCACATACCTGGAGCCTGAAACATCTGAATGGCCAATATGTACGACAAGCCGACGAAATATCAACAAAGCAATCAACGTACATATGTTTGAAAGAGGCAGGATTGAAAGCAGAAACAGAAGCACTCATAACAGATGCGCAAGATCAAGCACTCAACACCAAATCACATAAAACGAAAATCATGAAAATCTCAAATGATTCCAAATGTAGACTCTGCATATCCATGGATGAGACAACAGAACACATACTATCTGGATGTCAGGTTCTGGCTGGAACAGAATACACCAAAAGACACAATGAAATGGCAAAACACATACATAGAAATCTGTGTGAGAACTATGGCATAAAATCCCCAGAAATAGCATGGATGCATCAACCAGAAGCAGTCACCGAAACAGAAGATGTCAAAATACTGTGCGACTTCGAGATAAGAACAGATCGGGTGATTACTGCACGAAGACCAGACATTGTAGTTCTCAATAAGTCCAACAGAACAGTAACAATCATTGATGTCGCTGTTCCAAGTGATAGAAACATATAAACAAAAGAAAGAGAAAAAATAGAAAAATACCAAGACCTCAGATTAGAAATTCAGAGACTGTGTAATGTAAAGGCAGAAGTGATACCTGTAGTGATAGGAGCCTTGGGGAACATAACATCTGAATTAGAAGGCTACCTGAATAAACTCCCTGGAAACCACAGAATCTCTCCACTACTCAAAGCAGCGATCCTCGAAAGTGCCCACATTTTCCTTAAAACCTTGGATCTCCCAGAATCTTGGTAAGATTCCAAAACCTTGGATCACAACCGACAGTCAAACAAAAGTCGTGGAAAGAGGCTGGATAATAATAATAATAATAATAATATGGTGTCTCGAATTTTGGATAGAGAACAACCTTATGCTAACGTTAAGCTACCTGAACTCTGTCGACACACATAGATGGTCACAATTTCAAACCCCGTCCCTGGACAATCAAGGGAGAGAAAAGTGGCTACCTCAAAACTACACCCTATTCCATCTCATTCATGATGGACGAAACAAAATTATAAATTATAAATGAGCTGAAAGAAAATAAGGATATTTTTTAAAATAATGATTATTGAAAGACGAAATTCAGAGATGATAGGAAGTGTAATGCAAGTAAACACTTAAGAATGAATCTTTTGCAAACATTAATAAGGTTGTTAACGCGCATGTGATTGTCAAGTATTGTGTATGTAATATGTCTGTTTTATCCGTACTCTTGGACAGTTCATTTCGCTAAGAGAAGAAAAAATGCGATTTACAATTTCAAAGCAGGAAGTGAATACAAAAGCTTCATGATTAAAAAAAAAAGAATGAAATGTGTTGAGAAGGACAGAGAGTATTCAAAAGAAGAAAATACATGTACAGGCGAAGACCACCTTACGTGCAATATGTTGTAGTAATTAATGCTCTGTTACACGTTCCGCTTGTGCCAAAATATTTTTGGAAATCAGTATTGTAACTCTCCATGCATGACATGACGCTCGTAATTTCGGCTGATGTACATGTAGATTCCACTCCAACACCTTTGACAGAGAAATAAAAACGTTGTAATAATTACTACGTCATACTTGAATGATTTCTCATTTCAGCTTTACGATCATGCCAAATCTCGTTGATGTCGCAGGTGGATGTCACTGTTATAAATTCTAAAACGATAAAAATATAAGATTAAAAGAATTGACACGACTTGCTATTTAAAACACAATTATTTCATTTAATTTTAAAAAAGAATATGTTGCTAACCTCTTATGTGAAAAATGTGTTTATACTTTAACAAAAAATAAATTGACGGCTAGTACTATATTACTTTCATGTTGTTTATTTCCATTTTATTTTGTGTATGTGTAACTGTTGCATTTATGGAAGAAAGAAAATTGCAACATAAATATTACTTGACAGTAAATAAGTATCAATGTATACTTTATTTGTATACAGTAGTGAATTTTCCTAAGAATTTAAAACATTATTTCTTTTACATTAAAAGCTAACAAGCTTGATATGAATTCCATTAACACTGCTTGAAATCTGGGCTCTGCTACACAATACGTCATTCGATGTGTCATTGTTGTGGAAAAGTGTCTGGTCACGACTCCCCTTATTTATTGTTTCATTGTTTAACCTCAGCGTTGACTTGTGGCCACACTTTCATTCACAGGAAGGATTAGTACTTCCAACTTCCTTCTGTCCATTCAATTTGCATACTCTGCGGTCACCTTCCTTCCCCTTTCATTCAGTACTCTTCTAAGTTCTTACGTTTTAATAGCCTGGTCAGACTTGGAATGACTGGCGTTCCAGACAGAACTAGCTTGCTGCACTGACCTAGACAAACATCCTCCTATCTCATTGCAGATGCAATGTACACGTCATTCATACAAGCATTTGTTAGACTGACTTTTACATCTAAATTTAGATCTAGTTTTTCCTTTTATTCTTTTAATCTAAAATTTTATTCTTTCCTATATTTAATTTTTAATATTTATAGATGGGATCCGGGTGAGATTTAGAGAAAATCCTGACATTCCCCCTTCCTACGAGACCAACACTTAGTAAAACGAGTGATGTCTTACTATAAATCTTGAACAATCACAAGATAAATATTAAACTCCTTAATTTTACAATATCGTAATTAGGTGGACTACATAACATGATATCTACAACCTTTTCCACCGAAGTGGTAGCGCGATTGTTACTTAAAACGAACAACAAAAGAGAAGAAAATAGAACCATTCTAATTTATGAAATCTGTACAACAAGTGGTTAACAACTTAATCAAAACAATGATGCACATCAATTCTGAGGGATGCTTGCTAAAATGTTACATGATCAAAAATTTATCAAAGTCAACAACAGGACTTGTACTTGTCATGTTATCCCAAACTTAATACGAAATCTTCCTTCAATGAATGCGCAAATTAAACAACATTTTTCAAAGATTTATAAAATCAACTACATAGCAACCTCTATGTAGTAAAAGAAAATTTAAACCATAATAAAAAGATTCAAGAAACCAACTTCTGCATAGATTAAATACTACTACAAAGAAAGATAATTTCAAAACTTGGATGGGTGATAATTATGCCCCCTTTCTTAACGTAAAATCACAGATCTCTTTGCATCCCTCCTTTTCAAATACTCAGTAATCCACCGGAACAAATCCCACTTTGTAAACTCTGCATAGAGATACCAGCCTATCAATGCGGTCTTTTGTGTCAGTCCTGACTGAAATTTGTTCGGCACAAGTCTAGATTTTCTCTGCTTTTGAGTGCACGTTCGCTTCCATCACTCCACCTCAGAGTATTCTCGCCCTGAAAAATCCTTACGCACACTAGCACGTCTATCAGCGAGGGGTTAAGTCTATCACCTCTCTTCTATATGACAATGTACTTTTGTTCTCTTTCTTTCTAATAGGAACTGTTAAGTCTTTAAAATTAATCTTTTTCCTATTGAGGGACTTTATGTCCACTTGTAGACTCATGTCATTCTGACACATGTACATGTGTTTCAGTTTTATGTTAACTGTTACACCTTCCACCTTTTCGCGTGGCTTTCTGGAGTTAAAGAGATTGAAACGGCATTTATAATTTCTTTCTTTCTTATTTTAGAGAAATGGACAGACTCTTCTCTCTCTCTCTCTCTCTCTAATTTATTTGGTGAACTTTGCACTAATTTGAGATCGCCTTGACATAGAATAACGTCATCTTCTAAATCTACCACTTTGCTAGCGCCGAACGTCTTTAAAAATGCATGTCCTTTGTTGTGTTTGTCACTACATGATTATCTTTTGCCAATCTGTCCTTAATTTTAGCGACACTGTTAATACTCAGCTCTATGGACTTAAAATGTATTGTGTTTGTGTCCTCCAATTCTACGTCCCTTTCAGTTTCGAATTTGAGTCTTACTTTTTCACCATCTTTATTAATTCATAACTTGACTATCAGATATTTACACTAAACAACTCTGACTTCTAACGACTATAGATTGCATTTGACGGTTAATCTAATAATCTCTAACGATGTTTTTTATGCAAATATTGTTTTTACATATATTTCAAATAAATCTTTGAAACTTTTTAAATAAGGGAGTTAGGTTCACCAGGATATAACGATTTAAAATTGGAGAAGAATATTCAAATAAAGAAACTTATAATTTATCACAAGATTAAACTTTGTTTAAAATTATATTTAAAAAGAAATAATATTTGTATGTTGTGCTCTTAAGTGGAGATTATTATAACCTGCCCTGAATACTCTGGTGATCTGTTTTAGAGCCACCGAACATCCGGGTAATGTTGTTATTGAGGCACATCAAACCACATTCACTTCCGTAGTTCTGGGACTGTCAATATTTGCACCAATATTAAGGCACTTAGATAAATTAGTTCCTATGAAATACAAAACATTTTTTATTTATTGTCTAATATGTTTGAGACCATTGCTAAGTTAAAATATAAAACGTCATTCACGGGAGTGGAGTTTTGAAGTTAGTGGCCCTATTTTGGTCACACTCAGTTTATCAATATCTGTACACTAGGATTATGTTTCGTCATGTGCATCCAAGGAAAAACGTTATACCTGAATTGATTTTTGGTGCAGATGGACAGGATGCTTGAAAGTCTTCAATCTTGCATGGTATCACTGGAAAAAAATGTATGTTTCGATTTAAAGAGTTCTGCGTAAATGAATGTTGTATAATTCATTTTGTACACCGTGTAGTGCATTCATATAGGAAGATGTCTTCCTCATGTAAATGTCAACACACCTGTAATATATCACTTTACAATATTTATATGATTGAACTAATTTTGTATTGCACACATTTATCACTTAAATCATTATTGGAAGAAAATTCTAAGACAATAGTTAAAAATTCCGTTTATCTATTGAATATCGCATTTCATTAATGTGGGCCCGTTTGATAACATAATTTGAAAATTATCTATTGGTCAAATTACCGAGACGTGAGTTGATTTCAGTGAGAATATACGGACGGCATTGTGTATCGGAGATCTGTTTTCCATTTGCACAGTTCACTATGGCAGCGTATCTACTGTAGACAGAAAAAATAAAATAGTGCTTTAGAGTAAAATACATGAGTGCCTGATAAGAATGCTCTTAATGTAAAAGTGCTATACTGCTATCAACCTACGTATTCTAAATAGAAAGCTAATGGTGGGCTAAATACGGTCTAATTCTCAAACAAACAAAAAACAAGAATGTTTAATCAGTGAATTGTGCGCGTACCCAGCGAATGTTTCGTCATCTTAAACTGATTTTGGGTAACAGCACAGGTGATGTAGACATAAAACTAATGTATATAATTCTGTGGATGTGTGGGAATTAATGAAAAAATAAACCAAAAAATGTCTCGATTTAAAAGCGTGTAGTCCTTTCTACTTGAATTATGGTAATAATCCGTTCACTCAATGTGCTGAATTGCAACATTAACCAAACGACATTCGTTCTCATTTTTGTATTATAACTTTTTTTTATTCATCATGAAAGATCGCGGTGAATAGAAAGGTTATATTAATGCTTTAAGACGTTAATATCACAATGTCATTGTAGGAAGAGTTATAGACTTGGTGGACTACATCTGCAATAAGAACCAAGATTAGCCACTGATAGAAGCAGTAAAAATGAGTGGATTATACCACCTTCCACAAACAGACATAGAAAATTGAAAGAAAACAACGAAATATTTGCAAATACATGGAGCCCAAACTCTCTCCATGGCCAGTATTTCGTTAGATGCGGATTAAGCATTAATAAAACAATCAACATATAGACGGTTGATAGAGGCAGGTTTGATTGCAGAAACAGAAGCACTCATATCAACTGCACAAGATCGAACACAAAACAAAAAATCAAACAAAACAAAAATCACGAAAATTTCAAATGATCCCAAATGCATTCTCTACAAATCCATTGATCAAACCGCAGACCATATTCTAACTGGATGTCAGTTTCAGGCTGGAACAGAGTACGCTTAAAGACACAACGAAGTTATAAAACTCATAACAGACATCCATGTGAATACTATGGAGTGAAAACCCCAGAAAGAGAATGTATGCACCAAACAGAAACAGTCACATAATGAGAAGAAGTTAAAATACTGTGAGATATCGAGATAAGAACAGATCAAGTAATTCCTGCACGAAATCCAGGCAATGCAGTTTTCAATGTCTAAAAGAACGGCAATAATCATTGATTTCGCTGTTCCACCTGCCAGAGACATCACATCCCTGATCAATACTGTCAAGATCTGCAGTGAAGACATCGAAAGACGAAATTCGGCCTCGAGAAATGTGGACGAATTGTCATCCAGAAAGGCAAGATCAAAACAACAGAGGGACTGCAATTCGACATCGGAAAAATCAATGATGTTTCAATAGAAAATGGATATAAGTATCTTGGGATACTACAACATCAAGAAATAATGCAGAGAGAAGTGAAGTCCAAAGTTGAATATGAAAAACGTGTTAGACAAGTCCTGAAGTCCAAGCTAAATGGGGCGAACAAAATACAAGCTCTTAATGCATACGCAATACCTGTAGTAAGCTACACTGGCGGTATCATAGATTGGACAGCAAATGAAATAAATGAACTGGACAGAGAAACAAGAAAACTACTCACAATACATAAAGCCTTACACCCCAAAGCAGACGTAGACAGGCTCTATGTATCTAAAAATATGGGAGGCCGAGGTCTCAAGAAAATCAAATATGTCATTAAAGGAGAAGTCATTGGCCTTGTGGACTACATCTGGAGTAAGAACAAAGATGATCAACTGATAGAAGCAGTAAAGATGAGTGGACTATTCCAACCCCCAGAAATAGACAAAGAAACATGGAACTAAACAACGAAGCAAGAACTAGCACATACCTGGAGCCAGAAACCTGTGCATGGCCAGTATGTACGACAAGCAGACGAAATATCAACAAAGCAATCAACGTACAAATGGTTGAAAGAGGCAGGATTGAAAGCAGAAACAGAAGCACTCAACAGCTGCACAAGATCAAGCACTCAACAGCTGCACAAGATCAAGCACTCAACACCAAATCACACAAAACTAAAATCATGAAAATGTCAAATGATTCCAAATGTAGACTCTGCAAATCCATGGATGAGACAACAGAGCACATACTATCTGGATATCAGTTTCTGGCTGGAACAGAATACACCAAAAGACACAATGAAGTGGTAAAACACATACATGGAAATCTGTGTGAGATCTAGGACATAAAAAACCCAGAAATAACATGGATGCATCAATCAGAAGCAGACACCGAAACAGAAGAAGTCAAATAGTCGAGATAAGAACAGATCGGGTGATTCCTGCACGAAGACCAGACATTGTAGTTCTCAATAAGTCCAACAGAACAGTAACAATCATTGATGTCGCTGTTCCAAGTAATAGAAACATAAAAACAAAAGAAAGAGAAAAAATAGAAAAATACCAAGACCTCAGATTAGAAATCCAGAGACTGTGGAATGTAAAAGCAGAAGTGATACCTATAGTGATAGGAGCCTTGGGGAACATAACATCTGAATTGGAAGGCTACCTGAATAAACTCCCTGGAAACCACAGAATCGCTCCACTACTCAAAGCAGCGCTCCTCGGAAGTGCCCACATCCTCCGTAAAACCTTGGATCTCCCAGAATCTTGGTAAGATTCCGAGACCTTGGATCACAACCGACAGTCAATCAGAAGTCGTGGAAAGAGGCTGAATAATAATAGTAATACGGTGTCTCGAATTTTGGATAGAGAACAACAAAAAGTTAAGCTACCTGAACTCTGTCGACAAACATAGATGGTCACAATTTCAAACCCCTTCCCTGGACAATCAAGGGAGGGAAAAGTGGCTACCTCAAAACTACCCCCTCATCCATCTCATTCATGATGGACGAAACAAAATTATAAATTATAAATGCAAGCTAAATTATAAATGAGCTGAATGAAAATAAGGATATTTTTTAAAATAATGATTATTGAAATACGAAATTCAAATCAGGTAGAGATGATAGGAAGTGTAATGCAAGTAAACACTTAAGAATGAATCTTTTGCAAACATTATTAAGGTTGTTAACGCGCATGTGATTGTCAAGTATTGTGTATGTAATATGTCTGTTTTATCCGTACTCTTGGACAGTTCATTTCGCTAAGAGAAGAAAAAATGCGATTTACAATTTCAAAACAGGAAGTGAATACAAAAGCTTCATGATTCAAAAAAAAAAAAAGAATGAAATGTGTTGAGAAGGACAGAGAGTATTCAAAAGAAGAAAATACATGTACAGGCGAAGACCACCTTACTTGCAATATGTTGTAGTAATTAATGCTCTGTTACACGTTCCGCCAATGCCAAACTGGGACATGAAATCATCATTGTAATTGACCATGCATGACATGACACTCTCAATTTCGGCTGATGTACATGCAGATTCCACTCCAACACCTTTGACAGAGAAATAAAAACGTTGCAATAATTACTTCGTCATACATGAATGATTTCTCATTTCAGCTTTACGATCGTGCCCAAATCTCGTTGTTGTCGCGGGTGGATATCACTGTTATAAATTCTAAAACGATGAAAATATAAGATTAAAAGAATTGACACGACTTGCTATTTAAAACACAATTATTTCATTTAATTTTAAAAAAGAATGTGACTACAAACCTCTTATGTGAAAAATGTGTTTATACTTTATTTTTATACAAAAAATAAATTGACGGTTAGTACTATATTACTATAATGTTTGTTTATTTCCATTTTATTGTGTGTATGTTTAACTGTTGCATTTATGGAAGAAAGACAAATTGCAACATAAATATTACTTGACAAGTAAATACGTATCAGTGTCTACTTTAATTGTATACAGTAGTGAATTAATTCCTAAGAATTTAAAACATTATTTCTTTTACATTAAAAGCTAACAAGCTTGATATGAATTACATTAACAAAGACATAAATATTTATGAAGAGTTAATTATAACAAAGTTAAAATTGTATCTAATATTAGTCATTCATTTGAGCTTATATCGAAACGAAACAATTACTCTACCCTCGAAGTCAAATGTAAATAATTTTCTTTTTATCAGAAAGAAGATATTTTAATATTCCAATATTAAAACCGTGCATTGACAGCCTGATCGACAGTTACTTTCCCTGGAGTACATCATGCGCATTAGTAATATTTACATTCAAGATGGAATCAAGAATTGCTAAACCACATATCACTATTTATATAATGTTTTCTTGTTTCTTTATTTATGTGTGGTGAAGAGAGAGGGGGGAAGGAAAGGGAGAGGGAGAGAAAGAGAGACAAACAGAGATAGGGCTACATTTTAATGTTTCCGATAACAACTGCTTTTCATGTACAATTAATAATATTAGAGTAAGAATGCAATAATTGAAATAAAATGTAATGAATTCAAAACTAGTGCAACACTCACTTGCACGCTTCGTGGCGACAGATCCTTTAATAATTAGGTCATTATTTTACTATTTATAAACATATGAACGATTAAATGAACGATTTTTTAAAATATAAAAACATTTAAGAAAATATATAAACATCTAGCACTATTTTAATTTATGATATTTTTCCTTTCAACGGTCGAAAGTATCCGCAAAGTTGTAGAAAGATGAAGTTGTTGCTTGGAATGTTTAGTTCTTTAAATATATGTTAAAGTCTATCATCTTGTTCTGGGCAAGCTGAATTATGTTTACTCTTCATTGGTTTACCTGTGACTGACACAGAACATGTAACCGATTAGTTTACAAAATCATCCACTTTATCAATCATTCAGTCTTCTATAACCATTCATTTACTCACTTTATTGGGAGTTAAATCATGAATGACATTTAAACTGAGAGAAATTTATTTTTTAAAAATCGTAAGTAATGATGTGTTCCATTGTTATGGTTTGCTCTAGTTTTAGTTGTAATTAATGTTAATCTGCTAAAGCGGAAAACTAAGAGAGAATTGCAAAGCATACGACACTATTAAAGGCTATAAAATGTTGATAAGGATTTCATGACATAAATATCTCATAATAAAAATCTCATAAATCGGGGGGGGGGGGGGGGGGGGGGAATCGGGGGCCACACGAAAAATTAAAACCAAAAAAATGAAACATCGAAATAGTAAATAGATAAATCGCTCGACAAAGAGAGGGTGCATAAGGAGAAAAGTTAGGAGAAAAGGAGAGAATAGAATATATTTTATTCTATTTCGAATTAGTTTGTATGACAAAAACTGTTCTACTTACCAGCCAGAGCAATAAGAACAAATACAACAATTTCCATTTCTGTATCAGCAATGAGATTTGTACTGGTTTGCTTTGGGACACGTTGTCAAGTGAAAATCATCTATCTAGGAAGTGATTTATAAGTGACGTTTGCGATTTAAAAAGTGTGTAGGCCTATATGTTAAGAAGATTGGACGGTTAACTTGTATGGAAAGAAGCATGCAAGAGTGGCTGCTCGCGCAATATTCAGCAGTCATGTGGCTCACCACTTCGCACGCACCACGCGAAGGCTAAATTCAAACAGTCCTTTTTAGGGTATACTACTACAACCGGTACAGCGACTAAATATGCATAACACATCAAGAATGTAGCAACACTATTTACACACACCTCTACAACTACAACAAAATATATTGCAACACGTGCAATTCACCAATTACTGGAGACAAAAAATCCCCAACAATTCTTTCTAATCATTGCACTATGAGACCTCTAGGAAACCCTAAAAGAGTCTTCTGGAGTTACTCAAAGGGACGTACATTTTTGTAACAGAAAAACGATTTATATCAAGTTATTTTTGTCTTATAAGAATGCTATCCTTTCACTTCTATTAAAAAATGTAGGGGTTCAAATTTGCCAATCGAAATTAAGTCCTCTTAGTCTATACTTAAAATCCATGTAGGATGTGTTACCCGTTCTTTAGGACCTCACAAGTGTTCTGATTTGTACAGCTGTACGTAAATAAATTTGTTCCATACTGTGTGAAGAGGAGATAATTAATAAAAGTCACCATTCAGATAAAATGTATTTAAATAGAAATAGTAGCTGTCTGCAGTTTCAGTGACCATGAATCTCTCATCAATAATTATCAATCATAATCGTCAAATCATTTCTCTCCACATCACACACGCACACACATGCAAACACACAAATTGTGAGACAATTTGGGACTTCCACAACCCACTCTAATAGAAATATTATGGTATTATTTCTGTAATATTTTCTAAAACTCAAGTGTAAAGAATGGGGATTCAATTAAAAACAATCATCTATAATTTTAAGTGCTAAAATAATATCTTCTACAAACTATTTCTAATGTCCCTTCAATTATTGAACTATTAATAATTATAATCGATACTAGTTATAGTGCAAACATACTCCATACACACACACTCCACACACAATGTTCACTTAGTTTGCAGGAACAGCGTTTCGGTTTGAATGCAAGAAAATGGGTCACAGGGAAGTCGTACGAACCTGGTTGAATGCTATCCAAGAACAAACAGGTTAAATAGCAGACGCTGCCATAACTCTTTAACAATATATTTTTGTTATCTAGCTTTCTTTTCTCACTATGAATCACTCATACTTTTTTTCTTAAAGGATTAGTATTGCTTTCAAAAAATTTTTCGTAAAATTTTAAAACAATGTTATTAATGAGCGATAAATGCACTTTGTGAATTAAAATATATTTTTAGGAACCTTGTGGAACAGACGTCTTCGGGAACGAATATAATCGTTCATTGAGTGGCATCAAAGATATGTCGAGCATGTTGTTGGTACCCTGCTACTGGACGTCACGAAATACACAACAATTTGAGGTCAATCGCTCCGTTGACTCGTTTAAGCCCCCAGAGGTCAGCCCTCACATTTAGGTGATGAACAGGACGGACTAACAAACACACTGATGGACTGGCAGACAGACACACGATGATAGATGCGATGACTACAATAAATGAATTTTACACGAAATGGAGACAACAAAAATTGACACAAAGCAGATAAAAATTAATAAAATATTGATATAAAAGAAAATTAATCCAATAAAGAAAATAACAATATAAATCAATTACAACGTTACACTGAGCACAATGCTCGAAATCACTATCAGAGAAAATTAGCTTCCCCTAACTGATTATCTTCCCCTGAACAAGTCTCTTAGTTTCATTCTCATTTCTTCAAATTAGACCAAATTCCCAATATTCACTACAGACTAATAGACCGTTCTCACACTCCTGACCAGGTATTATTGTTACTTAACTCAGTGACAAGGCGGAGTCTAGCTGTTACTGGTAAGTCTATGAAGACCTTCCTTTCCAGCAATGAAATGGATGGTTGATTCGTTTCTGCAACCAAGTTGGTACCAGTAGTAGGAATGATGGCTATGTCATGCAAGCCTCCAAATGTACGGCCAAGTAAAGAAGAATAAGAAAATCCTGCAATTTTTAATTAAAGTACTCAGAGAATGCTAACATCAATTACACAGTGCTCACTAAATAAAAGCTAATCATTTTCTCTGAGCACAATCTCACTAAACTGAAATAAAGGAATTAGATTTACATGACAATTTATCAGATTACATTCTATATAAAATTATTAATTAGAGAATATTCCATGAAAATCAAGAATTAAAGAAAACTGTAACAGTGTAGCTTACGTTCCATTAATCTCATATACACATTTGTCATCAAGCCTTCTGGCTTATCTTTCACACAGAAAAATTACAGATTTACACTGCTTGAAATGTGGGCTCTGCTACACTATACGTCATTCGATGTGTCATTGTTGTGGAAAAGTGTCTGGTCACGACTCCCCTTATTTATTGTTTCATTGTTTAACCTCAGCGTTGACTTGGGCCACACTTTCATTCTCAGGAAGGATTAGTACTTCCAACTTCCTTCTGTCCATTCAACTTGCATACGCTGCGGTCACCTTCCTTCCCCTTTCATTCAGTACCCTTACTGAATGAAAAAGTTCTTACTTTTTAATAGCCTGGTCAGACTTGGAATGACTGGCGTTCCAGACAGAACTAGCTTGCTGCACTGACCTAGACAAACATCCTCCTATCTCATTGCAGATGCAATGTACACGTCATTCATACAAGCATTTGTTAGACTGACTTTTACATCTAAATTTAGATCTAGTTTTTCACTTATTCTTCTAATCTAAAATTTTATTCTTTCCTATATTTAATTTTTAATATTTATAGATGGGATCCGGGTGAGATTTAGAGAAAATCCTGACATTCCCCCTTCCTACGAGACCAACACTTAGTAAAACGAGTGATGTCTTACTATAAATCTTGAACAATCACAAGATAAATATTAAAATCCTTAATTTTACACTATCGTAATTAGGTGGACTACATAACACGATATCTACAACCTTTTCCACCGAAGTGGTAGCGCGATTGTTACTTAATACAAACAACAAAAGAGAAGAAAATAGAACCATTCTAATTTATGAAATCTGTACAACAAGTGGTTAACAACTTAATCAAAACAATGATGCACATCAATTCTGAGGGATGCTTGCTAAAATGTTACATGATCAAAAAGTTATCAAAGTCAACAACAGGACTTCTTGTTATTCCAAACTTAATACGAAATCTTCTTTGAATGAATACGCAAATTAAACAACATGTTAATACCTACGTATCAAAAGATTACCAAAATTTTTCAAAGATTTATAAAATCAACTACATAGCAACCTCTATGTAGTAAAAGAAAATTCAAACCATAATAAGAAGATTCAAGAAACCAACTTCTGCATAGATTAAATACTACTACAAAGAAAGATAATTTCAAAACTTGGATGGGCGACAATTATGCCCCCTTTCTTAACGTAAAATCCCAAATCTCTTTGCATCCCTCCTTAATTAGTTTATTGCATCACTCTCAAACCATGTGGTAAT
Source organism: Sinotaia quadrata (assembly GCA_028829895.1). Taxonomy (NCBI): domain Eukaryota; kingdom Metazoa; phylum Mollusca; class Gastropoda; order Architaenioglossa; family Viviparidae; genus Sinotaia; species Sinotaia quadrata. Next base: position 132,108,939 of record CM054179.1, on the reverse strand, counting down.
TCCTTACAAATACAAAACGAATTATGTTAGTTTATAATTGCTCCAAGTGAAGTCTTTTAATAATTTAATTTTAATATATTTCGTTTATAATTGTCTTGCATAGTAATCTACGGTTTAAAAAAAAAAATCTTTCAGTCCATCTTCATCTCATTCACATTCAGTCCAGTCTTGATAGAATTCAGAAACCTTCTCATCATATTTAAATAATTTTCAAGTAACAGTATAACAAATAGAGTTCTACGTATAAATGTCATGTAACTCCATTTGATGTAAACACGTTTTAGAAAAGTCAATCAGTGGGTTATATTTTCTTTCATTTAGGAACAAGCTAAGTTCTGGATATTTCCTATTAATGCTTCAACATTACTGTATTCACGCCAGCAACAGAAATGCTTGTATCATGCAGAAATCAGCAGAATATGTCCACGCATATCTGTAAAATATCACTGCTATTTTCATATATCGTTAATATAAAACTGGGATTCACACTGAATCATTCATAAGCAAACTGTCCAACCTTTATACAAATGCAAACACGAAAATAACAAATAACACTTGCGACATAAACAAACGCAATGGCAGCTGTAAATGCATGCACAATCGCACTTACCACATTGATCACATACACATAGTGAGTTTTACCTTTGTTTGATGATATATGTAAAATGAATGTCTTATGACAAGTAGATGAAATTATGGAATTGCATTTCCTAGACACCAAAATAACCATTGCATTTTATTTGCCTGTGTATTTGCATGTTTAGACATAATTGATTTTCACTGGTACGAACTAAATTCCACTTCTGTTTAGTTTGTATTTTTATTTTAGCGTTGTTATTCCTACTGTAACAAATTGACACTTCGACGCGTATTCTCGTTAATCAACCAGTAAAGCAAACAGTTCTTTCAGGTACTAAGTATCACACGAACAGACGAAAGCCGCGGATCACGCCTTGTGAGGATATTTCTAAATCAGGTTCGGTTATTGTGACACCCAATTATTCAAGGAAAAGGAGTAATCTTTTGTGAAATGATCGTGTACATTACAGAACCATTTAATATGTAATGAATAAAATGCTACGAATGAAAAGGTCTTGGTATCTTTTTCTTAACTAAAAGCAAATGGTGCGCAGCTAGTAAATTGTTTGCAGTATACAACCTTCACGTAATCATTAAATCCCACCAAATCTTAATTGCTACAAAGGCTATCTTTCTATTTACAGCACATTCACTGTGATGTGTGATGGGAACTTCACCCGCCCCCGTTCTATGTATTATTATTAATATTTTATGTGTACATCACCAGAAAATTTTAATGTATACATTATATCAAGTGCTAGTAAACACGTCATATGAATATGAAAAAATTGAAAATCCAAACATTGCTTGAAAAAATAAATTAAATGTTTATATAATGAAAGTTAGCAGTTATTGGTAGGCCGAAATACCTAGATCTACATTCTAATAAATATATTGGCCTAGCATTCAAATATTATAGTTTAATCAGAAAGGTGGACTAGATAAATCTATCGTCTTTGTCCGAAAGTGGAGAATCAGGATTTTCTATCATCAAGTGATATCAATGAACTCATGTTAATCGATTATTTCCAGAGGCCATTTTCTAGTGTGTCTAACGCATTCTTGATTCTCTTATTCTTTGTTTCATTTATTTTTTTTGGTGGACGGGGGTGGGTGGGTTGGTTTGGAGCTATAGCCTATACAACCACAGCGCAAAAGTACATTCCTCAGACCACGTGGTACCAGTGTTACAGTCCATGTAACAATGAGACTAACTGTGTACTAAGGTCCTAATCTTCAGCAGAGATCAAACGTTTCCTTGCCCGCTTAGTCGTTACTTCTGGATCTGGATGTAAATCCGCATCTCCAGACAACTATCATGCAAGTGTATGACGAAATCCTTTAAAGGATAGGAAACAGTAATGTCAGAATACGTAGGCCTAGGAACTTTTCTCTCCAAAACTATGATATGCTGCAAGAGAAGTGAATGCGGCACACGAAACCACATTTCATAATCGTATTCATGCCACCATTACGTTAAACCAAAGCTCTTTTACTTCTAATACATCATTCTAACTAATCCCACCGTCAGTACACTAATACATCTTTCTAAACAGTCCCACCGTCAATACACTAATACATCTTTCTAACCAATCCCACCGTAAATACACGCATGCTTATAAATTTTGAATATGCATTATTGAAATCAACGTTTATCATAAAACACTCAAAGAAATCAAATATAATCCCGTACACCTTGCTATCGAAATCATTTTTAGTAGAAGAGGGTTGGATTTCAATTCCGGTAAAAGTATTCTAAGTTGTCAAGAATATGGATGGTCATTCTTGGTTGTAATAGACATCCACCACTATCATCTAGACCCCAACGCTCACGCACAATTGTACAAGTGTCAACCAGTCTCTAAAAAAGTGTGATTAAAAACTATGTTAACACTTGAATTTGATAAAAAGAAAAAATAAAGCGGGGGGGGGGGGGGCATTAAGCAACTGAATCTTATCACACGTTCAAATCAGCACAGTGTGCTGTATATATTATAATAAAGAACAAACTTGCTGCAGCTTGTGCAAGGTTCTTAAATTATCAACATTAGCATTCCTCTCAGGTTGTTTGTGACCTGAATATTCAATGATGCGTGTAACTTTACACATTTCAGCATTTGTGGGGGTGATGGTGGGGGAAGAAGGTGTTTGAGAGGAAAGGGAGGAAATATGATCGTCCCTTAGTCTTACTCCAATAATTGAAAGGTACTCGGGAGACTGTTACTAGAGTGGCATTGCGTCTTGTAAACTTTCTGCACCATTTTACAAAGTGTTTGCATATTTAGGGAAATAAATCCATGTTCAAGATACTGTGCACCTATTTATAAAGTCTTTGCATATTTAGGGGAATAAATCCATGTTCAAGATACTGTACACCTTTTAAAACATCTTTAGTATGTTACAACAAGCGGAAACGGTATGCTGTTATTTAATTAAACATTCAGAGCATGTGTGCATGTACTTAGCACTATACACCTTACAAGTGTCCGAGATGAAATCCATTTGTGAAGAACAAACATTTATTATTTTATGATCATTATCATTTCTTTTGATTTGGGTCCAGTCTTGATTTAATTCGCACACGTTTTCGCACTTAAGTAATTACAAATAACACTTTGTAAAATACGGATCTCATAACTCAAACGATAAATACCATGAATCGCATTTGCAAACTTGCACGTTTTATAAAAGATAACATTCATATATAATATGTCTTTTCCTTCTCCTACATTCAAGTTGAATTCCGAATATCTCATTTTAAAGATCTGTACAGCAATGATTACATTCACACCTGCCATAGTAATATTAGAATCACGCAAAAACGATTAAAAGAATATGCCTTTGTGTATTATAACCATATCAATGTTAATGTTTTCAGATAATAGTGACATAAAGCTAATGAATCATGCTATATTTTCATATGCAAATTAGTGTAACCTTTACACTGAAGCAAACACGCACATAAAAATTATACTCATATACAAGTACACATGATCGACTACATTTATTCAAACACATAGTTAGATGGAGGGAGGGATGGGTTGGTGAGTGGGTGGATGGGTGGGTAGATAGATAGATAGATAGATAAATAGATAGATGGATGGATGGATGGATGGAGAGAGAAATAGAGGGATGGATTTGGATTAGTTGGTAGATAGATAGATAGATAGATAGATAGATAGATAGATAGATAGATAGATAGATAGATAGATAGATAGACAGACAGATAGATAGATATACAGATAGATAGATATATAAATAGATAGATAGATAGATAGATTTTAAACTGAATTTAGAAGAGTGTTGCATTTCATAGACAACAATTGACATCTGCATTTTATCTGCATATTTGAATGCATGCCTGGATATAGTTGTTTTCACTAGGATATCAATGAACTTCTCTTGTTTATTTTATATAATCGTGTTATTTTGCGCCGTTTCGTAAACCAACTAGTCCAGGCATCTATCGATTACTGAAAGACATTAAGTCGCTCAACCTCATAAACATAACAATTTTTTTTCGTATCCAGGAAGTTCATTCCGCTTGAAATATAACGAAAGGTGAGTGTAGCGGATTAAATTTGTCTGTCCCTATTTCAAGACTTACAGCGCGAAAGCGGCGGAAGCCGGATGCGCCCCCTACATTAGCAAGCAAGCGACCTTAGGCACTCCTTGTTACGGTATTTTTTCAGAGTTGGAGTAAACACTCAGTTGAGAATTTAATAGCAATTGCAGTTCCAGTGGACGATTAGTTTAATTATCTATTTATTAAGTTTCACGAGAAGAAGACCAACAAATGGGCTGAGATCAAAAGTTTACATGCTGTAGAGAACTCTATTGTCTAATCACTTGAATTTGGCGAGGCAAGTAGTCCGGTCATGAATTGCAGCCTTTAGCCTTTAATAGTGAGTTAATTGACTGATTGGGAGAGAATGAACTTTAAATATTTCGTGCAATTTGCTATTGATATGTTATACTTGTGTTTTCCACAGAGATGTAGTATGTGAGTAGACTATTATTTCTACAAATTGTGAACTATAATGCTTAAATGTGGTATACAAAACACTTGACATTATTTCCTGGTGAACTCGCTCATAAAACTAATACTGTATTTATTATGCATTATCGGGCTAAAAATACTGTTGCAGGAAACTGTAAGTTGAGACTTGAATGTAAGAAAGAATGGAGTTAAAATGAAATAAGATGGAAACTCAGCATTTGATTTCTGATTATATGTATATATTGAAAAAGCAGCTTTTCCTTTTTTTAATTAAAATCTCCTGGTTCACAAATTACAGACTGCTATGACTGTGGTAGACATGAGAGGTGTCTGCCACAGTGTGTAAGTGTATGGAATACACTGCACTCTATTTATATATGGTGGCAAGGTATGCTGACTAAATCAAGCATTTTTTAGTACAAGGAGTTTAATAGAAATTGCTACAATTGTTGTTGTGCTTGAGGGAACTATTATGGCAGAGCCTTAAGAGAAATAGCAGTAAATCATTGTTCTACAATGTGAAGAAGGAAACACATAAAATTGATGTGAACAATAACAGAGACTTTGTTTCAGAAGTGTGTGATAGACTATTGAGACAACACCTAAACCAGGTTACATAGAAACTATCATCATTTATCTCTAATAACTCATTTTCCATTCTCTGATGAGAACTATCTGTGATTTGTATTGGCAATAATCTATTGAATTGTGTGTTATGATATAAAACTGTATAGATATTAAAACTATTCTAATGTTATTTCATGGACATATTGATGTGAAGTAATCTTTTTTAATTGTATTTGTTATATGAATATTTTTATATTTGATTATTGATTTAATATATTGTTAAATGTATTGCCCTTCTTATACATATTGATAGCATTATGTTAGAAAAGAAAGTGGGTGGATAGGGGTTCGCTAAATATAGATAAAAACGGGTTTGTTTTCTCCTTTAGATGGATGGATGGATACGCTTTCCACGTATGAAAATATTGTATGATGATAAATGTTGATCTTTAATGTTGTGGAAGGGAGAGAACTTTACAACACCTCTATAACCACGAAGTAAGAGAGTATTATTAATAACATAAATTAAGATTCAGTCTGTCGGTAATGTATTGTCGTAGGTCCATACTATTGTACTGTTAGAAAATTGGTTTTAGTGGCAAACATGGGGGAGGGGGGCTCACTGATTAGTGAGAGAGAGTGTCATCGAGCAGAACCTTTATTAAACATAACAATAAAATCAAAACAGTGCCCGGTATCTTCTGTAGGTTAAGAACAAACTTGGCTATAGCGCTCGTCATTTTTCTACCTTTCTTTCAGATTGTGGTACGTGATTTAAAACTAAGTATTCAATCATGCATGCAACGTTACACATTTCAAGATTTTGTGTGAGTGTGTATGTCAGGGGAAAGAGGATTGGTAAGGTGCTTAAAGGGTGGGGGGAGATAGTTTCGCTAGATGAACTTACTGCAATAACTAAAATAGGTCATTAATGCTGCTTTAAACTTCTGGCATTTTGTCACAGAGTGCTTTACATACATATTGGGAAAGTATGAGTATTTTATACAACAGCTTAAAAGAAACAGATTATGTCATAATGCCCAAATCATATGGTGTTATTTCCTTACAGACATTGTGTGTGTGTGTGTGTGTGTGTGTGTGTGTGTGTGTGTGTGTGTGTGTGTGCATGATTTAGTGTATAATTGTCCCGAGTGAAGTATTTTGTTTAAAAATAAATGTATGTAGCCTTTTGTCATGCAAAATAATCACTGCCTATAAAGTATTATTTCAGTCCATCTTCATCTCAATCGCAGTTGATTCAGTCTTGACAGAATTCACAAACTTTAATATCGCATTTAAATAATTAAATATAGTAACTTAGCAAACACCGATCTAGTTGCAACTTTTCGTAGTGTCATTGGATACCGGTATGTTCTATAAAAGACAACCTATATAAAGGATTATCTTTTCTTAATTTTAGGGACAAGCTAAGTTTCTAATATTATGAAGTAATGATCTGCCCAGCAAATATTAAATATGGCTGCATTCAAGCCAGCAGTACTTAAAATATCACGCAGAAAGCAATATAAATTGTCTGTGTACGTCTGTAAAATGTCTCCGTTTTTTTCAGATGACAGTGTATAAAAATGCAAATTCATCTCAAGTCATTCATCTACAACCTATCCTAATCTTCATACACATGGAAACATAAACACACAAAAACAACACATACCATATGAAGGAATACAAAAGTAGATACAAACAGATGCACAACCCAAAATACACACACGTACATCACATGAGGACATAAATGAGTGCTACCACCATTTGGAAAATTACTATATATAAAACTCTATTTTGTCCGATGTTTTGCTCGTATAAATTCCAGAAAAAAAAAATTATACCTATACGTTAGTTTACAAAGGTTGGTCTAAGTATACAATATTGTGAGTCTTGATATCTGAGGCGTAAACGAAGAGGTTGTCGCTGCTGTTGACCCAGGAGCTCGAGACGTATAGCAGTCTGTGTGAGTTGAAGGTGAAATTAAAAATCCACGCTTTCATTTCGAAATGTCTGTTCTTGCGATTTATTAATCGTCATCGCAAAGTAGACACTCATGGACACCGCACATTGTTTAACTAAAAATAAAATCTAATTGCTAGAATGAGAATTGCAATCTGAGTGAAACACACATTGTTTGTCTGTGCGAAGGAGGTCAATGAAGTCACAGAAACGTGTTAGCCAAGACCTGCACGCATGCACTTAACTTTTAATGAAATAGTTTTATACTTTTAGTGTTACTGGCGAGCTCCTTTATGAGACCAGGATGTTATGCGACCTAGTTTTGATTCTAGGGCACTAAGGTATGCACAAGAAAAGTCAAAATATTTTTATACATTTAATTTAGCCAGCACAAACCCACAAGCATAACACTTTTATTATTATTATGTATAAATAATGAGTGTCTAATGAAACTTTAGCTAAGGAGGGTGTAGTGTGTTCACTTTCAGTAGAAGGTATGTACGGGTTAGTTTTAGTTTTCTGACGATAGAAGAAATAATACGTGCATTTTTTTAAAATAAAGGTGCCTAAAAGTACGGGTGCAATGTATGCTAAATAATATTTGGAAAGAATCCAACAGTGCATTTTTATGTTTTAATGATTCTATAAGCAACACGAACCTTCCTCATTCAGCAAAACCGAAGGATCATACATTATCTGTATTGGCAGCTTATGGATTTTCCACACAATCAAATTCACTCTTTTGTAATAAAACCTTTCTTAGGCTATCCGTTCATACTAGATTTTGATCTGTTTTTACAGTATAGACCGGGCTTATCCCGTTACACATTCAAGAAATCAGTGGCGTTGACGAAAAAGCACTTTTTCTCTCATTCAGTAAAAGGTGTGGTTATATGAAAAGTTTTCCCGTGATTCCTACTGCCTTAGTTCATTTAACAAGCGTATGTGACAGCTTATCATATGTCACCTATGTGTCCAGGAGGATTGAAAAGGATCTATTTATCTTATGTTTATTTTGCTTTTTTTTTGGGTGAGTTTAGTCTATTTAGAATGGCTTGATTAAGTTGACTCAAATGATCAGTGGTGGGGTGTTCAGTTCGAAAACCATTTTGCTAGAGTGGTATGATCCCTATTGTGCCTCAGTAATGTAATAGTGGTTCTTAATGGTACTTTCATAATGCGGTGAGTGATGTTGGCCTCTAGCTGTTAAGGTGATTGCGGATTTTCCCTGGCTTATGGAAAGGAACATTATTCCTTTGAAAATTTGCCTGTTGAATATGTGCAGTTAAATAAGCTGGCAATAGTTGCTTTCAGGCTAGAATGTACTTTTTAATCCATCGTATAAGTTATTTGATCAGACTCTGGGGCACTATCTCCTGTTTTATGTTTCAGTGCTAATAGCAATTCAGTTATTATAATATTATTATCTAATCGTGTGTTATGTGGTTTCGCATAAGGATCATTATATTTGTTTTTCCTGTATTCATTTTATGGTTAATAAAAGGTGGGTCTAAATTTACATCTGAACTGTTTTAGAAAAGCTTTCGCTAGAAGTTCTTCTTTCTCGTTTGCTGTTTTGTACTTTTTTTCCCATATTTTTCTCGCCACTGTACCCTGGGGTGACTTTATAATAATGAATTAATTATATCAAATATGAGTAATTAGTTATGATACAAGACATCTACAAGTGCCGATGCAGAGTATGGGTCACTGGTTATACATGTATATCTGCAACTGTTACGCCGATTCCGGCCCTAACTCAGTTTTCGCTGAGAATCAATGTTCATGAATAGATATTTGACGATTATAAATAGACGAACAGAGGACAAGACATAATCATTAGATTGTCACTTCCTACTACGTTAACAAACATAGAAATTACTTCACTAACAAATACACCCTTAAAATAATAACAAGAAATTTAATAAAAGAAAAGTTAACAGAAGAGTTTCTAGCCACACTATAGTCACATTCACAATCAAAACTTATCTCATGCACTGGAGTGACGTACACACTCTGGTAGACTCAATAGTACATGACATCACATCAGGAATAGATTCCAAATCTCCTGTGGCAATCAAATCAAAGTCAGAATCAAGCCAGGAACAAAAACAAAAACAAAAACAAAAGCCAGAATAATCCAAAAACCCTGAAACACATGAAATTGCAGAGTATAAGTGTCCAGTCAATTGCTCTATTAATAAATACTGAAAGAAAGAAATGTTAACATGTTCAAAATAAAACATAACATCCTAATAAAACCTAACCATTTATACAATACAAAGACGCTTTTACCCTATCCAGCCAGGATTTTTATTGCTCTATGTACAACCCAATGTAGGGAGGGACCCAAATCTCAAAAACTCACCCAAAGAGACGATTGAAAAAAGAGTAAAGAATAAAATTTTCTATCACTTTTATTACCCTTGAAATCACACATGTGTCTGTTAGACGCCTTCGATCTGGCCAATTACTTAGAGCTAATATGATTATGACTTTCTAACAACTTCTGACCACCTCTGCCCATCCAATAATAACGTATTCCATTGTATCTCCAAGAAACACACACGCATGCCGCAAATTAATCCATTTATTGGCCATTGGTCACGCAAATTTAAACAACAAATACTCACTCACCTATCTGACGTAAGTACTAAGACCGGTCAGTAAATCTGCCACCATACAGGACATTCATTCAGGACCTCACTGCTGAAACAGCAGGATGCAATGTGACGTCATTCAAATTACAAATAGCTTCAATTTAAACTGCAACACGAAAATTTATATAAAATATATGGAAAATTCCCTAACAATTTTAATTTGGGTATTTGATTTCTTTGAGCATTATTGAGAGATTTAACCTGTCCCACCTCTCTTGAAAAAAAACCTAGTTTGAACATTTATTTTATTACATAATTCCCCCCCCCCCCCAGCTCTTTTGTTTATTTTCTTGGAGTACATGTTTTGATATAGCTGTTATTTCGTTATATTTAGTCTAGTCTTCTTATTTCTGGGATTACCATTTACTGTGTACTCTGCGTCTGGTGGGTTTTTTGAAAGCACATGATCATTCTACCATTCACCATCTGGTTCCTATTCGATTATTATTTTTTTTCTTTGGAGGTGAGGAGGTGCTTTTAATCACTCTAGAATAAAATTAGTACGCGGTTCTGACATAATTGTATTGAGATATATGGTTATTGGGTTATGTTTATTCTGATAGAAGCATAGACATAAGGGTCACTCGCACAGTTCTGTGTGTATGAGCAGAACTATTTTAAAATTGTATTTACGTTTACATTGCATTTAGTGGATTAATGAATATGTAGTAAAATGTATATTTCTGTCTTTGGAAGTGAATGAATAAATAATAGAGTGTTTATTGTTATCTTTTCAAGTGAATACAAATGTAAACATTCACTTTTGAAAAAATAGATTTTTAATTTTGTATATTAATCTGTATATAAAGAATAAACAAAAGAGCAGCTTTGCGACTTAGTGAAACTTTAAAAAAAAAAAAACTGCCCTGTCAGTAACGGTTTCTGATGTTAACAGATGGTGCATGTAATTATTCGATAAGTGATTTGTGTGTTGGCAAGCGTGTGTAAGTAATATATTGATGCACTTTCCTTCTGTGGCAAAGTAAGTTTGCTTATCCCAATTTCTAGACTTAATTGTTATATAAATTGTTAAATTGTCAAAGGGTCTTAAACTTAGGCACTCCTTATGATGGTAGTTTTGTGTCAAAGTTAGAGTAAACAATTCGAGTTTAGAATGTGCTAGAAAATTGCTGACACAATCCAAACCAATCCCAGCTGGATGAGTAGTTTTTCTGACTAATAGTCTCACACTTGTTCGTATCAAATCCATCCAATGGGGATGGACCAGAAATTTCTTCGTTGAATAAATACTCCATTCTAATCACTTTGAATATGAACATAAATCGAGTTCGGTCATAAAGGTGATCGTTAGCTTATGGTAAGTTAATTGACTGGTAAAGGAAGAATAAATTAGAATATTTCGTATTTGTTTGCTATTGATCTATGATTTGAATGGGAGAATGCATATGCAAGTGAACCATTACTTTTATGTTCATTAACTTGCCCACGTTGTACATTATACTTGTGAATTTTGATTGATGCTATATTCTTTATGATTGTGTACATCGGGCCAACGAAATTGTTGAAGTATTTGTAAGGTGAGAATGTTTGTAAAAGAGAAAGGAGTTTAGAGCTAAAATATGTCTGAAATTTAGTGCTGCTATACTTTGACTTTTGAAGTGCAGAGCAAGCCTTTTCTGATGTCATTTCACGCTACAGTGACTAATGTAATCTACTTAAATACATTGGCGTGTACATCTAGCATTGTTGTCATCAATAAATCTTATTGCTGTAATCTGAACTCCGTCCAAGGGCCAACACAGAAGAGATTTGCGACCTGACTTTGATCTTGAGAATTCACGAAGATCATTTTGACATTCCTTGTGGAGAGTTGAGTGAATGCACACGAAACTTCGAGAACATTCATCAAGTGCTTGATAGTGCAAATGAAATTCAGCATGAAAATCTACATTATGCTTGGAGAGCGCATTGGGGTTCTGGAAAGGTTGTGTAACATGACTCTAGGAGGAATACATGGGGCCTCGCCTATATATGAATGGTAGCGACGTTGCAAATCGCCTTATTGTGAAACACGTGACACCGCCAGCCGCCAGATTTGAACAAGTTATGTACAATGACTAGATTTCCCTAAAACTCCGTGATGATATCAATGAACTTGATTGTGTATTTATTTATGACTGCTTATTTCTTTACTAGAATAAACTGAACGATTGTCCAGCATTAATTGAACTTTGCTGTGAAGTGATGTAAATGTCAACTCTCTTTTCAGCATATGAATATGTTGTATATTTGATTGTTGAATAATAATATTATTGTTACATTTATTGGCCTTCTCGCATATATTGGCAGCCATATGTTGGAGAGACAGCGGGATGATGATGACTCACTAAATAAGGATCAAAGACGGATTTGTCTTCTACTTTAGTAAGAACTTTTCCACCTACATAAATAGTGTGTGGCAGTGAATGTCTGTCTTTAAATTTTGTGGAAGAGAGAAAACGTTTACATCGCCCGCGTATCCGTCAAGTGAGAGAGACGAGTGGTATCTTTTGGAGAATTATTAATAACATAAGTTATGATTCTCATCACTTGTAATTTCTTATGGCGATAAATAATAATATTAATCATAACCATTAACTAAGTGGCGTTAGCGTCACACACTTTGACAGTTCGACTTCCTGTCAAATCAATACGCACATGAGTGGTGACACTTCCGTCCGATAGTTTATGTGAAGGATATGCATAACTGTCTATTCCAGTATTTGTTTACTGCTAGTAACTGTAAAAAGAAATAAAGTTACTTATGTAATAAGGAATAAAATCTAAGACCGAAGACTCGCCCAAGAGATATGGATACTTGGTGTCCGACCTTCAGTCCCCAGTGGAGAAACAGAAAAACCTCAGTGTCAAGCATGGCGTCATTTACTAATACTTCACCTTCTGATGTTCCAGTTCTGTGTCTGTCACGTGTGCGTTGTTCTGAAGTCATGTTGAGTGATCCGTAATTGTATCATTGGGAAAATGTTACACTGGACTTTATAAAAAGAGTGAATCAGATTATAATTATTAAAGATAGTTGTATCTATTGACGTTTTGGACATCATCTGGTTTATTTAGTTCAATGTAAACACATTGGAAAGCTTCATGATGACTGACAGTTATTTCTTTGGGCTGCCTCAGTCTTATATATACCTGAAAGTGGTCTCTCTAACCTATCATAATAAATGCCTGCGAGAAGCATTAGAATCGTTAGGTTTACAGAAGTCAATTATATTTACCACTATGTGAAGTTATGCACATAAAATGGTGGACGCAATCTGTCTTTGACTCTGGACGTGGGCATTGTACATGAATGTCGGCGCATCTGACGAATTCGATTCATTCAGGCGTATATAATAATGAATCAAGTCATCTGGAGGATCAGCGCTACGTCATGGTACGGAACGCAAGTGACCAAATATGGGCATCTAGTATCAGGCTAACAACCTTCCATTCACCTTTGGCCTGCTCTACATTTCTTTAATGCGCAAACAAGTTTTTTGCATCAGCTAAGCTTAATTGCTTAACAGAAGTCTCCTCATAAATTATACGGACAGAAAAGATGGTTAATAATATGAACAATTAAGAATTACAAAAAAAATATATTTTATAAACAGCATAATTTGCTTAATATACTCTGAAAATATGCTACTAATGTTAATGCAGATGGTATCAGGAAACTAACTATATGACACACCAGCACCACAATTACTATTGCTGACCATCTCTTCTATTTATTAAGAACATCCTAACGACTAAAATTAAATGAAAGAAAATAAAAATGTAACCATTTCCTTTACTTTTTTTCTTGCATGCTTTATTCTTGTGTCAGTTATTGTATGCATTGTTTTTCCTAGGAATTTTGTTAATGTGTGTGGTGTGTTTAATTAATATTTATTTTTATATAAGGTGAAGTGTGTTTGTGTGTATGAGATATGTGATAATAGCTTGGTGTATATGATTTTGGTGATATTTATTTGGAAAGAGTAGTGTTTGTGTGGTAACTGGTAAATGTAATAGTCTCATTGTGTCAGTCAAGCATTTTCTTTCATCTCTGTATTTGTAACAATGTAGTAGAAAGTGTTCTATTGTGTTGTATGTTCGACAGTGAGTGCATGATTTTGGTTCATTGTTTTGGTTATGTGTAAATCTTGTGGAGTTGTATCTTAATCTATATATTGCTTTGTTGTGTGTTAAATTCTTTAAACATGGGTGGGGTGGTGTGGGGAACTTGTTTTTAAAGATTTGTTTTATTTGTGCTTGCAGTTCTGGTATATGTATTGGGGTGTTTAGTGGTATTCCATGTTTACTTCCATATTTTGCTCCTTTATCTGCTGTTTCATTTCCTGTTATGTTTATGTGACTGGGGATCCATAACAGTGTTGTTTTTATTTCTTTTTTTTCTAATGTATTTATTTGTTTGCATATTGCATTGGTGATTTGTGCTCTTGTGGTTTGGAAGGGGTTAGCTAAATTTTGTAGTGATGTTAGTGAGTCTGTCAGTATTAGTAATTTTGTTTTGGTTGTTAGGGTGTTTTTGTAAACAATGACAGGCAAGTGGAAAGCTAATTCCATATCTTCCATATATCTTCTAATTTTTATTTTATTATTTTAAAAAAAATTTTAACATTACTACCCTCCTAGAACAGAGAAAGGAGGAAGGCCCCACAGGAACTCTACAGAAACTGAGAACATCAAGAAGATGAAAAGTTTCCACGCAATTCCTGTGGGGAAAAGAAGTCATCGTGAAGAAGAAGAAAATTTCCTTTACTATAAATACAGATGAACACAGACAAAATTAAAGACAAATATACCATTTTCACGATATTCCAAGCATTTTATTTATTGATTTTATTCAAAAAAAGCACTATACTGTATCATTATAGCCTTGCAACAAAACACAATAAAATGTCTTTAAATTCATTAGGCTAAACAGTAGAAGTAGAAAATTCCTTGAATTTATTAACATATGAAGTGTTCACTTCAATGGATACAGTTAATCTTCTTAATGGTACCAAGTACACAAGATTTTTCCCCAATGGCATCTCAAACTCACAGAAAAATAGATTATAGTGAATGCAGTTATATTAATTTTAAACCTTTAGTACACACTCGATAAAAATACAACAGTAATAAAAGACTGAATGGGAAACATCATTCCAACATCACATCTATTACTAAAATAGGGATTAAATTTTTTTTAAAATGCAGGATAACCATTTTAAAAGTTTATCTTGTGTTATAGAATAATAATTAAAGATTTAACTGAACTTGAGGGTTTGGAAGCAAACAATATCTGGTTTTAAATTAAATGTAAGTTTGGTTTCACTGCCCACTAAGAGACAGAAATACATCTGTAAATGTTTGAAAATAACTTGAGCAACTACAAGTTGATTGCTGAGATGCATAAGAAACCCTAGAGTATAACAAAGTTACAGAAATAATTTTAACATCAGTGAGTCATGGGAGCAAAGTTTGAAGTTAGATCACTACAGTTCTTAAAAATTGTCATAACATTAACTTAATAGAGTATCGAAGGAATATTGTTTCAATAAAGCAGAATATTCCTAGTAGAAAATGTTTACTGTCACAATTTTATCTTGTAGAAAGGGTACTGTTACAATTTTACCTTGTTATAGAAAGGGTATTGTTATAAAATTAGAAAATCGATTACTGCGATATAAGATTTACATTAATCTCAGTCATTTACAATTTTTAATTTTCATAAGTGTCATGATAAAAAGTGACAATTAAAATAATACCTGGGCATACACAGAATGAATTAGATGAACACTAAAGCAGGAGGCAAAAAAAGTCAATCTACAGTACAATTGCATTATATTGATTTTCAAAAGACCATTATTAAAAATTTGAAATATTCAACATTTGTGACAAAAATTTCAAGCCAATGAGCATTTAACAAATATAGTGCATATACAACATCAGATGAAACATGTTCAAAATGTGCCTATATTATAGCTTAAAAACAGGTACCATAATTTAATCATTGTGCATGAAAAATAGTCTTTGTTGCATTAACAGTTTGTAAAAAAATAACACAATTAAATACACATAAAAGAAACAGGTTACATTTGTTGATTTGGATTTTTTACATTTCTGCAAATGATTATTACCAGACTTCAGAAAAGAAAGTTGTCAAATGCATGTCAATTGGCAATCAGAAGCATAGTTAAATGTTCACATTCCAAATATAGATGCTTATTTTTTTGTAAATTCAATGGATACAATTATACCACTTATAGGAGAGAGAAAGGTAACAATCTGCAAACACATTAATTTTAACATATAAAAACAAATAAAAATAAAACACAGTATTAACATTCAATTCTCTTATTTTACTTTTAATTAATTACTGTTGATACCTTCTCTTTTAATTTTACATTAGCTTAATAATTATTTTTTCTATGAAAGGTTAAACTTTCAGTTACCATCATATTATTAGTTAAATATGAATAACTTTTCTCTATTAGCATGCAGTAAAAGAACTAATCAGTCTTGTTTACAGTCTTTTCCTTTAAATTCCAAAAGGCAGCATTTCATCTACAAATAATCCTGCCTCTTCTTTTTTTCAGGCTTTCTTTCTCACACAGGTTTTGCTGTGCTGCTTCTGCAAATGTTGCACTGGTCAAGCTTTATTTTGCTTTAATTTGTTTTCACATTCTTGCAAATTGTTTTAATTTCCTGCCTAGAAAGACTTTGGCGAGCTTGACTCTTGCAATTCTTGTTTGGATCTTGATGACTCAATAGTGGTCATACCTTCTCTTTCTTTTCCAGAGAGAAGTGGCATTAATTCTGTTTCTCCTTTTACTTTTGTCTTCTGATTCCACTTCTGTTGTTTTGTGGCTGCTGGTCTGGTTGTGCTGTATTCCTCCTTAGATTTAGGGGTAAATTCGTTCTCACCTTCTTGAAGAAGCTTTTCCTTTCCTGACTTAATAGGCTTCGAGGAGCTTTGCTCTTGGGTTCTTTGCTCAATTCTAGATGGCTTCATATTAGCCATGCTTTCTCCCTTTTTTCTGGGTAACAATTCTATTTCTGTTTCTTTTTTCGGTCTTGTCTTCTTATGTTGCTTCTGTTGAAATGCTTCTGCATCTGTTGGTCTGGCTGAACTGTAACTTTCCTTGGATTTGGGGATAAATATATTCTCATCTTCCTGAAAAAACCTTTCCTTTTCTGACTCAATAAGCTTTGGAGAGCTTTTCTCTTGGAATCTTTGCTCGATTATAGGTGGCTCTGTACTGGCCATGCTTTCTCCCATTTTTCCCATAAGGAGTAACAATTCTGTTTCTTCTTCTTTTTTCAGTATTGTTTCCTTATACTGCTTCTGTTGAACTGCTTTTACAGTTGGTTTGGATGAGCTGCAAGTCTCCTTGGATTTGGAGATAAAGTCATTCTCATACTCTTGCAAATACTTGATATTTTCTGCCTTGATAGGTTTTGTGTCATCTTTCCATGATTTATCTTCTGATACTAAGTTTGCTTCTTTCATTTGTATCTCAGGACTTTTCTTGTTCACATCTGACAATTCATCCACAGTTGACTCATTTGTTGTTGATGTACTGTTGTTCTCATCTCTAAGTGACATTTCAAATGGAACTAACCCTTTGCTTGTTTGAATCGGGTATTCTTTAAGAGGCATATCTATATCACTTCTTGTATGAATAGCCATTTCATTTATTGGATTCTGATCAGTTACTGGTGATGATGGGTGGATTGTAAAAGTCTCCTCAGTATTGTTTCCATTCTGTATGATTAATTTTTGCAGATTCACTTTAGTTTTTGATAATTCTGTAATTTCAAATGGTGCTACTGTGACTCCCAGTGTATCTGTTGCTAAGACATTTTTATTTTGGGTTTTACTCGGGTAGAAATAGTATTTGTGTTCCATGCCAGCACCTTCATATTTTATCAAGTGCAAGTCTTCAACTTTGTTCTGTGTCAAGCTAGTGTCTTCAATACTGCTCTCTGTCAGGATACCACCAGCAACTTTGCCCTCTCTCACATCGATATCAGCACCAATATTCTCTGCCAAATTATTAGTTTTAAAGTCATCATCAAATATTTTTATCAACATAGTGTTATTTGCCAAGTTGGCATCGGCAGTGATCTCTGGCAAGATAACATCAAGAGTAGTCTCTGATAAAACAGCATCAGCAGTGTTCTCTGGCAAAATATTATCGCTAGTTTTCTCTGACAAAACAGCATCAGCAGTGTTCTCTGGCAAGGTATTATCACTAGTGTTCTCTGGCAAGGTATTATCACTAGTGTTCTCTGATAAAACAGCATCAGCAGTGTTCTCTGGCAAAATATTATTGCTAGTGTTCTCTGACAAAACAGCATCAGCAGTGTTCTCTGGCAAGGTATTATCACTAGTGTTCTCTGACAAAACAGCATCAGCAGTGTTCTCTGGCAAAATATTATCGCTAGTGTTCTCTGACAAAACAGCATCAGCAGTGTTCTCTGACAAAACAGTATCAGCAGTGTTCTCTGGCAAGATAACATCATGATTGCTTTCTGTCAAGCTACACTCATCATACATAATGCAAGTAGGACAGTTTACCAACAAAGGAGTGACTCTCCTACTGTCAGTCTGAGATTCTTCATCACCATGGTTTTGTCTGAAAGAAAGAGAATCAAGTTATAAAAGTGGTATCAAGCCAATTATAAAATGTGCATATATATTATAGATAAAACTATGGTATGTGAAGTAATCACCATTTTGCAGGTAGAAATAAGTGAACAGCATACAAAAATGTAAAAGGGCATCACCTGGCAAACAGCAGTAATGACAACACAATGACAATTTCAGTGCACTGCCCCAAGTTATACACAACCGTACCAGAAAACAGATGTAAAAGTGAACAGAAAAGTAGTCAAATTAACAAATACTCATACAACAAATACAAAAATGCAAGCATGTAATAATGTACACATATCATGAACAGAAACAACATGATAATATGTGTACAGGCTGATCGTGAAGTGTCATTTTTAACATACCACAAAGAGATTATAAGGTGATGTTGCAATGTCTCAGAATGGCTTACTAGATATACCAGCATGGAGGACAAACAAAATAAAAATCAAAACAGATAATAATTATAATAAACGAATATTATTTTCATAAAAAACAGCTACATTCAAAGTTCATTCTGTGTCAATAGTGGCTTTAATAAATTAACAATGGTATTTTTCAGATTTTTAAAATTATTTATGAGACATTATAAACATAATTAAGATAATTATTTTTATTAATTCTTTTATCTAATATATTACTTGCAAAATTTATTTCTTCAAGTGTGTTTTGGGATGTAAAACGATATGAGAGCATTGAGTTGTGGAGTAAAGATTTTGCCTGGGATGTTAAACCAATAAACAGTTCAGCTCTATTAAGTGTTAATTGCTTCTGCACAGGCATGTTGTGTGTGTACTCAAAGGTAAGTAGCATATTAAGACCATTAATAAGCAAAGGTATCTATCACCTTTTGTTTTCTAGAAATGACTTGTCATGCATTATCAACTCTTGTTCATTTCATTTCCTGTATTACCAGTATATTATTTTGCATACAGAATCATCATTATACTTTACTATACAATCAAACTGCTAAGTTAAACTTGGAGGGAAACAGAAAACAACTTGAGTTATTGAAAATATAACTAATACCCAACACTTACAAAAGGAAAATTGGGATTCTTTTCCATTTATCTATAGCTCCCAGTATTTAAACAACCTAAAAGCCATACAAAAGCTTAACTTTTTAAACAATAAATAAAAAAATTCTAAGCTCATATCTGATATATATATATATAATATCCATCTATCTATCTATCTATCTATCTATCTATCTATCTATCTATCTATCTATCTATCTATCTATCTATCTATCTATCTATCTATCTGTCTGTCTGTCTGCCTGCTTACTACCTACATACCTACCTACCTACCTATCTATCTATCTATCTATCTATCTGTCTGTCTGTCTCTCTATCTGTCTATCTATCTATCTATCTGTCTGTCTGTCTGTCTGCCTGCCTGCCTGCCTGCCTGCTTACTACCTACCTACCTACCTACCTACTATTTACCTACCTACCTACCTACCTACCTACCTATCTATCTATCTATCTATCTATCTATCTATCTATCTATCTATCTATCTATCTATCTATCTATCTATCTATCTATCTATCTATCTATCTATAAAAACGAGAGTGGAGTTTTAGAGAAATAATTAAAATCAATATATTTAACATTTTCTATGATGATGGTGGATGTCACCAGCACATGTTCACAAGCATGCAGTATATATATCTGAATGTTAGACCAAAAATACTCGATAAAATACATTTAAACTGGTATCATCCTGCCAAGTTTGAAATTTTCAAAGCAGGAGACTTTTTTATGTTTATCCCTGCAGTAATATAACATTCTCACCCATTTAAACATATTTTTTGGCAAAATAACAGAGAATGGTGATTTACAATATATTATTACATTAATATTAATAATAAAATCAGTTGAGTAATTATGACATGCAATGTTCAAAAATCCAATACATATTTATGATTTTCTTTATTGGTTGTTGTTGTGTTTGGTTTTTCTGATGTGCTTCCAACTTTCTTAGCAAGTTAATGTGAAGCCTTTTTAAGTTATTAGAACAAGTCTATGGCATTCTTTAGGAAAAGCTGTATCTTTTATGATGATATGAATCAATGAATGATAAGTGTTGTTAGTAATAGATCATTCTACAAGAGTGATTGATTGGTATGTTCATTGTGACAAGTTCTGAACATTGTTGGTTCTTTGATTCTATACTTGTGTTACAGAAAAATGTTCCAATGTTCTAATGCATGCACACATGCATGCACACAAGCACACACACACACACACACACACACACACACACACACACACACACACACACACACACACACACACACACACACACACAATATGCATCTCATAGTGCATTCCTGTAATAATAAATAAATTGTACTATATTATAAAGTATAATCATGTCTCTTTCTCTCAGTTATTTTAAAGAAAAATATTTAGGCTGCTTTGTAAACTAACAACAGACAAACATGACAAACATTACTTTTTTAACTCTTGTGGATGACAAAATAAAAGTATCATCATTGTTTATTGTACTAGTTTGCAAAAAGTGGCATCTTTTCCATAATCTTACAACACCGATTTGGAGAGGGTTAAGGCAACAACTTTTCCCTTCTTTTATTTTCAAATAAATAAAGTTATGTGATATACTTCAAAGTGCAGGAGAATGCTCTATAGCAATGAAGCAGAAATACCTTTCTTGCAAAAGTTTGAATGAAAGTAACTTTCTCTTGCTTTCACTTCAACTATTTTAGGTTGAAAATATTTTTGATGTGTGTGGTGGAGCTTTTGTGGCTAAGAGATAGGTGATAATGAAAAATAAATTCCTGATTTTTTTTGTACCAAACAGAAATATTATATATTTTAGGCAATTTATGAGAAAACATATATTAAAATAAAGCCAGGAGAGTCCCCCCAAATTTAGGTGAGATAGCAGATATAAAGTATATTAGTGTTTTTAACCATAAAGAAAATGCACACACACATATATATATGTGTGCACTGTTTCAAAAGAATGAGTGTAGTGTTTACATTGTATTTTCCAGTATTGTTTACATTTTTCATTCCATTTACAATGGAACCCTACATGCTTTAAGAGCAAGCCAAACATCCATGGTGTATGCATGTCAGTTGTTGTGATCAACTTCTAACAGATCTGTACATACCGTACATTGTATTTTCCAGTATTGTTTACATTTTTCATTTCATTTGCAATCTCTTATACAAACACATCAACATATGTAACCCTACATCCTTTAATAAAAGAGCAAGCTAAACATCCATGTGTATGCATGTCGGATATTGTGATCAACAACTAACAGATCTGTACATGGTGTTGACAAATCACCAAAGGACTGAATAAAGTTGTGACTGTGGTGATACTGACATTAGTGACAAGTTACATCTCCATTTTGCATTCTTTGTTGTTCTCCCCTCCCCCCCCCCCTCTTTTGGTGACACTTGTCTAAGTCATCTTTTGTTATCAGATAGTGCAAGACATTTTTATTTTAATAACTACCATATTTAACAATTTGATCACTATTATTATGGTATAAGTTAGTTCAATGAAAACCTTTTAAGACAGCACACTACAATTATAGAATTATACAGCAAAAGTTCACATTTGAAAGGTGCTCATATTAAGGAATGGTGGGAGTGTGGCATACATTGTTTTTTATATGCATGAAAAAAGTCTGAAAGGATGTATTGTCTTTAGTTAACTACTGAGAAGACATGTTTACTTTAACAACTATCATATGTAATGACTTCGTTTTCATGAGCAGAACATTTTGTATATGATAATTTAAGATAGCTACTTTCGCATGCATGACAAACAGTCCAAAGTGTTACGTTTCCAGTATTTCTTTATAGACCCTGCCTAGGATAATTAAGGACTTTAAAGATAATAGATTAAATTAATTCCTTCTCTCTATCCTATACAGGCTGGTTGCTCAACTTATCATTTGACTAACTTAAAAATGTGTCTTGTAGTGCAGACAGCAGATTTACAAACTGATAAATTGCGTACGTTAGCTGGGTTGGAGTCGTTAAATTCCTCTAAATTAATATGCATTCATTACGTCATTCAGCTCAACCGCCCCCATCCAATCCATGAAATAATCATTAGGTCTATTATGCATAAAAATTAACTACGAAGAGGTTTAACAATTAAAAATAAGATTTAATAAAGTTTAACAATTTAACACTAATCAAATACGAGCGCGAAAGGCTATTTCTTAATTGCGCACATACGTGCTTAATGTTCTTTGAGAAAGAGTGCCCAATTGTATCTCATGAATTTTAGTCATCTGAGTAGTACTCAGCTTTATGTCCTTGTGTCGCCTGGTCTCTTGTTCCAGTCCGGACCCGGTCTATCCCACTGTAGTTGCACCAGCGGAAATGCACGTGGCATACAAGGGAAAACTGTCGTTTAGTTCGCCACTAGTGTACTTGAGATTAGACCAGCATACGCCTACTCGTTGACGTTGCTTTACAATGGTGGTGGACTTTTCTGGAAGAGCTGAACTCTCTCAACAGAGTTCAAACTGGCTTGTACAGGATTTCAAGGACGAAGACAAAGACGAAGATGTCCAAGCTCAAAGATGAAGACAAGGACGAAGGTGTCTAAGCTCAAAGACCGACCTATGGAAACAAATGTGTCCCATAATCGTCTGCTAGCATGTTTCGCTACTTAAGCACGATTAGTTCAAATGCACAAATTAGAAATTCGACTAACGCGTCGTTCACAATTTAGATTAGAAAATATAATCTTCTCACGCATGTTACATTTAACAGTGCATGACGTATGAATTATCAAATATTTACAACGTTAAAATTAGATTTCATACAAAGGGATAATTCAAATCAAGCAAAGCGTTTCACAATTTACAATTAAAATTACACGCAATAATTACATGTGGAATTCATATCGAGCACAGGCACTCCTGGCTCTAGTGAATTTAAAGTCAATATAAATTAAAGTTACAATGGAAAAGAGTTACAATGATTTATATTCTATAACTTATAGGTTTTCAGTCATTTCAACGAACCGTGCTCAAGTTATATAGCAATACATAGTAATATATAACACAAGTACATACATAGCTTAAATATACAGAATACAATCAAATAAAAGTGATACCTTATGAGAAGTTGAAGCGTTTATCTCATCTATCGCGCCGGTCTGTCCGTTCCTATACGACTCGCGAGTAGCTGATGTGGCTGTCGCATAGCTTCTTGTATCTCCGAGTACCGGACGGATGCATTTTAGTCATATTTATAAGAAAGCATAGAGCATATCACGTGACGGATCGCGTGGCATGTAGTTGGTTCTAGAACCTAGACAATGGGCCTAAAGTTACATAACATCCTGACCTCTTTGTTGGAAGCTTCTCGATATGAATATCACGAGAGAGCTCCAAACAAAGGAATTTCAAATCTCGATATTTGAAAAATAAACAAGTGGGTCAAACAGTCAAGACATTTTAATCAGACTGTGACACAAAGCATAATGGCTACATTCTAATTTACCAGAATATAGTCTGCTATCAAGATGATATTTTTATTTTAATTCTTTGCATACATTTTAAACAAATATTTAATATTTGTTTCTTTTTTAATATGAGTGTTTGAGAGAGAGAGAGAGAGAGAGAGAGAGAGAGAGAGAGAGAGAGAGAGAGAGAGAGAGAGAGAGAGAGAGAGAGAGAGAGAGAGAGAGAGAGAGAGAGAGAGAGAGAGAGAGAGAGAGAGAGAGAGAGAGAGAGAGAAACCTGTACTTAAAGAATTAGTAATCGACCTTATGTTATTTGAAACTGATAATCAGTTCTAAACAGTGATGCCATAGTACTTTTAAATAAAGTGTTATACATGTAAGCAGCTATTTTATTTTATAATTAACAACTTTGTTTATTTGTTTTTATTATATTTTTGTACACTTTAGTAGTTTTCATATACTGTACTATTGTGGGAAAAAAATGAAATGGTATGGGCATGTCACACAATCAACAGGGCTTTCCAAGACAATCATGCAAGGTGCTGTGTAAGGAGGGTGAAAAAGAGGAAGATAGAGGAAAAGATGAGTGGATAACATCTCAGAGTGGACAGGGAATGAAACTGAGCAGTACAGTAAGATTAGCAGATATCAGAATGGAAAATAGGAAGCTGGTTGTCAGGTCATCAGCAGTGCCCCAATGGTCAACAAGACTAAGGGATATATACATATACTGTACTGTAAATGTGAATCAGATGGCTAAGTATTTTTAAATGCACCAATGAAAATATATATGTTGGAGTATCATATTCTTTCTAAATTTGTTGATACATTTTAAATAATCACCAGTGTTACAGTTAGGACAAATAATTATTATAATATATACAAAAAAAAAATTCTTTGAAATCTTTCAGGGATGCTTTCTGACCAATTTACATAATATGGTTCCCCTTTTTTAATACAAAAATGGAGAACAAAACAAACTTGCTTATTGAATGCTTTTATTCAGTAAATGTTCTATTAGTTGTGCACTTTGGTCTGATGGACTTTTGTTATAGTGCTTTTAAGATTATGACATTACTGTTAACAAATATGAACATACTTTTTCTAACAAGTTTTTTTTCCTTCGTTTCTGAACTTTTCCAAAAACAATATTAAAGTTAAGAAAAAAAACTGATAACAAAAGTGATAACAAAGTATACAAGGTATATAAGAATATGGTATGCCAGTGAAATCAGGTTCAGTTGCAAGCTGATGAAAACATTGCCTTCTTATTGGTTGGGAGTTGACTATGCTATTGTAAAAAGAAGTTTAGCTTTTGGCACTAAACATGCAGAAAAAATTGGAAAGATAATGTAACTCTGAGCAAAGTTTAAACCACATTATCATATAGTCAATATATTTGTTATATATCATATGGGCAGGAACTCAAATATATTTGATAAAAAGTGAAATTTCAATATAAACAAATTCAATAAAACTGATAACTTTTTTTTTGTTGGCATATTTACCATAGTAGTATGAGGGTAAGGACTAAAGAATACTGCTGGATAAAAGAAGGTGTTTGATAAGTAAGATTTGATCAAATGAGATATGTTTGTGCATGCACACATGCATACACAGACATTTTAAAAAGAAATAGTTGATGAATGAATAATGATATTTATTTATAAATCAAATGTTTGTGTGGTATATGGTAAATTAACCTGCTCCTACTTCCTTAATTCTTGCTTGAAGTTAAATTTGAAAAGTGTACACTACTTTAAAGTAATGCAGCTTTTATAAAATATTATAAAATTGTTTCCCTTATACAAGAGTTATGCTTCCTCAACAGTACTAAATTTGCCTTGGGTGTTGAAAACAGTTATAAACTTTAATAACTTTGTTAAGCATTGTTTGCTGTTCTTATCAGATGAGGTCATTAAAAACAAGATTCATATAATTTTCTTTTACTAAAATAAATAATTACAATCTGCCATATAATGGTGAATTACATAAATATATTGTTGCAAACCTGTAAATGCTAAAGCATTTATGACCAAAACATTTAAATATTTCTCAATATAAATTGTGAATTATTTTCATAAATAAAAACAAAAAAAACCCCACCCCAACAACCAAGACAAAGATAATTTTTGATATAAGCACATATATCTCAAATATAATTTCAACAATTTAAACATGGGACTAGTTTGATCATAGTACTATTGCATCACATACTTATGCTCTATTGAATACATTCAAAGAATATTTTAAACAGTACTTACTTTATTTTGTAATAGCACACTAAGGCCAGTTTTCCCAGTACTCCCAGTGCTGCCAGTGCCACCAATGCTGATACCAGAAATAAATAAAGCCAAGAAAGACCACTTTTTGGGGAGATTTCATCTTCTTTCTCTGCAATCGCACACAGAAAAGTATGTGTGTGTGTATATATATATATTTGGTCTTGTTTTTAAAAATGTATGTACTTTCTTACAGTATATCAATATGGTCCTGAGTTTAAGTTACTCATGTACAAATATCACCTATACCAAGAACATTGATGCAACTGTCAGTTTGAGCTGATAAAAAGTGACACAGGTTTGTGTCCAGTAATTCTTGACTGCTTATGAATTCAGTATTGATTTATGATGTTTGAACTATACATAGTGTGAGACGATCCAACCACTATAGAATATTATAAAAGAGGTTCAGTTCATTCAATGTATTCATTTCTTCATTTTACACTTTGGGCAATAGACATGTGACTACACCTGACCATGAGCATTAGATATAATAATTTTTATGCAGGGCCCTAAGACCTGAAAATTATTTCAAGAGTTCCACCTGGGTAAAAATGAGAAAGGCTGGTTTAGCCTCAAATGCCAAGAAAGTAAATTTTCCCTATAAATATTTAGTAAGATCCTACTGTATTTCAGACAATTTATGTTTAGTTTCCACAAAATTTTCCAACTGATTTGTAAACCAGGTTCTTAATATAATTTTTTTAAAAAATGGATTCAAGTTTACATTTAACTCTTCAAGAACATTTTGCTGAGTTTCTTTTATTCCTAGCCATAATGTCTAAGTTTTGTCTTTTCAAATTTCCTTTCAATAAACTTAATGAAAGTTGTCATTTTTGTCATCAATACAGTATTAGTATTAATTGATATCCTATGTTTCTAATACTTTTTTTTTTCAAGCAGCAAAAATTTAGCAGAGATTGGACTTTGAACCATGTCATGATGAGAATGTCCATAAGGAAATAATCATTAAAATTATCATTCATATAAAAATAATAAATGATTTCCTCGAATCTATTAAGGATGACAATACATGAAATTATATATTAGTCTACCACCAGAAGACCAATACAAAGACAGTTCTAAAAGTGGAAGAATGCCAGACGTGTAACTCATATTCACGTAAAGGTTCACATCATCAGCAGTTGTTTCATGCTAATATTTGTCAATGTCACCTGACATTTCCTGTTATTGTTTACATATGTTTGTATGATCTAATATGTGACCTGTCACCACAAAAAGATACTTAAGTCGCGCAAGGCTAAGCCGAGAAAAACGGCAAAAACGAAGGTGGGGGTCTATATGGGTGAAATTGAGATTTTCATTTTAGCGTGTTCCCAAACCATCGAACAACAAATTACTAGCGTGTTTTTCTTTAATTCGAACTAGAAATAGCTTTATTATTATTTTTTTGTGACCTACTGTCTAACTTCGAAGGAAAAATATGGCCCAAAAGTGCTATAATCTGACGATCGTAGACGGTAAAATCCCTGGCTGAACCTCATCATGTTGTATATCAGAATGCTCAGGAAAAAGCCTATTTTTATGCTGACGACACTGGTTATTTATTTATTTATTTATAACGTCTAATCAGAATGTTTTATAAGGCTGTGCTTGGCGTAAACAAAGTGAAAAGCGTCAGCCAATCCGCAGACAGTTTATCAAAGCTTACTATAAGTTACCAAGCATGCTCTCATAAAAAGACGGTCGCGATTGGTTGAAACGCACACAAGGGAGACAGTTTCGTCCTGTAATGCGTAATGCAAACATGGAGAAACGAATCGCTAATTTGTTGAATTCATGTAAAGAAAGCAACATCTTAGAAAAAGAAAGCATTCAGATTAAAGATTTGATATCTGATTATTTTGCTAATGAGGATGTAGCTGATGGATTTTCATCTTAAAGTGACACGGACAGCGAATCGTGTGATCGAACAACGAAAAAGACGAAGCAGACGACAGCTGACGATAACTGACTGTACACTGAAGTGAAAGGTGTGCTATAATTACTGGATTATTTAAACGATATTTTTTTAAGAATGTGAAAGTAATGCAGCTTTAATCTGTGATTTATTTAGTGGAGCTAGCATCAGATTTAGAAAGAGGTATCAATTCAATATTATGCCTTAATTTTAGAATATTCTGTGAGCCACAATAATCATTCTCGCATACAGAAATTCTAATCGTTATGGCTTAAAAAGACTGTTGTCTGTAAATGATGTAACAATATAATTGTTGTTTATAGTTATTACAGTGTTAGCTATTGTGTCTTCTTCAACTCTGATTGCAAATGAAGCAGATTAATATATGGTTGCTAAGGAAAAACCTCTCAGAAATGTGTTCAATCTTTGAGGCCGATTTTCTCAAAATGGCCGTCCGGACAGTAGTGCACTTCAAACAAACATAACTTTTCCATATTTTGTCCTACACTCTTTATTTTTATATCAACAGAAAGCCCTTTCAATTTTCTTTCTTTTGATATATATATCTCAATACCCCCAAAATCCGACTTAAGTATCTTTTTGTGGTGACAGGTCACATATGACCCTCCAAATTTTTCATTAAATGCAATCATCATTACTGGATGTAAATTATCAGACCATGTTGTTACAATCCCCAACATTTTTAACAAAAGAAATTACTGATCGCTCACAAAATTTATATTTAATTTGTGGCTGCAATGCACTCAAATTTGGAATTTCTTCAAAAGAACTTTTCTGATACTCTGACTTCTCTTTGGAAATATTTACTGGTTCCAATCCATTTTCTCATACAATAATATCCAAAGTAATATCAGGCTCACTTTGTTCAGTAAATTCTTCTATTAATTAAAAAATTAAAATATCAAGCATCATTATGAATGCAATACTCCACTTCCTACAAGGGCGGCTTGTGTGCTACAGAATCAAGCAAAAGGGGTCTCTGTACTCTGTTTGACTGACTCCAGCCCAAAGAATATGTCTGACTTCAACCATGTATACATTCCATCTTAAAATCTGCACTTTTCCTCTGACACTGGTATCCTAAGTAAACCCATCATGAAATTCAAATTACATGGTCAACACTTTTTGTTCATCTCACCAATAATGACATTTATATTTACATGTGTGTGCACATGTACACTATGCCCTATATGCTCACCTCTCTAAATCTTAATCTTTCTTTCATTTTTTTTTCAATGTTGCTGTTTCTACTTTAACAGTTTCTGAAATCTTCTTACCCCACAGTACTGTTTACCTCAACACTTTTCCTCCCAGTCTATTCTCACTATTTCTTATTTACACTTCTCTCCCCACTCCACTCCACATAACCAAGTCTTTTATAAAAGTATGAAAGTTATAACTACCATTTCATCTCTAGAGGACCTTCTAGTGCAACAAAAAAATGAAAAGATAATTGCCTTTCAAAAGTTCTACAAACTTACCAGTGACATTTTCAGTGCTAAGACCTCTTGTGAATGCAGCAGTTGCTGAACCTAGGGAAAATATTAATGATAATAGTGAGAGTGTACTATTGGCTTCTGTTATAAAAAATAAAATAATCTTTCTCAAACTTTTCATTCTATACAGGAGATAATTTTAATCTGTTTTGTAGATCAATGATATGAGATTTAAAGTACAATTGAAATATTATGTATATAATGGCTGAACTTTTATTATTACTAGTAAATTATTAGAAACAACTTTAATTTCAATATAAACATGAGGAATTATATTGTATGTTGTAACTATATTAATATTTACTATTAAAGCTGTGCAAATACTACTTATTAACAACATATATAATATTACTGCTATTCTGATTAGAAACTGATAGTATATTTCTGTCGTTTGTTTCATCAACATGCCTATTATTTGCACCTGATAATTTTAAAAATACATAATAAAGATATTTGTTTGAATTTTTAGTTTAACCTTACTCTTTTTGGCACTAGTGTTTTAATAATCATTTTGATATGCTACATGTATAGCATGTACAGTGAACATTTGTTTACATGAGTGGACATTTTTAATATTGCAAATATAAAATATAATAAAACATCAGAGGTGAAGTCCATACATTCAGGAACCACCAATCACTGACAAAACAGGTGCTACTTGCATTTTCAGTATTTTCTCACTTTCATTTAGATATAAATTACTTCTAAATTTTTAAGAGTTATGTGATGATTTTATTATCTAAACAACTACACTACTTAATATTTAAACATATATCTTTACTAATGTATAATTTAAAACAATAAGGAACAAAATAAAATTCAAAAACTATATTGGCATGCTATGGGAAAACCATTCTCACACATAAATCATAAAATACGGAAAATAAAATCAGTTCTCATAAAAATAAATATACGAAATATAAACAATTTCCTATCTAAATATATTAAATGTCTACTGAAACTAATAAGTATATAAAACAGTATACAATATTGAAAATATATAGACAGCATTGTACATATAGCAGGAGCATTTATGCCAATGTACTGCATGGTTGAAACAAACAGAGCACCTCTTGATCCCATTTGTCAAGGTGCTCAGTGCAGACAATATGTGCATGCTAACATAACACTCACAGATACAACGAAAAAGACCGTATCAAGGTGGAATGCAAACATTGTGCATCATGATCTCCTCTCAGTGGTGATAGGGTAGCTTTAGTGTCATACCTATCACATATGTGTATCTCATTCCTCATGCAAGTACTTTATTTGGGGGAGGGGGAGAGTAGTGCATTTTTATCAAAGAAATATAAGACATCTGACAGGCACAGTAAAACATTACTACATTGCAAGAGGCACCACTCAAAATGGCTATATGTTAAAAAAAAAAATCCACATGACCTGCTAATGAAATGTGAGTAATCTAGACTGATCTGTGTGCCTTTCAAGCAACAGTAACAACAATAAATATCCCAACAATAAAAAAATATCAGAAAACAAATGTGGACACTTTGGTAGTGAAAAGGAAATTTTGTATACATCACCTAGCAGGAATCTCCACTGCAGTAGTGTTAATCTAATTTGTATTTTTAAAAGTTTGAGAAACAACAGATTTACCATATATTTTTTTCATGGTGGGAAAAAAATCCAATATATGTGACCTATGAATTGAAATTTGATAAAGCTTAAATTTTAGTATCAAATTACAAAAAAGCATTTACTTAGCCAGCATAGTGACATTTTAATTAAAGAACCATTCCTGCAATTACTATTTCTTCTGAATATTATAAAATATGTAGCTCACCCAAAGAAATTGGAACTTCTGTCAAGTCTGGAGAATTGGTAGTGGTAAATTTTGCTGGTGCAGTAGTTACAAGTCTAGGAAAATATATTTTGTCAACACTCTTTCTCTTATAACATCTTTCAAAAATCCAATATATGTGACCTATGAATTGAAATTTGATAAAGCTTTAAATTTTAGTATCAAATTACAAAAATAAATTACTCAGGCAGCGTAGAGACATTTTAATTAAAGAACCATTCCTGCAATTACTATTACTTCTAAATATTATAAAACATAGCTCACCAAAAGAAATTGGGACTTCTGTTGAATCTGGAGAATTGGTAGTGGTAAGTTTTGCTGGTGATGTAGTTACAAAATCTAGGAAGTCTATGGAAAATATAAAACAAATAAATTATAAATTAAAATAATCTATCTATCTATCTATCTATCTATCTATCTATCTATCTATATCACTCATGAAGATGGTGGATAATTAGAATGAATGCATTGCTAGGAGCATAAATGAATTTGTTTATTGGAAGGCTTGATTGTAAGTCACAATGCAAATGTAAATTCCAGCATCATTAGTAGATGACCTTGATGGTACCTTCCTTCCCTCCCTTTCTTCTTTCCATCTTCCCTCCCTCCTTCCTTCCCCCCTTCCCTTCCTTTCTTCCTGGCAATGTGAAAATGTATTTATATTGTATGGGAAAAAGACTTTTTCAAGCACTTTTTACCAACTACTTAATCTACTTAATTTCTTATTTCCCATTTCCATGAATGCTGTTTACCATCATTGGAACAGAAATTGTCAATTACACAATTTATGGAAAAGTGTGAAAATGTGACACACAATTCTTGTAGTATAGCAGAATAAATGGAAGCATTTAATCAAAGGAACACACTGTACATTTTGTTTTTTCAGTCTGCATGTCTGAATATATAATGTGAGAGAGAGAGAGAGAGAGAGAGAGAGAGAGAGAGAGAGAGAGAGAGAGAGAGAGGAGAGAGAGAGAGAGAGAGAGAGAGAGAGAGAGAGAGAGAGAGAGAGAGAGAGAGAGAGAGAGAGAGAGAGAGAGAGAGAGCATTTTATAGCAGTATAAATTGAAACATTTAATCAATTAAACACAGTCTTTCTTTTTGTAGAAAATAATGCAATGCTGCTACCTCAAGAGGAATGAATTATTAATCAATAAGCTGGATCTAGATTGGCCTGTTATAGAGAAAGTGTGGCTAAATACAGGCGATGATACTGTTATAAACTATATCAAGATGTTTAGAGGCTAAGTAATTTTCTGAAGACCAGTGTTTCTTGGTTTTATACCAACATATTGTCTGTCTAAGACCAAAGTGGAAGGATAGAAGAATACTGAAAATGATTCCAAACAAGGTTCTTGGGAGTCATATCCCCTTTATTAAGATTGTCAGAACTATTAATTTGATAAATAAACATTGACACACTCAAGGCACTGATAGAGTTACTTAAGGAAGTATATTTTGTTATATTTTACTTCTCCTTGTCCAATGTATTTTATTATTATACTGATCATAATTTATTTTTATTAAAAAGAATTTAATTTTTTTGAAAGAAAAATATTATAATGTTGATATTCCTGTAATAACAAATTTAAAAGTATACAGCAATAATAATTTACAGAAGATTGAATTAAATAATGGAGAATTAAATTAATGAATTTATCAAGTTTAATAATTAAACTAAACCCTCTTCTAATTTCATAATGTAGCACAAGAAAAGGATTTACGTAAGTAAGAGAAAAATCTAAAGGTGAAAAAAATTATTTCATTGCGAACTTATA
This sequence comes from Sinotaia quadrata, assembly GCA_028829895.1. Lineage (NCBI taxonomy): Eukaryota > Metazoa > Mollusca > Gastropoda > Architaenioglossa > Viviparidae > Sinotaia > Sinotaia quadrata. The sequence goes on along the minus strand of CM054179.1, from coordinate 132,075,728 downwards.
ATTATTTTCTATAGAAACTTACTTTGATTTAGAAGCAAAGTTGCTGTAATGTTGAATTTTCATTTGCAATAGGAACTATTTCTCCCCTACTGTTTCCATAAAACAAAAGTGAACTTATAGACAATTAAACCAGACCTTGTAAAAAAAAAAGCATAAAGCCTGCGGAGAAGGATTGCATTTGATGACTGCTAAAACCAAAACATACTGTTACAGACATTATACCAGACCTATTAAGGAAAGCATAAAGCCTGCAGAGAAAGACTGCTGACTGCTGCATTCAATTTGAAATTTCATCAAGTCCTGGAGAGGTTCCTTTGTGAATATAGGAGTGATGATGACAACATTCCAGTTTTCAATACTGTTTACATTAACATCATCAAGTAATTTTCCATTGTGGTCCAATTCACCTCTAACCATTAGAAGTGACAGTTTCTTTTCACCTGAAAACAAATCAAACAAAATTGTATAATATTTAATGCTTGTATTGTATATACTGCTTCATGGATTTTCTTTTCTAAAAAAAAAAATATACAAAGAAACATTTTTTTATGACTTCTTCACAGTATCAAAAGGATATATCAGATAATACAAATATGGCAGTAGAAGCTATTCAATAAAATAATAGCAGTAGTTGAAATAATAATAGTAGTAACTAAAATAATTTCTGCAGAATTCCATTTTCCATGAACTGTCAGCAAAAAAAATGATCAGAAGCAGGAAAGAACAACACAACTGACAGGGAAAGGTTAAATCATTATTAGATAAGTAAAAATCCTGACTAACATGTCCAAGAAAACAGATGAAAATAATAAATGAACTTCTCCGTTGCAGTATGCTATGATAAAGAAATGTTAATAATACTGAAATTATCCTTCTTATAGAATATGTTTATAACTCTACATCGTCAGTGACCTGGTTAAATGAAGAATCAATAGAATGGGCAAAAGACAAAATCACTCCTACAAATTACAAAATGACAATTTATTATAGGTAGGATATGGGATTTTTTTTAACATTGCTCATGACTAAGAAAAATATTTCATTATTCAGACTCCAAGCTATGGAAGGGAATTTCTTGTGTGGATCTTGAACCATTTAAAATTTTTCTATTCCTACTTCCTACTATCTCATTTTATCTCTGCTCTTTTAATTGTAATACTTATTTCCATTATTTTCTATTATCTAATATTTTTTCCAGTTAAATTTGACATATAGCAGATGGTCAACTTCACTTAAAAATATATGTCTTAAAATGTAATAATAATACTGATGATGATGGAGATTTGATAAAGTACTTAGAGAAATCACAAAAATACACTTTACAACAATCACACATAAAATACACTAGTCAAACTACTTTTAAAAACAAAACAAAACAAAACTAAAAGGTTCTGTGGTGGAATAAATATACCTATTCCTATTTTAAATTTAAATTGTTAAATTTTCAGAGTAACCTGACCTTGGACACTCCTTATGATGGTACTTTTATAAGTGTCAGAGTTGGAAGTAAACAACCCAAGTTGAGAATATGCTAGAATTATATAGAGATTGCTGATGTAATGCAAACTAATTCCAAATGGATGAGTAGTTTTATTATCCAATGGTTAGGTTTTATGAGAACAGGGCCAGCCAATGGGCTGAGATCCAAAAATGTACCTATTGTAGAAAATTCTATTGTCTGATCACTTGAATTTGGTGTGGTAAAGAAGTCAAGTCATGAAAGATGGCCATTAGCTTAATGGACAAGCAGCTTTTCTTTATGTGTATGGTTTGAACCTCCTGGTTTACTGATTGTAAACTGCTATGAACGACCAGGATAAATGCAGGAATCATCTGCCACATTGTACATGTAAATGTAAAGGTATACACTACACTCCTTTGATGTACAGTGGAAATATATGCCGACTACATGAGCAATTTCTTGTAAAAGGAAGTAATAGAATTGCTGTAATCTTTATTCTGCTTGAGGGAGCTGGTACAGTGGCAGAAAATGTCCAGGCTGGATTGAGAGAATAACAGTGCATCATAGTTTTTTAACATGTGTGGAGAAAGACAAATAGAAATTGGTGTGGACAATAAACTTGTGACCTTGATATGAAAAAGATAAATATGGCTTTGTCTATATAAGGTGTAGTAGTAGTTGTATTGCTTAACTCTAATAACTCTAATTTTTATTCTCTGATAAGAACTATACTGTGATTTGCTGAAATGTATTTTTCTGTATAGGACTGTATAAAATATAGAAATTATTCTAACATGTTTTTGTGGAAACATTGATGTCAAGTAATTTATTTCATTGTGTTTGTCATATGTATATTTGATTGTTGATTTAAAAAGTTACTGTTAAATTTACTGACCTTCTCACACATATTGATAACCTATGTTAGAGAAGAATGTGGGTGGATGGGGGCTCACTAACTATAGATCAAAGATGGATTTGTCTTCTCCTTTAGTAAGTTTTCCACCTTTGAAAATCTTGTGTGACTGTAAATGTTGTTTTAATGTTGTGGAAGAGAGAAACATTTATAGTGCCTGCATTAAAAGAAATGTAAATAAACTGAATTTACAAATTTACAGTTTGAAAAAACAATGCTACAAGAAGAATAACTACCAAGCAGACATGATTTCCAAAAACAACAACAATAGGGGGCTGACATCCTAGGCAAAGTGCACCCACCAAAGTACAGACTCGGTGTGGTATTGGCTTGGACTTTGCCCTGAGCACCAGACGATGCAAAAGCTATGGACAGTCTAGCAACTTATTCATCACTCTCAACTTTTCTGTCTACAACAAACCAATATATCCCTTTCCTCATCCAAAATCTCCCAACATCAGTGCACCTCACATCAGACTGTGAAATTGGTATGAGCTAGAAGCAGTCATCATCACAAGCAAACAACAATATTGGATTTAGATAAGGTACTTTACAGAGAAAGTCCTTCTACCTAGATATTAGGTGTAACAGATAGAGTGGGGTTGGCATACCATGCATTCTTATATCACTTGTCTGAACTCTTTTGTGAAATGTACAATGACAGTTAGTGCATTGGTGTTTAAGAAAATCTTTTATGCCACTAAAAATTAAAATTCTTCTGTAAATTGTTGTTATAATAATAAGAATTTTATTATTACTGAAATGAGTTTCTTTAGCAAATATTTTTTTAATTATGTGCAGTGATATTTAATAAACTCAAAATAAGACAGGGAAATAAGAAACAGCACACTAAAGAGATAACAAAATATTTTTAGTTATGAGTTCAAGAGTCATTAGCAAATATGAGGCACACATTTATTTACTCATTAAAGTTCTGGAGGCAAGAGGAGCACTGGACCATCCCCTTGTAAACATAATGAGCTGAAACACATGGTAAGTGACATTATATAAACATAATTTCCCTATGTAACCTTTTTGTTTCTGGTGGCAAATATAAAGCAAGTTAATGCCACAAAACAATGCACCTTTTGTTAGGCTGGAAAAAATCTATATAAAAAAAAATATCAATAAACTATTTGTCAATGTGAGGTGACCAGAGGAGGACTTTGCAGCAGCTGTTCAGTTTTCTTAAGCACACAACCAATGATGTTGTGTGTGTGTGGGCAAATAGGTAAACAGGTATATATAGAACAGTTGAATAGTATGGACTATATATAATAACTTAGATAAACTGAAAACTGAATCTTCATAACTGTGACAACTGAGAATGCATACTTTGTTTTTCTCCAATCTTAATGGATTTTTTTTCTCATAGGAATTTAATCCTGTCTCAGTCGTGATATAATAAAGTAATTTTTAAAAAAAAGCATTTACTGAAGTTGTTAACTTTTTAATTTTTTTTTACTTTTGTTTGTAAAATGCTGTATTCAATATTGATGTAAAACTGAATCATTGAATCATGTGGGTATACAGATTTAGTATTATCTAGTAATGTGCTTACTAGCCATAAATATGTCTTTAAAATATTGTTAATTTTAAATTGTTACAATATTAAAACTTTCTGGAAGCACAAAATGAGCCAAAGTATTTTAATAGCTTTCTGTAAATAAAAATTTAAATTAAAACAAATTATTCAAATTCAAACTGAGCAAGATTCACTTTATTACACAGTATTGTAAAAGGTATACCTGTTTAAAATGTATGATAAATGGGTAATCTTGCTGCTAGAGTGAAGATTTTAAATTGAAAAAAAACCAACAACCACAACTATTGTTTCTAAATGAAATAAAACTATAAATATGCATGTTCACTTCTACACATTATTTTATAGACATTCTACAACTTGTTCTGCCACTGATACTATGACAGAGCAGAGTTGTCTGTCCCTATTTTTTAATTAAATATTATATTATTTGTTTAATGTTAGCGTGACATGACCTTCAGGGTGAAGGAGCGCCCAGATTAGAGCACATGATGAACTGACAATTATGAACAATAAACTTGTGACATTGTTATGAAAGTCTGCGAAGTACTCTTGTGGCATCGTCTAGGCAAGTTTATGTACAAACATCTCTGTTCTATGATAAGAATAATCCTGTGATTTATATTGACACTAATCTGACTGCTGAATTATGTATTAGGATGCAAGGCTGTATAAGCACTGGAATTATTTGAACGTGGAAATATTGATGTCAAATAATATTTTTATTGTATTTGTTATATGTATATTTGATTGTTGATTTAAGAAATTTATTGTTAAATTTATCCAACTTCTTACACATATCGATAACTATATGTTGGAGAGATAGTGGGTGGATGGGGCTCGCTAAATACAGTTTGAAAGATGGATATATTTTCTCCATTGGTAAGAAGTTTTCTACCTATGGAAATATTGTGACAGTAAATGTTTGTCTTTAATGTTGTGGAAGAGAGAAAACGTTTACAGCGCCATCATATTCTCAAGTGAGAGAGATGAGTGATGTCTTCTGGAGAATTATTAATAACATAAATTAAGATTCTCATCACTTGTAATTAGTTATGGATGAATAACAATCATAACCAATAACTAGGGTGATGTTGTGTCACAGATACAAACCTTGAGAAGTGTTCCAATGAACATCACATTCCTCAAGTGCTGAGTTGATGCTGATAAGGACTGAATTGTTGGAATAGTTTATCTTTAAAAGACCTTCAATCCCAAATTCTGGTAATAAAGAACAAAAACTGCTTTAAGAAAAAATATTTCTCTTAAAAACAAATATAAATCAAGATGTTATAATTAGTATAAAAAGTATAAAGTAAGCACATTCTTACATGATATTTAACATTTTACATATGCACATTCAAAGTTATAAAGTTAGTGGTGAACTTTCATCAGCCAATTAATAATAGTTATAAGATTTGTAGAAAATGTTAAGTGAATATGCAAGCAAATTTATGAGTAATGAAAATTCAGGTGCATAATAGGTGTGAATGGTTTAACTGAAATTGTCAACTTATAGTCAACTGCTATTCTGCCAAATAAGTAAGAAATTCCACCTGTGAATAGAAGTTATATACCGGTGGTGTGTAAGCTTATAGTGATATCTGAGTGGAAAATTCATATTAGGAAACAAATCCTAAATTTAATCATTGATAAGTGATTATGGTTATTAATGATAAACTAATTCATAAATAATAATGCACAATTAGTATTAATGTACCAGGTGCATCACAATGTGTAAGGAAAATAAGAATAAGAAACAACAATAAATTTATTAAATCAATAATCATAACAAAGAAACAAATACAGTTTAAAAAGACGGACAATTATACCATTACTGATAAATGTCAAAATAATGCCCACCACTTCTTTGGTCTCAATCCTAACAATAAAATAAAATAAAAAAGAAGCACTTAAATTTAAAGAAAAGCTTTAAGAACATTAAGGATTTCAACAACAGGTTACACTGCTGACAAATTTCATAAGGATTAAAACAGAACTCTTTGTGAAACAAAAATAAATTCTAGGTAAAAGTATCCAGACAGTTGCAGATTTGAAAAATCCACACATAATCCAAAGAACAAATTCAGGTTTTAAGATTTTATATATTAAATCTTATATTATGAAATATTAAAACAAATAAAATTTTGCATAAAATGTTGTTTAGTTATTTGTATAGCATTCTACTGATCATTTTAATAGGAGAACCATAACTGTGTTATGTATAGTTTCAGAGAGGTGGCAATTTACCCATTTTCATTTTCTTCATAAATAGAAATTGTATATCAAAATTAAAAATGTAAATTAAATAAATGATTAAACATAAATTATCTTTCTATATTTAGACAGAATACAGTTTACTGATCATTCTGATATGTGAACCAAATCTGAATTTTGTATAGTTTTAGAGAGTTGTTCTTTTAAGTTTTCTGTATAACTTGCTTACTGGCTTTTTTTGGTTAAAATTTGTTGAAATAGTCATCTGTAGATTCAAATAATTTTCTCAATGTTGTTGCTATGCCTTAAAAAATTAACTACATGGCAAATGATTTAATAATATGAATTCTGCATATACTTTGTTCATCATTTCATATGATACGCATGACATGAATATTCTACTATGTTGCATTTTGAAAGCAATTTTATGAAACGAAAGCATGTTTCCCTTCACAATTTATAATAAACTGAAATTTCAATTCTGCATTATGTCTGGGTTTTTTTTCTTGTTGTCTCTGAGTATAATTTAAAATGCTGGACTGTTGATCAGTGTGATTTATATTTTACTTGTACTGAACTTGACAAATTGTACATTCGTAACATCTAGAAAATGTTGATTGCAAATTATGACAATAAATTAACAATATCTCAAAAAGTATTATAGTTTAACATACTTTTTTCTGCACAACCTTATTTTATCAGAACACATATTTTGAGCATAAAAGATTTGTACAATATCAAGAAGAAAAAAATTAGTGGGACTACTTAATAATATACTTTCAAGTTGGAATGGAGGCAATCACAAAACAATCATTCATAAAAGAACCTCATACCTTCTACGAGAGTGTCATAATATGCTCCTAAGTTCTGATGGATGCAATCATCAATCACTATTTTCCCACAAAGTATCTCAGTCAAGGAACAGTTTACTCTTAAAACCAGCCTGCCTTCAAAACTGGAGATATGGAAACATCCACTTATTCCTTTTCTTTCAAACTGCACTAAACCATTTATGATTGCTAGTAATTTCTCTTTGCCTGAAATCATATTAATATATTGTGTATACATTAGCTTCATTAAAAAAAGAAAAATCAATGATATATTTTTCTTTTAAACAAGTAAAATATGTTACTTCAAGGTAAATGATTACTAGACAATGTAAAGTATTAGTTGCAAGAACATTAAAACAAAATACAAATGAAGTCTAAAATTCAAATATTATGGAATACTTTTCATTCTCAGTAAATATGAATAGGTAGGCAAAATATTCCAATCACTTGTTTCTTTTAGGAACTGGTGTAATCCAGATTATAATATTAAGGACCAAGTGAAATGGAATCTAGGTCAAACATTGTGAACAAGATTCTAAAATACCATCATAAGAAGTGCCAATGGTCTGGTCACTTCAAAAATTTAACAATTTATATACAATTAAGTTTAGAAATAGGGATAAGCAAATTTACTCCAGCACACTGTGTAAGTGTAAGACTGATTTTAAACTGGCTAAGTCTAACTTTTGGTACCTCTAGGACTGTCATTGCTAAACTGTTCCAAAAAGACTCTTTGCTTTGCATTTCAGTTTTCTTCTTCAAAGAGCTTGCTACATACTACTACTGTATGTGCTGTCAGATGAAAGTTTTCTCTTTTCAACTTTGTAATCCACTTTTTTTGTAACTTGTGATCTTTGGGAAATGTTAAAAAAATGAATACTTTTGGTTTGTCCACTGTTTGTGCAGCCATATGCACTGCAATATTTAACCATGTTTTAGTTTTTCAATTTAATTTAATTTTAATTTAATGCAAGACAATATGTTAAACAGTGCATATGGACTGTTGTTCTTACTCGTGATGTCACATGTTATGTTGCTATGGTGAGAATTCAGTCTTGCAAACGAATGAGAGCTCTGATTTCTTTCAGAAATATTGATTTTCAATACCAAAATAAATGCATTTATACAAATCTCTGAAAGTTTAAATTTTGCAGTCTTGATTCTAAGAATGGGAATTACTCAGTTCACACAAATTTATTCTAATCTGTGGCTGACCTAGATTCCTTTTCACTTGGTCTTTAAAGAACTAGTGGTGAAAAATACATTCTAATCCTTTCAGTTCCTATAAATTCTCTTGCTGGAAGATTTTCTTAAATTTCAATTTTTAATTTTAAAAATACTGTTAGTTACAAATATCTATTCTTACACTTTCCCCCTTGCAGGCAGCATACTATCTGTCTATGATTCATAAATGTTACCATATTACTATAATACACATTAATTAAGTTCAGTTATTGGAATCTGCAGACATGCTGACAGCCTTAACTATTAAGTCACTCCCATTTACACTACAGGTAAAGTATTTATTCTTGAGCACTATTCTTTTGCTTGAAATATATATAAGACTATGCAGAAAATTATTTTAACCTTGTGAATGCCAACCCATGCAATACCTGTAATTATAATGCTTTTTAATTTAATGTACATGCTTTATGTATTTTGATGTTGATTTATTTTTCAATTTCAGCAAAACAGTCTGCAGTATATAAAGAAAAAGAACATAGAATTACAAACCTTTGGCACTCTCACACAAAACTTCACAATCATCGTGTAAATGAAGAAATTTTATCATTAATGTATTCCCAGATGCATGAAGTTCCAACTTATTTCGCAATGTAAAAGTTTCTGAAAAAAATTAGAAACTAAATATAAGAATGCTTACAGTTACAGACACTGATTGCACACTGCTTAGTGTTAAGAAAGAAACAAATGAAAAATAAGTAAAATAACCTGAAATGTGAATTAAAAAAAGACCAAATCAAATTATAGCATTAAAGTCTAATCAAAGGAAAATTAGATTTAAAAAATAAAATAAAATGAAATATTTTACAAATTTGAATAAATATATATTATTTATTATAAGTATATTTACATATATCAATACCTGCAAGAAGTAGTACATTGACAGAGCTAACTTCACCTTGGTCATTTTGAAAAGAAATAAATTATTAAATATTACTAGTAAATTGTACTGAGTCATTAAATTTTTTAAAAAGTAAAGAAATAGGTTGACTGCTTTATTTTATATCAATTATCCCATTCAAATTAATGTGTACTATCAATAGTTGTCCTAGCTTTAACATTTTCTTTAAAAGGTAAAATTATGCAAATTTGCAGTGCAAATAAATAAAGGATTTTTAAAAAGACATGGATGTACTCTTAGTTCAATATACAAATGCATGTGGACACAATGTACTGGTCAAAGCCCCAAGAATTTTTTTTTTTTTAAACCCACACAAAATGAACATTTTAAACATCTAATTTATCTTCTAAAGTTTTATTCTAATATGCAAACAAACTGAATTAAATTTCTGATTCAAAATGTAGGAGTGGACCATGAACTTATAATTGAATGGCTGGAAGTTATTTATTAATACTGTTTACATAAAAATCTTTTATTTCTGCATAATGTCTACTTGAGGGGGAGAGAGAAATGTGCTCAACAAATAACAGACTATCATTTAATGGGTTAGAAAAATACACTTTTACACATTTTTCTCTCAGACATTAGCATTTCCTCAGAGTTAAACTGAATTTAACAATGGATGGTCTCACTGATGGATAAAATTAAAAAGAATCAATTATACCTTGCTTCTTGAAATAAAGATGTAGGAGTAGGGAGTCTGTAAATCAAACACTTAGTGACTTTACTTACATCTGAGAAACATATGTTTATTTATGTCAAGTTCCAAGGCATATTTATTTAAATACATAACAGAGTAAAATTTTAACTGACCTCAATAAACAGACAATCTGATCTTACATTAAATATAACTTTAGTTTAAAGAGTGCCTACAGAGGTTTCTTTCACAGACACAAAGGAAATCTAAGAGTGATACATGCAGAATGGTGAAGAAAATAATTTTATTTTCACAGATGTGCTAAAGTATACACTTTACCTACACACAACAAGTCATAAATGACTCATCAAAAAGTCAAATGCACATGAACACATTTTAATAAAGGATGTTGATCCAGAAATTTTGTCTGTATGATCCACTGGGTGCAACTAGCTGCAAAGAAGCTTACAACTGAACTAGACACTGTGATGAATGATGCAATGAAGATTATAAATGAAATTCATAAAACTGTTCTCGACAATGTGGGAGAGTATGGACTCACAACACCAACATCTCCTTCTCCATGCAGAAGTGAGGTAGCTATCGAGAGTAGGGTTCTTTCATACCTTGTCGAGGGAAGAAGTAAAGTAGTTTATGTGAGAGTGAAACTCTGCCCTCATTGTTGAATGAGGAATGGATGACTAAACTTGAGTGTGTGGCATATATATTTAGCCTTCTCAACAACATTAATATTTCTGTTCAGGGATTTTGTACAATATTTTTACACTGAGAAATAAGACAGATGCATTCAAAATGAAGCTGGCTCTTTGGAATAGTCGAGTACAAGAGGAAGATATAGAAATGTTTCCACTTTTTCATGAATTTTTTATTGCTGCTGACATCAGCCAGAAAGTCATATTCAATATAATAATAAGTAAATATTTAAGGGTGTTAGCTCAAAACTTTAATCATTATTACCCTAATCTCTTCAACTCAAGTGCACTTAATCCTCATGAAAAAGAAAACCTGTTTGAGTTTGTTTCTTTTATATCAATCTGGTGTCCAAACATAAAATGAAATCATTGTCACAATTTTGGATAGTACTGGAAAAAAGAATATCCATCTCTCAATTATAGAACTATTAAATTGTTGGTTGTATTTTCAACTGCCTATTTGTGTGATAAGATATTTTTCTGCCCTGTCAGTCATAAAACTAGAGAAACTGAATGGATGTGAATGCAGCACTCTGTCTCTCAGAAACAATGCTGCAACCATGGTTATCAAATATTCTAATTTCTACTGAAGAAGCAGCAGCAGATTTCGCATTAAATTTATTTGATTAAATATTGCTTTCTCAAAAGTTAAAAATGTTCTATTAAGTATTATTAGCAGTTTTGTTTAATGCTCAGTTTCTGATTATTTTGAATAACTATAGAATTTTCATTTTGTAATATTAGATTTAAAAACTAATACACACAATGGCTATATAAATAATGATTTACAATTTTGCCTTATCGGTCTCTGAAATAGTGAAATATTTCTCCTATTTTTACTGATCTGCAGGTATAAAAAGGTTCAAAACCACCGTTTTGAGCAACAAAAAACTTAGAAGGATGGAAAACATATGTTGCATAGACATAGAGATAAAAGATATAATTGATACAATATCTGTCATTTTATTATTTTTAATATGGCATAAGTGTGCTATTTTAATTTATAATGTTCAATTAATGATTCCACATATCTTACACATATTCCACATATTGTAATATTACCAGTAGTACAAAATAATCAATAAGCATTATTTAAAAAAAAAAAAAAAAAGAACTTACCATTCACTTCCATGGAAACAGTGATTAAACTTTTACTGCTAATTGCAGTGATCAAAAAATACAGGACAGCCAAAACTGGAATCAAGCAAACTCTTATAGTTATACAATAAATTCTACACTTTTTGAGCATACATTTCTTTTAGTTTCATAAATTAATTAATTTATATAAATGCACAACATGGTCTCTCTCTTTCATGCACATTAACTTTTACTGCTAATGGCAGTGCTAAAAAAATACAGGACAGCCATAACTGAAATCAAGAAAACTTTTACGCAACAAATTCTACAATTTTCAATTTCAGTGTACGTTTCTTTTAAGTTTCATAAAATAAATTAATTTATAAAAGTGCATAATATGGTCTCTCTCTCTCTCTCTCTCACGTGCACACACACACACACACACACACACACACACACACACACACACACACACACACACACACACACACACACACACACACACACACACACATACCACAAACACATACAAAATATAAAAAGTAGTATTTTTTTAGTGCTTTTCTCCTTTAAATTAAACTGCTAGTGCTACTTAACATAAATAACAAACAATTTAGATAACATTAACAAATAACAGTTTTTGATCAATGAAGATTTTGCATTATTTGCATAACTTCGTGAAATTATTTGGCTCAGTTTGTAGAGACTGTAATATGTAAACTTTATATTTGGGTAGTTGATGTGGTATACTGTATAACAATAAATGAAAATAGTTGGGTATTTAAAAAAAACAACATATAAGAAATTGTTTCTTTCGATAACAACAAAATATATTTTCTGTAATCTTACAGCACACTTTATGCTGTAAAAATTAACTGTATAAATTATTAACACAATTTTCAGTTTTTACTTAAATAGTCCATATTGCTTCTAAATTAATCAGGCCTATACTAGAAGAAATTAATCAATACAAAATGGTATATAGAATTAGAAATAGAATTAACAAAATTCGTTAAATAAAAATTTGCTGTAATAAATTAATTATTTTAACATATTTGAAGGTAATAATAAATACATACTTTAGATTGAGTAATTTCCTCTCCCTTATAAAATATATATATATATATAAAAAAGGTGGAAAATAAAAACCAATAGGCGTAGTGTTTATTTCTTATTATACTACTTACTAAATACTAGTTTTAGGGCCTACGGTTATAGTGTTTATTTATTCACTTGGACGAGGATTTTCAAACTCTGAATAATGCATCATTAATCTGAAAGGGTTTCTTATTTACTTTTTATTATAAAGTATAGTAAATGATTGTACCTCCCTCCATTCTTGCTTTGAAATAACTTTTGATGCGGTCTGAAATGTTAGTAAGACTGGGGTCTGTCAAGTAACAAATCAAAACAACTTGAGTTACTTCCCTTCCTTGAAAATGGTTGAATTTGTTCACCCTTTTGAAACAATAAATAGGCGTACTGAATTTCGATTTTTATTAAACTATAGTCGAGTCTCAAACCTGCCGAAAATATTTTAGGGTAAGAAGGTTACTGATCTCTGTCAACAAAGCCTTTATTATCGCTTGTGAGCATAGAAAAATATTAACATATACTTCAATAATGTAAGGCCTATTTATAGTATGCAAGTTTAATTCAACAAACTGGTTAGGCGGAGACTGAAAGATCAGGTCTAAAATGGAAAGGAATGGAATGTATGCTATACAGCTCGACCACTGCGGTTATAACATTTCTATTTAATATTTAGTATAGGCGTAAAAGCCTCTAGGATCTCGTTTTTAAAATTATGGAACGCACATATATCCGTTTTTATCCATGTGTTGATACACATGATTTTCAAACAGTTTAAATTTTATTTCATTTTTTTTTTATTACGGGTAATAAAAGGTTATTTTATATGAAACAATAATATTTGTTGTCTTTTGCATTGCCCCATTTAATTGTTTGGTAATTCGACTTAATGCCTACTCGGATGCTTATTTTTTTTTATACTAGGATTCAGCTCTTAATTTTAGGTTTCTAATTAAACTCGACTCAATATCATATCTGATCTGACTTTATTCTGATGTGCATGCTTGACTTATGGACAGATAAATGCGGCAACTTGAGGGTCCCCAATAATTTGAACCTTGGTGTTATAAAATATTAGCACAAATTAGATTTATTAATTACTGTTGCGACCTAACTCTTGTATTATGAGCCGCTGTGCTGAAATGAAATGTGTTTGTTAGTCTAGTATAATTTTGTTAGTTGAATTTTCGAACTTAACATTTAGAAAACTTTTAGACTTATCCGTGTGATGCGACACTAACATGAAATTTCGCAGTAATGGATAGGTGATCAATTGTCGCGGGGGGTGGTGTTTGCTGGTTTGTTGCTGGCCCCTATCTCCTCGGTGGGTAGGGGGGGGGGGTCAGACCCAGTAGCCGCGACTTTGCCGGGATCACACCGAACGATCATATGTTGATGATCATTCTCACACTCAGACACCACGAATAGTCTTGTGGGGGTTAGGATTAGCTTTATTCTGAGATGTGGGGTAAAATGTGAAAAGCCGGCGTGAGTGTGTGTGAGCAGGCGTGTGAATGTCGTGTGAGGGACGTACGGAACGAACAAACAAACAACCGCACCAACTTTCAAAACCCGAGAAAGGAAGCCCAACTCTTCAGAAAGAGTTAACAAAGAATTTAATTTTTAAAAAGGATTTTAAAATGGAAAAAACGGGCTTAACTCTCACACGGTGTTAGTCGTTCATTCGGTAACATCCACACACGGCATCCATGGGACGGGGAAACATGAGCGATGGAAAATGAAAAAAATAATTAAAAAAAATATATGATGAATAAACTACAATAATCAAACAATAAACGGTGATGACCGTTTTCACTACTTCTGCCAAAATCGAGTGGCGCAAAAATACTTTGGGCGTAACCCCACTACAGCACAACCAGCGGTAATGACCGCAGAAAATATCTAACCTTAAAATTTGCTAGTTTATTAAAATTAGTGGGTGGAAAACCCAACGTCAAAGAATGTTAATCTTGCTTAGAACTGCAAAAATTATCCATTAAATAAAAGTCAAAGTTAAATGTTCATGAAAAAATAGTTCAATGATGAAAAATATTTATGCTCTAACTACCTACCTAGTAATGCACCTCAAATAATTTTTTTCCCTACTTACTAGTTGTGAAATGGACTCCAAGGACATTACCAGACGACTCCAGTTATGTGAATGGATGTGCTAGTGTCAATGATTATCTAATGAAGATGATATTAAAATATGAATTAATTACCTCTCCACTTCCAATCCGTCTACAATCATATACTAGGTCCACGACAGGGTCTTTGTCTTCTGCAGTCTGGGAGTGACTAGGTCAAGCCCTGGGGTACGTCGTTAATTACGTCTCCCACCCCAAGTGTTACCCGTCCAGATAACCGACTCCTAACTGAACCTATTCTTCAGTCTCAAAGTCGTTACCAGGCCCTCACAAATTCTCCCCTATTAGGTGACAGACTTGCTCTAAGAAATGTGTCGCGACTGTCTTTGTCAAAACGTAAATTACGTCAATTTTTCGAGCCCCCACTGTCCCCTATACACATTTACCTCAGTTACGTCATAGAGTGAGCAAGTTTTTAAAATTAACAAAATTTATTAAAATATAAAAGAATAATAACAAATTAAGTTTAAGAATTTCAATTAGGTTTCACATAGGCTGAATCCGAGATTCGCAGATCTCACAAGAAAAATAACGTTACTTTAGAAAAGAGTATTCCTGCTATCTGTCTCTTATAACAAAATACAATTTAGTAATTCTTAATTTAAAGAAAAATGAATGACAAATTAAGTTTACAAGATTTGAAATTAGAGATTAAATTAGAATTTCTCCTTCACACTTCAGAAACACATTATAGAAAAAAAGATTATAGCAACATTCATAAGAATTAGAAGACAGGAAGAACAATACAAGAATTAACAAAATCACAGAACATTTACAGGTTTTCACGAGACAAAACAAGGATTTAGATCACCTGATAATTTGCGTGCTCCCGGCCAGTATGTATATCCATAAATTACAGCTGCTGGAACAGTTCAGAAATTACCTCATGTCTTTAGTGTCACGAATGTCCGAATTCACACATGTCCCGAATTTATCACAAAATTCCAGTCCAGTAAATGACAACCAACGTAGATCAAAACATCAACGCTCCAGGTCGTCTGGTCCTGATCATGTGCGCTTATCCCCTCAACAGACAAGACTTCGTAAAATTTGTCCTGATCGCCCCTTTTCAACAGCGGTTGTGGCCAGAGTCGAATTCCTCGGTAAAACCCTTCGTTCGGATCCTCTTCCACTTGTGTGTGCGTTACAGTACAATTATACGTAGATGTAGGCATAACAGTAGGCGTCACAGTAGGTGTTACAGTATGCGTTACTGTAGGCGTTATTGTAGGCTTTACAGTAGGCTTCACTGTAGGCGTTACTGTAGGCGTCCTTCAGCATCTCAGACAATCTGGCTTGCTTTTAATCGTGGAAGGACGAAAACACGAGATCTCCTGGTATGACAGATGAGCTAGCAGCCCCAAGACGGCCTATTTAAGCTATTCGTAAAATTCCACGTGCTAATCTGCCCTAAGGATAGACTTTACTCTCTGCTAGACTATTGTTCGATAGTCTCGCTTCAGTGCGTCTGCTGAAAGGCTAGCTTGTTAGTACACGTGGTTAGCTCCTTAGAAGCTGCTCGATTCTGAGATCGTGGTCGCTCTCCCTTTACGTCATACGTCTCTGTTACGTAATCGTGTCTTCCCTTCTCCTGCGTCTGTGTGCACTTGACTGTAGGTGGTTTGTCTGTCTTTGAATCTCCGACTCTATTGTGAGACCAAAGTGTTCCCCGTCTTTAGAAGTATCGTCGTCATTGTCTGCCTGGAGATGCGAGAGTGTTTCTTGTAGATTGTCTACCCCTGTTGAGCGTCCACCCTCCCACACCCTGGTTAAGTCAGTTCGCTTCTAACCGACGCAAACATGTGTGTCCCTTTGTCCTGGCTGCCTAAGACAGTTACTTCAAAGACTTGTTTTCTCATGAAAGAATTCTCTTATCATGGGAAAACCCTTTCTAAATATTAAGAAAAGAAAAAAATTAGATAATTTCAAATTTAATATTTTATAGTTTGCATTTTCTGCGTCACACTAGTATTACACGCTGAATCGTCGACGCAGGAACACACAATACAAGAAACGAAATAGTCACAACTGCCGACACGCTGGCAAACACAAAAGTTACAGTTTCTATCCTCTGAAAAATAGCATGCTTGGCGATGAAAACTCGGTACACGGAGAGTGCAGCACGTACGTACAAACTTGCGACTTGCGAATACTACTCGTCCCACGTTGCCTAACGCTGGGGTACCCGGTTCTATGACGAAGAACACGGACGGCTGTCTTCCACGACAGTAACAAAACGGAGCTCACGGACACCTGTCTTCTGCGACGGTTCCAAAAATCCAAAATCTATCAATGGACACCTGTCTTCTGCGACGGTCCAAGATCCAAAATCAATCAACGGACACCTGTCTTCTGTGACGGTCCAAGATCCAAAATCAATCAACGGACACCTGTCTTCTGTGACGGTCCAAGATCCAAAATCAATCAACGGAGGGCTGTCTACAGCAGCAGCAGCTC
Source organism: Sinotaia quadrata (assembly GCA_028829895.1). Lineage (NCBI taxonomy): Eukaryota > Metazoa > Mollusca > Gastropoda > Architaenioglossa > Viviparidae > Sinotaia > Sinotaia quadrata. The sequence continues at coordinate 132,058,497 of CM054179.1, read as the reverse complement.
CGATACGTGAGTGGCGTCGAATATTCTTCTCTCGGCGCAATCCTGTTCCCTTCAGTCCATTCCCCTTTTCCGTGACAGGTGTGTTAGGTATGTTAGTTATGTTTAGTGTGTTTTGCATGTTACGTTTGTTAGATATGTTTAGCATATCAGGGTGTTAGGTATGTTAGGCATGTTTAGTATGTTAGTTATGTTTAGTATGTTAGGTATGTTATGTATATATTATGTGTATTAGGTATGTTTAGTATATTAGTTATATTTAGTATGGTAAGTACGTGTAATATGTTAAGTATGTTTAGTATGTTAGGTATGTTTAGTATGTTAGGTATGTTAGGTATGCTTAGCATGCTAGTTATGTTAGGTATGTTTAGTAAGTTAGGTGTGTTGGGTATGTTTAGTATATTAGGTATGCTTTGTATGTTATGAGTGTAATATTTGTTAGGTATGTTTAGTATGTTAGGTATACTTAGCATGTTAGGTATGTTTAGTACGTTATGTGTGTTAGGTATGCTCAGTACGCTAGTGAAACTGCCAAAGAGATTAGATTGTATCCAATGACTACCAGTCGGTTCTCGAAACAAAATTCCTAATCCACTACGAGGCTAGTTTTGTTGGTTCAAACCCCAAAACAGATCCCTCTTTCTTTTTTTCTTTCTTTCTTTCTTTCATTTAATAAAGACGGATTTCGGACAAAAGTATTAATTTTCATTACTTTAATACATGATCAAGAGTACTGTACGTAAACTACTTCAATTTGATTTTTTCTAGTGGTCTTGGCCGATATATATGGGGAGTAACTCTATAAATATGATTTGTTTGATTTCCAAATATCATCTATTAAATGTCCATCTTATCCCATGGTGTCGAAAAGTGATAATAAATGATAACCGGCTTTACTACTACTCCACCATCGGGTACAAGAGCAATAACATCTACTACGACTTTAGCCCACGGAATACCGGGCTGGCTATAGTCTGCCTTTGCCGGTCATGCTTGAACACAACGGAAAATAGGCCACTACTCATCAAAACCTCTACCATTTCCTAAATAATACCCTCTGCTCTGTCATTTTTTTCACCAACTCCACCAACAGCGGCACACCTCGTGCCAAGCAGGGAAATCGGCGGAAGCCGGAAACGACTATTATCATAATAAAAGAAAAAATGTTTACTACCATAGCATCCAACAAAAAATATTTAACGAATAAAGGTACATACTATTTCATGCTAATCTTTGTGTAAATAAAGTAAATAATACTTCAGTCTGTTAAATGGGGAAATAAAGTACATACTGTCTTATGAAATGGGTAAATGAAATAAATACTTCCTATTAAACTGGAAAATACAAAGCACTGCATCATTCTATTAAATGTGTGAATAAAGTACTAAATGTGTAAATTAAAGTAAATACTGCGACATTCTGTTAAAAAGGTAAATGGACTTAATATTATATCATTCTATAATTTTGGTAAATATAATATATAAATAAATACTACAAAGAGTGCTGAATGGAGTTCAATACAGTGGAAATATGGTGACTGGCAGTTATTTCTTTGGGTTGTTGTTGTTTCGATAACTTCTTTGCTCCATAGGAATTGCGTGAAAATTTTTCAACTTCTAGATGTTCTTAGTTTTTCAATGATTCCCGTGGAGCCTTCCTCCCTTTATTCAGGGAGGGTAGGTGGAGGCTTTTTCTGGTGCTTTAGTTATGGGTTGGATTTTTTTTTTCTTGTTTCTGTTCTTTCTTTTGCTGCGAATTTTGTTGGTCTATTCTTATTATTTTTATTTCTTTTTTGTTAATAGTTGCAGGACTACAGCCTATTTTCCGATAAGTTGGATTTTTAAAAATTAGTCTTAGTAGTGGTTTGCCTTTGCCCTTGGTTTGGATTTTGGGGGCAGGATAGTAGGAGATAGGGTAAGTTTGTTTATTGATGGAAGTTAGCGTTTGTGGTTTCTTGAATTTTGTTTATAAGTGTTTTGTGTGTGAGGGTTGTATTTTCTTGCCCTCCCCTTTTTTATTTGTGCATGTGGTTTGGTTGTGGTTGTAATTGCAGAAGTGGTGTCTTTGTTTCTGTTGTGTGGTTCGCTTTATCTAAAATTAGTTGTGTTTTTATTTTTTTAAAATTATTATTAATGTTGTAGTACTACAGTCAGTTTCTCAATGAGTTGATACTCTATCCGTATTTTCTAATGAGTTGCAACTGATTTTTATTTTTTATTTTTTATATTTTTAAAAATTATTATTAATTATAGAAGGTGAATTGTTGTTTGTTTGGATTAGATACGTGATTAGTGCTTGGTGTATGCGATTTTGATTATGTTTTGTTGGGTACAGTAGTGATTTCATTGTGAATGGCAGGTGTAGTATGTTTGTTGCTTCACTGATAATTTTTCATTCTTCCTTATGTGATGGGGTAGGTTCAATTCGTTCACACCAACGGGCACAACAGTGAGAGAGGACGGCAGAACACTTCTGTCAATTTCTCACATGCTTTATTCAGTTCATGTACAGCAATACTCTCTCAGACACACACACGCGCTAATTATTCTATAAGGTTGGCCTTCCCTGAAGACCCCGAGTGGTGTGTCAGTCTCTTGTTTACTATTGTTTCTAGTATTTTTGCTAGATTTGGAAGTATGGAGATTGGTCTGTATGAGTTAGGTTGTGTGGCCTTTGTCTGGTTTTTGGTATTGGTATTATGTTAGCTTGGTTCCAGTGTGCTGGAAGTTCACTGGTTTGCCATAGTTTGTTGTATAGTTGTGTTAGTTATTTTAATATGTTGTCTGGTAGTCTTCTGAGGAACTGATATGATATTTTGCCTTGTCCTGGCGCTGTGTTTTTCTTGGTTTTAATTGTGTGTTTTACTTCTGCTTCCATGATGGGTGAATTTATTTTTGTTTGGTTATTTTTTGTTTTGTTGTTGTTTTTTATAGTAATTTTAATTTCTTTATATTTTTTTGAAGTTTTTGTTGTTTCTTTTAGTGTTTGTGTTATTTTTGTTGGCTTTAACAGTGTCTGCTAAAGTCTCTGCCTTTTCCTTTTCTAATGTATGTGTTTGTTTATGAATAGACTATGACGGCCGGAATCGTGCTTTTTGTCTTGCCTGTACCCATTATTTTTTTGTGTTCCATATGTGTTTGGTTGTGCTGTCCTTATTAAGTTTGTTGCATGCCTTTTCCCAATATTTTTTCTTTGCATATTTTATTTTATTTTTGTAATCTGTTTTTATGTTGTGGTAGTGTGTTTTGGCGATATCATTTTTTGATAGTTTTCTTTAATGCCTGGGTGCTTTTTTTCGTTCTTTTAATGCCCTCTAATTGTTGATTCCACCAAGGGGTGAAGGTGTGGGTGTGTGTGCTTGGGTGATGGGAGAAGGCTGAGTTTGCTGCTTTGGTGAGGGCGTGCAATATGTTGATGGCCCATGCGTTTGTGTTTTCATGTGTTAAGTTTTGTTCTATTATTATTTCTAAGTTGCATTTATATTTTGCCCAGTTGCCTTTGGAGATATGCCATGTTGGTATTGAGGGTGTGTTTGTGTTGTATTTATGTTTTGTGTTTATTTCTAATATGATGGGGTGGTGATCACTAGTGTAGTTGTCGTCATCTGTTATGATTGTAGATTCTAGTGTAAGGTGTGGGGTCATTAGTGCTATATCTAGTGTGTTTTGAAGTCTGGTTGGTTTAAGGGGAGTTAAGTAAGTTAGGTTTCTTTGGGCTATCTATCTATCTATCTATATATATATGTATATATATACATTTCAAAGCATTGTTTTTAAAGCATTCTCTACCTAAAGCTGGAAGTAGGGTTATACGCTTCGCGCGCGCATGCACGCACGCACGCACACACACACACAAACACACACACGCACGCACACGCACACGCACACACACATTTACTAATATGCACTAATAGAGGATTGTTTCTGTTTAATATGAAATGATTAAATTTCAATTTTATACGAATGCTATATTGGTACAAAGCACAGAAATAAACATAGTACGTGAACAGAAATAGCACATGAAGTGCGACACAGATACAATTTAAGAAGGAATTCGATAAAAATGTTCACAATACAGATTCAGTCATTAGAATGAAAAGTAGTATTGAAAAATGAAAGTATTTTAGAAAAAAAACTAAAACATAACTTTTCCAATGACATTTGTCAGTCGAAAGCATAAAACCTTGCCCAGCCTCATGTCAAACAACATTTTAAAATATGAATAACGAGACGAATAAAATCTACATGCACAAGGCGTATAGGAAAGTCTACTACATGCGCATACGTTTGACATAGTTGTCCAAGCCACCACAAAATACTAACGGGGATTTTTGCTAGAATACAAGACAACGGGTGGTGGTGATAGTGGTGGTGGTGGTGATGGTTAATCAGTTAGATTAAATGTATCATTCATTCCAGTAATCTAAACCGGACCAGTGGTCATATTAAATGAGAATGAGGAATAGCCAGCCATCACCGACAAAGTTCATATAGGATACCAGTTCATGTATGAGCAAAGGGTAGGGGATAATATTACATGGACCATAGAAAAGAAAAGTAAAAGCACAAACGAGTTAGAAATCGGAGATTCGCTTATCACAAACAAAAGTAGGCATAGAAATAGGTAGATTCAATGCAAAGGCATTACAGGATGAAAAAACCTTTATATACAGAAACATAACGCACACTCTTCACTCAGAACCAACCTTACTTCCTATAAGAAATGATGAGTCTCAACATTTAGCCTGGTATATTAAAGAAAAATTGTTTGAGTAAAAAAAGGTCTAGAAAGATTCAAATGAGTACAAATATTTCTAAGGGAAGAATTCCTTGTACTCCAAAAAGATTACCTTTGATTTGGGGGCTTTTCAGAACAAGAAAGAACCATCTACCACTTGTCTGCATGAATCAGTCGCGAGACTGATGAGGGTGGAGCTTCGCGTTAGATATAAGCTGCCAGCTCTAAAGAATTTTGTTTGATGCTGTGAGCCAGCTTCATGCTGAAACCTCGCTTGGGACACATGAGTTAAATATCAGTATCTTAGCATTGAAAAGGAGAAGGCACTGTAACTTTATAGAAAGGCACAATTCTACAGAGAAGAGAAAGATTTAGAAAGTACTGTGAAATTCATTAACTTTCGGTCTAGAACGAACTTGAAGTGGCTGTTAATTCTCTGAATCAGATTAGGAAATCATTATTTGTAAACTGTCATTGGAATTATTTTAATAATTGTTCTGTTTTATTTTTCTTTATATAAACTTTCTTGTTAAAGTTTCATCTAGTATGACATCCATAGGTGTAATCATCACGTCTGTCTAATGTCAGTCCTGAGTCTGTCTTTGTCTGTCTTATTTGTGAGGAAAACATTTCTCTGGGACTTGTACGAGCTGCTGGAAGTGACGACCTCAATTGTTGTCCTGTCATAGATATTCATTATTTATGACATTCAACAACAACATTCAGGAAATCAATGTCTACATGTGGATGAATGAACTATTCATTATATATTTTTAAATATCTGAATTATGTATTAAACGACAGATAGTCAAAAGAAGAAATAGCGAGCTGGTATGAAGGCAAGAAAATTAAATTAAAGTCGACATTCTTTACACACCAGGAGAGAACAAAACATCAAGAGAAGCAGAGTCCAGGTTCCAGTGAGTTGTTCAGCTGAAAATTAAAAACACAGTGTTTAGTTGTTTTTTTTAAAAAGTGATAGATAGATAGATAGACAGGTCAACCGATAGCTAGCTAGACAGGCAGACATATAAATAGACAGAAAAATGTTTCTATGTGTATGTGTAACTGTTAGAATATATAATAAAAAAAATAATTTGCTACTCACAAAATGAATTTGAATTAATTTATAAAACTGCCAACCTCTGTACCCCGAAATGGGACACCCTAATCCTAGCCCTTACTATGACCCCAACTAAGATAATAATGTGTACTATGACTACGCCATAATAGTTAATGATTACGATTATAATTGTTAATTAATCACCAATAACTAATTACAAGTGATGGTAATCTTAATTTATATATTATTAATAATTCTCCAGAAGACACCACTCGTCTCTCTCACTTGGCGGATATACGTTTTCTTCTTTTCACAACATTAAAGACAAACATTAACCATCACATAATATTTCCGTAGGGGAAAAAGACTTCTTATAAAGTAGAAGAAAAAAATCCTTCCTTTAATCTATATTTAGCTAACCCCATCCACCATTTTCCTCTCCAATATATATCAATCGGTATGTGTAAGATGTGCAATAAATTTAATAACAAATTTATTAAATCAACTATCAAATGTACATCAGAAGAATAAAAATAAAAAGTGCATTGACATTTATATCAATTCACAACAATATTCAGTTAGTGCTGGACAAATCTGTCAGTTTATCCTAGTATAGAAAATAAGCAGTCAATATCATAAATCTATAATCAGGTTAATGGATATCATCACGGAAAGGAGATGGAGTTTCAGAGAAATAATTAAAATCAGTACACATAACCTGTTCAAAGATTGCGGCTGTTGCCTGCATGTGTTTCACAATCACATGGTTTGCAACAGGTCACTGCTTTTCATATCTAGGTGATGTGCCATGTGTCTCTACTAGATGCACATTACAAAAAATGTTCCAGAATCTTTGATGTACTCTCCAAGAACACCATTTAAAGAATCATCCCGAACTTCAAAAGGTCTATCAAGCACATCAGGAAGACTGTTCTTGAATTTCCGTGTGTGTTTAGTCAACATGCATTGAGGAACATTGAAAATAATCTTCAAGAATTCTCGAGACCAAACTTAAAGGCACAAATTCCTGCTATATTGGCTCTCAAACAGAATTCACAAGAATCAACTTACAGCAACACGTTCCACTGATAAGTTGACAAATGCCAGATTCACACACCAATGTAATCTGATAGAGTACATTACTCAGTGTTGAATGATGTGACAAAAGTAAAACAAAAAGGACTGCTCCTCATAACCCATTGATCACCTTTGTGACCTGACTCAATTCATTTTAAATTCAAAGTGATTAGAATAGATTGCTTCTTTAACCAAGATACTTCCTATCCATCCACCCCCACTAGATGAATTTGTTATGAACAAGTGTGAATCTATTAGTCAGAAAAACTTACTCATTCATTTGGAACTGGTTTGATTGCATCAGCAATTTCTAGCCTGTCCTCCATCTGAGTTGCTTACTTCCAACGTTGATACTTATAAATGGTGGCTGTCACCGGCATATGTTGCACAATTGCATGGTTTGCAAGAGTCACAGCTTTTCATTTCTAGGCGAGGTCCCATATGTCCCGAGGCACATTACACAACTGTTCCAGCGTTCTCCAAACACTCCATAGAGAATCGTCCTGAATTTCAAAAGCTTTATCAAGAATATGAGGGGGGGGGGGGGGAAAGCGTATTTCCTGAACTTCAATGTGTATTTCACTCAACATGCATTGAGGAACATTCAACATAATCTTCATGAATTCTCAAGACCAAACTCAAGCCACTAATGTATGTTCTATTGACTTTCAAACAGAATTAACAGGAATCAACATACAACAACATGTTTTACTGATAAGTTGACAATGCTGGATTCGCACACCAATGTCATCTACTAGAGTACAGTACTCAGTGTAGAATGATGTGACAAAAGTAAAACAAAAGTGCCTGCTCTTCATAACCCAATGATCGCCTTTATGACCGGACTCGAGTTACGTTCAAATTCAAAGTAATTAGAATAGAGTACTTCACCGGAGAAATTTCTTGTCCATCCCATAGGATGAATTTGCTATGGACAAGTGTAAGACTATTCGTCAGAAAATCTTCTCATCCAGCTGGAAATGGTAAGGATTGAACCAGCAATTTCTACAAATGAGTTGTTTACTTCCAACGTTGATAGTAAAAAATATCAGCATAAGCAGTCCCCAGGGTTGGGTCTCTTTGACATTTAACAATTTATATAACAATTAAGTTTCGAAATAGGGATCGGCAAATGTATTCTGCCACGGATATGTAAAATAATTATGAGATATTTATACTAAAACACAACTCTAACTTTTAACGAATATTTATATTGCATTTGATGACTATTCTAAAGGACTCAAATGAATGACCTTTTTCGATGTAGACATCTTTTTCTTAGCTAAAGTATTTTACTTTCATTTGTTTGTTTTCTAAGTAAATTTTTGAAACAACTGAATAAGGGAGATCAGTTCACTCGAATAACGACTTAAAAATTGTGACGAGTATTAAGATCCGACAGATTACACTATGTAACAAATTTTCACTTTTGTTCTGTTCCTGGGTTGAAAGTGTGTTTTTCTAATCCATTAGGTCTAGAACAGAAAGGAAATCACTGTTATTCCAGAAAAACTTTGCTTCTGTGACCGGGACAATGAAATTTGGAAAATCGCGTGTGTTCGAGAAAATTCTCGATTTGCTTTCAATGCCGAGCTTCCTCCCTGAACTGCTAGAGTTGTCCACATGTTTCTACAATTCTCCTGAACACTCTAGAACGTTCAAGAAACTTCCAGAACTTTCGAGAAACTCTCAGGACTTTCTAGAATGTTCTTGAACGTTCCAAAAGTAGCTGTACAAGTATAAAAGCACAGGTGTCTCAAACCAAGATTCCATGAGAAGTTATTTATTTGATATGGCATCAAGAGATTGTTTGCTTCCAGCTGATTCATTCTGCTACGTGTGCGAACAATTCATAAAGACAAGAGCGAAAAAGTATTCCGTGGAAGCAAGTCGTATAATGTGCGAGGCCTACAAGGCATACTTCGGCGTGCCGGTCGGGGACCAAGACAAATCTTGGGCACCGCATTTCACATGCGAATATTGCAAAAAAACACTTGAAGGTAAACTGAACAGTTGCTTCTCGCTTAGATGTGTTTTAATTTATATTAATAAAATTTCAATGCTTTAGATCGAGTTCATTTCAAAGAGTTGTAATTTACAAAGTTTTGTCATAAGTCGTGTACTGTAGGCAAATACGTTCCATCTTGAAAACATTCCATATTTTGAAATTTCCTGCCCTCAAATTATTATAATTCTTATGTATTATTATGTGCTATGTTACAGGTTGGTACAGAGGAGAGAAGCGAGCCCTGAAGTTTGCTATCCCGCGAATTTGGCGAGAGCCGACGGACCACTCAAGCAACTGCTACTTCTGCATGGTAAACCCAAAAAATCGTCGCACCGGCAAAAATGCCCCTCAGATCGTTTATCCGGACATACCTTCTTCCATCGCCCCAGTACCACACAGCCCCGATCTGCCTGTTCCGACTCCTCCTAGGCGGCATCGGCCATCTTCAGGAGACAGCAGCAAGTCAGATAGCGAGGCAGATACGGGAGATATGGACTACGATTCTGCAGATGAAGTTGGGGATAGAAAGCCGTACTTCCCTAACCAGAAAGACGTGAACAATTTAATTAGGGACCTCGGCCTTATGAAATCGAATGCTGAGCTTCTGATATCCAGGCTCAAACAGTGGAACTTGGTTGATGATAGCGTACAAGTCACGGATCAGAGGAAGTGGCATCAAAGATTCTCCAACTTCTTCAGTCAGCGTGATGGGCTGTGCTTCTGCAACGATGTTGCCAGTCTATTCCAGGCTATAGGTATCGCATGTAATCCTATTGAATGGCGCCTATTCATAGACAGTTCATCCCGGAGCAGTTTCGTTGCAGTTGTTCAGGGCTTCCTAGGTAATCACAAAGCTGAAAACTATGTGGAGTTGGTGCAGACTCTCATAAAGAATTACGCCACAATGGGATGCAGAATGTCTCTGAAAGTTCATATCCTTGATTCGCATCTCGACAAATTCAAGGAGAACATGGGCGCTTACTCGGAGGAGCAAGGCGAACGCTTTCATCAAGATATATTGAACTTTGAGCGTCGTTACCAAGGACAGTATAACGAAAACATGATGGGGGGCTACATTTGGGGGCTACTTCGAGAGAGTGATTCACAGTACAATCGTAAATCTAGAAAATCTACACATTTCTGAACCTTGTTGAGTGGTTTCCAACTGTGTTTGTCTATTCCTTGTGCAAATTTTGTTTTTACCTGATCATAATGACGAAAATGAAAAAAAATCGTTCTATTTTCAAAAAAAAACCGAGTTTTCTTCGTGCTGTTGTCATGTAAGCAAAGTTTGTGCTTAATGAAGTCATTTTTTCACGTACTTTAGACATAAGCAATTGAAATATAACACTTAGAAGCCAGGAACAAAAATTGTGTTACATAGAGTTATAATTTATACTTATTTATTCATCATAGGATTAAATTTTGTTTAAAATTATATTATAAAAGAAAAAAATATTTGTATGATGTACTTATACGACTAGATGACTCTTATGGTTAGATGACTAGATGACTCTTACGACTTGATGACTAGAGGACTTTTACAGCTAAATGCCTCAGTACTCTGGTGATCTGTTTTCGAGTTTCCAGATATCTGGTAATGTTGTTATAGAGGTGTGTCAGACCACATTCATCTCCGAGACTGTCAAAATTTGCGCCAGTATTAAGGCATCTAAGTGCAGTAAGTTAATTAGTATGAAGTACTAATAAATATTTCTATTTATTGTCCAATATGTTTTAGACAGTTGGTAAGTTCAATATATTCAGAGTCAATAATGGTAGAGAAGTCTTGAAGTGAGTGACCCTGTTTTGGTAACATTGATTTAACCAATATCTCTAAAGTATGATTATGTTTCGACTTGTACATCTAAAGAGAAATGCTATACCTGAATTTGATTTTGGTGCAGATGGACAGGCTACTTCAAGGTCTCGAATATTGCACGATAATGCTGAAACAGAAGTTCGTTTGGATTTAGAGCGTTCTGCTTTTGTACACCGAAATTGTGATGTATTAATATAGGTATATTTCTTCCTAATGTAAATGTCAACATTCGCTTAATGTATCTATTTACAATATTTATATATGATTGAACTAGTTTTTGTATCAAGCATTAGTCTCATAAATCAATATTGGAGGAAAATTCAGAAACAATTGTTAATTACTCCATTTATCTATTCAATATTGTATAGCAATAGTGTGGTTAATGCTGGACAAATCTGTCAGTTTATCCTAGTATAGAAAATAAGCAGTCAATATCATAAATCTATAATCAGGTTAATGGATATCATCACGGAAAGGAGGTGGAGTTTCAGAGAAATAATTAAAATCAGTACATATAACCTTTTCAAAGATTGCGGCTGTTGCCTGCATGTGTTTCACAATCACATGGTTTGCAACAGGTCACTGCTTTTCATATCTAGGTGATGTGCCGTGTGTCTCTACTAGATGCACATTACAAAAAATGTTCCAGAATCTTTGATGTACTCTCCAAGCACACCATAAAGAATCATCCCGAACTTCAAAAGGTCTATCAAGCACATCAGGAAGACTGTTCTTGAATTTCCGTGTGTGTTTACTCAACATACATTGAGAAACATTGAAAATAATCTTCAAGAATTCTCGAGACCAAACTTAAAGGCACAAATTCCTGCTATATTGGCTCTCAAACAGAATTCACAAGAATCAACTTACAGCAACACGTTCCACTGATAAGTTGACAAATGCCAGATTCACACACCAATGTAATCTGATAGAGTACATTACTCAGTGTTGAATGATGTGACAAAGGTAAAACAAAAAGGACTGCTCCTCATAACCCATTGATCACCTTTGTGACCCGACTCAATTCATTTTAAATTCAAAGTGATTAGAATAGATTGCTTCTTTAACCAAGATACTTCCTATCCATCCACCCACACTAGATGATTTTGTTATGAACAAGTGTGAATCTATTAGTCAGAAAAACTTACTCATTCATTTGGAACTGGTTTGATTGCATCAGCAATTTCTAGCCTGTCCTCCATCTGAGTTGCTTACTTCCAACGTTGATACTTATAAATGGTGGCTGTCACCGGCATATGTTGCACAATTGCATGGTTTGCAAGAGTCACAGCTTTTCATTTCTAGGCGAGGTCCCATATGTCCCGAGGCACATTACACAACTGTTCCAGCGTTCTCCAAACACTCCATAGAGAATCGTCCTGAATTTCAAAAGCTTTATCAAGAATATGAGGGGGGGGGGGGAAGCGTATTTCCTGAACTTCAATGTGTATTTCACTCAACATGCATTGAGGAACATTCAACATAATCTTCATGAATTCTCAAGACCAAACTCAAGCCACTAATGTATGTTCTATTGACTTTCAAACAGAATTAACAGGAATCAACATACAACAACATGTTTTACTGATAAGTTGACAATGCTGGATTCGCACACCAATGTCATCTACTAGAGTACAGTACTCAGTGTAGAATGATGTGACAAAAGTAAAACAAAAGTGCCTGCTCTTCATAACCCAATGATCGCCTTTATGACCGGACTCGAGTTACGTTCAAATTCAAAGTAATTAGAATAGAGTACTTCACCGGAGAAATTTCTTGTCCATCCCATAGGATGAATTTGCTATGGACAAGTGTAAGACTATTCGTCAGAAAATCTTCTCATCCAGCTGGAAATGGTAAGGATTGAACCAGCAATTTCTACAAATAAGTTGTTTACTTCCAACGTTGATAGTAAAAAATATCAGCATAAGCAGTCCCCAGGGTTGGGTCTCTTTGACATTTAACAATTTATATAACAATTAAGTTTCGAAATAGGGATCGGCAAATGTATTCTGCCACGGATATGTAAAATAATTATGAGATATTTATACTAAAACACAACTCTAACTTTTAACGAATATTTATATTGCATTTGATGACTATTCTAAAGGACTCAAATGAATGACCTTTTTCTATGTAGACATCTTTTTCTTAGCTAAAGTATTTTACTTACATTTGTTTGTTTTTTAAGTAAATTTTTGAAACAACTGAATAAGGGAGATCAGTTCACTCGAATAACGACTTAAAAATTGTGACGAGTATTAAGATCCGACAGATTATAATTTATACTTATTTATTCATCATAGGATTAAATTTTGTTTAAAATTATATTATAAAAGAAAAAAATATTTGTATGATGTACTTATACGACTAGACGACTCTTATGGCTAGATGACTAGATGACTCTTACGACTTGATGACTAGAGGACTTTTACAGCTAAATGCCTCAGTACTCTGGTGATCTGTTTTCGAGTTTCCAGATATCTGGTAATGTTGTTATAGAGGTGTGTCAGACCACATTCATCTCCGAGACTGTCAAAATTTGCGCCAGTATTAAGGCATCTAAGTGCAGTAAGTTAATTAGTATGAAGTACTAATAAATATTTCTATTTATTGTCCAATATGTTTTAGACAGTTGGTAAGTTCAATATATTCAGAGTCAATAATGGTAGAGAAGTCTTGAAGTGAGTGACCCTGTTTTGGTAACATTGATTTAACCAATATCTCTAAAGTATGATTATGTTTCGACTTGTACATCTAAAGAGAAATGCTATACCTGAATTTAATTTTGGTGCAGATGGACAGGCTACTTCAAGGTCTCGAAAATTGCACCATAATGCTGAAACAGAAGTTCGTTTGGATTTAGAGCGTTCTGCTTTTGTACACCGAAATTGTGATGTATTAATATAGGTATATTTCTTCCTAATGTAAATGTCAACATCCGCTTAATGTATCTATTTACAATATTTATATATGATTGAACTATTTTTTGTATCAAGCATTAGTCTCATAAATCAATATTGGAGGAAAATTCAGAAACAATTGTTAATTACTCCATTTATCTATTCAATATTGTATAGCAATAGTGGGGTTAATGCTGGACAAATCTGTCAGTTTATCCTAGTATAGAAAATAAGCAGTCAATATCATAAATCTATAATCAGGTTAATGGATATCATCATGGAAAGGAGATGGAGTTTCAGAGAAATAATTAAAATCAGTACACATAACCTGTTCAAAGATTGCGGCTGTTGCCTGCATGTGTTTCACAATCATATGGTTTGCAACAGGTCACTTCTTTTCATATCTAGGTGATGTGCCGTGTGTCTCTACTAGATGCACATTACAAAAAATGTTCCAGAATCTTTGATGTACTCTCCAAGCACACCATAAAGAATCATCCCGAACTTCAAAAGGTCTATCAAGCACACTGTTCTTGAATTTCCGTGTGTGTTTACTCAACATGCTTTGAGAAACATTGAAAATAATCTTAAAGAATTCTCGAGACCAAACTTAAAGGCACAAATTCCTGCTATATTGGCTCTCAAACAGAATTCACAAGAATCAACTTACAGCAACACGTTCCACTGATAAGTTGACAAATGCCAGATTCACACACCAATGTAATCTGATAGAGTACATTACTCAGTGTTGAATGATGTGACAAAGGTAAAACAAAAAGGACTGCTCCTCATAACCCATTGATCACCTTTGTGACCCGACTCAATTCATTTTAAATTCAAAGTGATTAGAATAGATTGCTTCTTTAACCAAGATACTTCCTATCCATCCACCCACACTAGATGAATTTGTTATGAACAAGTGTGAATCTATTAGTCAGAAAAACTTACTCATTCATTTGGAACTGGTTTGATTGCATCAGCAATTTCTAGCCTGTCCTCCAACTGAGTTGCTTACTTCCAACGTTGATACTTATAAATGGTGGCTGTCACCGGCATATGTTGCACAATTGCATGGTTTGCAAGAGTCACAGCTTTTCATTTCTAGGCGAGGTCCCATATGTCCCGAGGCACATAACACAACTGTTCCAGCGTTCTCCAAACACTCCATAGAGAATCGTCCTGAATTTCAAAAGCTTTATCAAGAATATGAGGGGGGGTGGGGGGGGGTGAAGCGTATTTCCTGAACTTCAATGTGTATTTCACTCAACATGCATTGAGGAACATTCAACATAATCTTCATGAATTCTCAAGACCAACCTCAAGCCACTAATGTATGTTCTATTGACTTTCAAACAGAATTAACAGGAATCAACATACAACAACATGTTTTACTGATAAGTTGACAATGCTGGATTCGCACACCAATGTCATCTACTAGAGTACAGTACTCAGTGTAGAATGATGTGACAAAAGTAAAACAAAAGTGCCTGCTCTTCATAACCCAATGATCGCCTTTATGACCGGACTCGAGTTACGTTCAAATTCAAAGTAATTAGAATAGAGTACTTCACCGGAGAAATTTCTTGTCCATCCCATAGGATGAATTTGCTATGGACAAGTGTAAAACTATTCGTCAGAAAATCTTCTCATCCAGCTGGAAATGGTAAGGATTGAACCAGCAATTTCTACAAATAAGTTGTTTACTTCCAACGTTGATAGTAAAAAATATCAGCATATGCAGTCCCCAGGGTTGGGTCTCTTTGACATTTAACAATTTATATAACAATTAAGTTTCGAAATAGGGATCGGCAAATGTATTCTGCCACGGATATGTAAAATAATTATGAGATATTTATACTAAAACACAACTATATTTATATTGCATTTGATGACTATTCTAAAGGCCTCAAATGAATGACCTTTTTCGATGTAGACATCTTTTTCTTAGCTAAAGTATTTTACTTACATTTGTTTGTTTTTTAAGTAAATTTTTGAAACAACTGAATAAGGGAGATCAGTTCACTCGAATAACGACTTAAAAATTGTGACGAGTATTAAGATCCGACAGATTATAATTTATACTTATTTATTCATCATAGGATTAAATTTTGTTTAAAATTATATTATAAAAGAAAAAAATATTTGTATGATGTACTTATACGACTAGATGACTCTTATGGCCAGATGACTAGATGACTCTTACGACTTGATGACTAGAGGACTTTTACAGCTAAATGCCTCAGTACTCTGGTGATCTGTTTTCGAGTTTCCAGATATCTGGTAATGTTGTTATAGAGGTGTGTCAGACCACATTCATCTCCGAGACTGTCAAAATTTGCGCCAGTATTAAGGCATCTAAGTGCAGTAAGTTAATTAGTATGAAGTACTAATAAATATTTCTATTTATTGTCCAATATGTTTTAGACAGTTGGTAAGTTCAATATATTCAGAGTCAATAATGGTAGAGAAGTCTTGAAGTGAGTGACCCTGTTTTGGTAACATTGATTTAACCAATATCTCTAAAATATGATTATGTTTCGACTTGTACATCTAAAGAGAAATGCTATACCTGAATTTAATTTTGGTGCAGATGGACAGGCTGTTTCAAAGTCTTCAATATTGCACGATAATGCTGAAACAGAAGTTCGTTTGGATTTAGAGCGTTCTGTTTTTGTACTCCGAAATTGTGATGTATTAATATAGGTATATTTCTTCCTAATGTAAATGTCAACATCCGCTTAATGTATCTATTTACAATATTTATATATGATTGAACTATTTTTTGTATCAAGCATTAGTCTCATAAATCAATATTGGAGGAAAATTCAGAAACAATTGTTAATTACTCCATTTATCTATTCAATATTGTATAGCAATAGTGTGGTGTCCCCTTAATAACACAATATAAATTTATCAATTGTTCAAAGTACTCATATAATCGTCGAATTCCTTGACAACACAATCTTTGTCGAAGTGTTTTTCATTTGCACAGCTCACGATAGAGGAATATTGTCTGTAGACAGAAAAAAAATAAGATATTGCTTTACAGTAGAGTACACGAGTGCTTGTTATGAAAAGAATATTGCTCTCATTGTAACAGAGTGATTACGCTAACAAACTACCGATAGC
Source organism: Sinotaia quadrata (assembly GCA_028829895.1). Lineage (NCBI taxonomy): Eukaryota > Metazoa > Mollusca > Gastropoda > Architaenioglossa > Viviparidae > Sinotaia > Sinotaia quadrata. The sequence continues at coordinate 132,041,761 of CM054179.1, read as the reverse complement.
AAAGTATGTATAAAAGTTAATGGCGGGATAGATACATTCTAAGATTTAAAAAAAAACCCACAACAACAACCAAACAAAATTAAGAATATTGAAACAGTTAATTATGCGCGTTACCAATTAATGTTTCAACTTCTGAAACTGATTTTGGGTAAAAGCGTCGGCGTTATGGACATAAACTACTATACAGAATACTGTAGACATGAGGAAATTAATGAACAATTAAATGGAAAAATATCTCGACTTCAAAGCGTGCGATCTTTTTTACTTGGAGTGCAGCAATGGTCCGTTCAAGCTACGTAATGAAATAGAACATTAGCAAAGAGACATTCGTTCTCTTTTCTGTTTTATAACTTTATTTTATTCTTCATGATATGTTGCAGTGATTAGAAATTATAGTATTTTATTTTTAAGACGTTAATATAAAAAAGCAGGGGTTCAAACTTAAAATTAGCTTTCGGGATAATAAAATGGCATCATCAAAATATGTTGGATTAAAATAAGTATACGTTTACTACTACTACCGCTAATTATAGCGATAATAATAACAATAATAATATATAACAACAACAGTATTACTACTACTACTACTACTACTATCTTGAATGGTAAAAACGAAAAACAGGCCTGCTTATGATCCAGAGAATAACACATTCAATGCCAGCCAAAGTACAAACGAAGAATAGAAAGGAAAATAGAGTGCACTAGGATAGAAAATAAGGCAAAAGCCAAAAGACCTTAGTTCACAACCCACAGTCAACAGATGTCGTAGAAAAGGGCATAATAGTAGTAGAAGTAGTAGTTGTAGCTGTAGTAGTAGTAGTAGTATTTGTTGTTATTGTAGTTGTAGTAGTAGTAGGAGTTTTTGTAGTAGTAGTGGTGGTAATAGTAGCTGTAATAATCATAAATGTGCTGCATGCAAATATGAATATTCTTTACATAAACGCACTTAATGATTATTCAAATATGTAATGTTAGTTAAGTAGTAAAGATAGGAAGAGTAACGCAAATAAACTCTTAATAAAGAATATATCATAATATTAATAATGTGTTTTAAAGTGCATAAGATCCTCAACATCTAGTACGTACTTACGGAGAATTCATTACAATTTAAGGAAAGAAAACGCTTCACAATTTCAAAGCAAGAAGTGTAGACTAAAAACAACATTATTAAATAAAAAGAAATCTCTAGAGGACAGTAAATATTCAATAGTAGCAAATTTAGGCGAAGACCACCATACTCGCAACGTTTCGAAATTAATGTTCTGTTACACGGTCCGCTTGTGCCAAATTCCTCACGGAATAGAGATTGATAATTGATCAAGCATTTCTTGATTTCGTCTGGTGTACATTCGGACTTGGACTCCACTCCAACACCTTTGACAGAGAAGTAAAACGTTGTAATGATTAGTAAGTCATACTTCAATGATTGCACATTTCCGATTAACGACCACGCCCAAAGCTATTTGATACGCCAGGTGGATATCACGATGTTATCACTTCTAAAACGATGAAAATAAAAGAATCGAGGAATTGACGCGGATTGCTATTTAAAACAAAATAATTTATTTTTAAAAACGAATGTGACTGCAAATATCTTATGTAAAATATGTGTTTATACTTTAACTAAATACAAATTGACGAATACTGTTAAAATGCTTGTTTATTTCCCTTTTACTTTCAATATGTTTGCGTGTTTAATTCATGGAAGAAAGACACATTGATATTACATAGATATTACTTGAATAGTAAATAAATATCAACATCTACTTTCAACTTTATACCGTATTTAATTCATAATTGTTTAACTTTATTTCTTTTATTTACATTAAAAGTTAACAAGCATGGTTAATCCATTAACAAAGACGAAGAATTACTTATGACAAAGTTTAAACTTGTACCTAACATTAGTCATTCATGTAAGTTCATATCGACACAAAACACTTACTGTACCCTCCAAGTCAAATGAAATCATCTTTTTTTTTAACAAAGACATAAATATTTATGAAGAGTTACTTATAACAAATTTTAAAATTGAACCCAATATTAATTGTTCATTTGAATTCATATCGACACGAAACAGTTACTGTACCATCCAAGTCAAATGTAATTATCTTTTCATCGGATAAAAGGTGTATTAGAATTTTAATATTAAAACCTTGCATCGATAACATGATCGAGAGTTGCCTCCCCTCTCTTGCGCATCAAGCGCATTACTAATATTAACAATTAAAGACCGAAACGAGATCGCTAAGCCACGTATTACTGTCTGTGGGTTTGTTTGTTGTTTATTTTTTGTGTTATGTGTGTGTTAGAGAGAGGGGAGAGAAAGAGATGAGGAAAATTATGTCAATGTTTTCTATAACAGCAGTTTTGCTTGTAGAATTAATAATAGTAGAGTAAGCATGCAATAAAAATAATCGTCATAAAATGTAATGAATTCAAAACAACCGCAACACTCACTTGCACGCTTCGCAGAGTCAAATCCAACTAAATAGTTAAATAATTAGGTCATTATTTATTTTTGAATACTGTTTTAGTATTTAAAAACACACATGAATTATATGAACGACATTTTAAAATATAAAATATTTACGAACATATGTAAGAACACATACTGATATTTTAATTAATGATATTTTCCCATTCAACGGTCGATAGTATCCGTAAAACTGTAGAAAGATAAATTTGTCGTTTCTGTTTACTTCTTGATATCATTTTTAAAATCATCTTGTTCCGGGTCATTGCATTACGTAAACTCATCATTGGTCTATTTGTGTCTGACACACGTGTCACCGTTTAGTTTACACAATCACCCATTTTCTCCCTCATTCTATTTCTTCTGCGATTCATTTACTCATTTTGTATAATGATTTTTATCATCAGTGACATTAGAACTGAGATATATTGACATTTTGCTTTATCGTAATGCAATTATTTGTTCCATTGTTTTCATTAGGGCTATTTTTATTTGTAACGTTTAATCTGTTAAAGTGGAGCACTTAAAAAAAAGACTCGCAAAACACAGGCAAAACCTTTACAGGCTATATTGCATGTTCTCACGACATAAATATATCTTATAATGAAATAAATGAAATTGTGTACTATATTTTGCAATCTAATAATTCGTTGTAATGCGGGGTAAATCTGGTATATTTTGGTGGCACTTAAAATTCACATAAAATTAAAAAAGCGTGATGACGTGATGGGTGTAGTGAGGTGAGTCACCAGGATCCAAGACAACGACAATGATAATGATGGACAGCACATACGCTTAACTAGTGTCACAGCAAAAGATGACAACACGTAACACCGTGTTTACCTGATAGGTTTTATTTCATAGTGACGCAACTGCATATATCAGTTGCATATCAGTCCGACAAATTCATTCTCTCTCTTGTGAGCTACGTAGTTTTTCTCTGCATGCACACATCAACAACAAAAACACATACGTTGTTGTTGTTGTTGTTGTCTCATGAAACATCTGCACCCCAAAGAAACTGCAATAAATATATTGTCACCATTGGATGTTCTTCGTTTTGGTGGGTTGATGTGGGGTCTTCTGCCCTTCACTTGTATTATGGGAGTAGAAGGAGTGCGGCTGTTGAAATTTCTTCTGGCGTTTGTGCTTGCACGGCTCGATTTTTGTTGAATTTTTTTCTTGATGGATTTTTGTTTGTTTGTTTGTTTTTTTAACCATAGGCATTTGGCAGGCAGTTTCAGACAGACCAACCTTTGTGCCATGAATAGGGACGTGCTGACCCGCTATCGGGATACCGTTGTCCGTTGTGAGTGTGTATGTGTGTGTGTGTGTGTGTGTGTGTGTGTGTGTGTGTGTGTGTGTGTGTGTGTGTGTGTGTGTGTGTGTGTTGTTGTTGCAGGCTGTAAAATGTAAATATTAGAGATTAATTAAAGTGATTAATTTGAAGAGTGGTTGTGGTGTTGCTTACTAGATGAATATCCATAGACCGTGTGGAAAATTTGCCGTCAATTGGAGGCCAATCTGACATGTAAACTTGATGTTTCTGATGTAGAGTTCTGTGCTGGTGGTAAAAATAGATATGTTCCTGTCCTGTCAGATTACTGAGCTAGCATATTCTGTAGGCGACTAAGGGACTGCACAATGTAGAAAGTGAAGTGGTGCAGTGATACAGAGTGTGTGAAGAGTTTGCCACCATCGGGAGGCTGATCTGGCGTGTATGGCGTATATGAAAACATACACACACACACACACACACACACACACACACACACACACACACACACACACACACACACACACATACATACACACACACACACACACACACACACACACACACACACACACACACACACACAAAGACACACTCCCATCCTAGTCATATCTAAATAACAAGAACGCGGGCTATCAAGAAAGACTCTGATTTTCAAAACCATCATCCCTAGAACAGAACTGTTGTGTGTTGAATCTTTCGTTTATATATAACTTCTAAATCCATAAGACATAGGCCTATGTGATGATTTTACTATCTACGGCACCTACATTAATTACTCTTTAAATACAATTCTCTCTTAATGTATACTTTACAAGATAAGATAGAGAATAAAATTTAAAATACTACAATGGAGTGCTGTTGGAATACCGTTCTATCATGAATAAATCATAAATATACAAAGAAAATAATATAAACTCGCAGACAAATATACAAATTATATTTCACTCTAAATACAGAAAATGAAAATTCATTTAATAACTACCTAAAAAAGTATACAATGATAAAAACATATACTCTAACACAGCGTAGTACATAAAAGGCGACGTTGCTGTGTGATTTAAAACAAAACAGTACAGCTATCACTTACCTGATTTATCAGTACAGAAACACATGTAAACATTAAACACTGTATATGGTTCATATATAAAAAAACACATTAAACTTACACACACGAAACCAATGAAATAAAAAAATAGATAAATAGATATATCGTTGTACATAGAGTGGGTGCTTAAGGAGAGAGAGTTGAGGGGAGGAGAGAACACAACATGTTGTTTTCTATTTCGAATTAGTTTATTTGACAAAAGTTGTTCTACTTACCAGCCATTGCAATAAGAACAAATACAACAATTTCCATTTCTGCTTTGGATACTTTTAATAAATATCAGGAATTAAACTTGTACTGGTTTGCATTGGGGAATGCTGTAAACTGAAAACCATGTATCGAGGAAAGGACCTATAAGTGACACTTTGTGATTTAAAAAATATATACGTTCAAGTGTTTTACAACAACGAATCATAAACTGGGATGACAAGCACCATGTATGAGTGTCAACTCGCGCAAGATGAAGCAGGCTGGTCGCTCAGGCACTTCTACGCAGACGACCTCAGTACACTTGCACGCAGCTCGAAGCGTGACCTTCCACACAAGATGGCCAAATCAGTCCGACATGACAGAGAGCGAGACCCACTGGACTCAACTAACCTCCACGACACTTTCTTCGACATAATCACTGAAGTAGACACCAACACATCTGTTGGAGAACACCATACATGGACCACTCCCACACCAAAGTCCCCAAATATTAACTACTCAAACCATCATCGCGCAGAAATGTGAAAGTGCGTATTTGTGGATATTTAGATTAATACATAAAAAATAAAAATTCAAATGGAAAAATCAACTCGGGGTGTCGTGCTCGACTTGCTTTCATTCCCATCCACCATTCTATTTTCTCTTTGTTGTTCTATTTCTCAAAAGTGGGACTTTACATGTTTTTGTGCCACTGAAACGGAATTCAACTGCGTAATAAAGTACCTTTTGCTGTGTCATTTTGCATCCTGTTTTACATTGAGTTGTACCACTAAAACGGAATTCAACTGCGTAATAAAGTACTTTTTGCTGTGTCATTTTGCATCCTGTTTTACATTGAGTTGTACCACTAAAACGGAATTCAACTGCGTAATAAAGTACCTTTTGCTGTGTCATTTTGCATCCTGTTTTACATTGAGTTGTACCACTAAAACGGCTTCAACTCCGTAATAAAGTATTTGTTGCAGTGGCATTTTCCATGATGTTTTACATTGAGTTGTACCACTAAAACGGAATCAACTCCGTAATAAAGTATCTGTTGCAGTGACATTTTCCATGATGTTTTACATTGTGATTTCTTACTAAAACGGAATCATTACTTAAATACCAACAACGCGGGCCCTCAAGAAAGACCATTGAATTTCAAAGCCATCATGCCTAGAACAGAACTTAATTTCCATGTAGAGTGTTCTATCTTTCGTTTATATATAATTTATTTCTAAATATCTATGAATTAGGCCTATGTGATGATTTTACTGTCTAAGGAAACTACATTAATTACTCTTTAACTACAACTCTCTCCTAATGTATCCTTTACAAGATAAGGTATAAAATAAAATTTAAAATACTAAATTGGTGGGCTGTAGGAATACCGTTCTTACATGAATAAATCATAAAATACACAAAGAAAATAATATAAAGTAGCACACAAAAATACATAACTACAAACTATAAACAATTTCAATCAAATACATAGACGGCAATGTCAGTTAATGACGATCTAACACCGAATACAACGTTAAAAGCATGTGATATATATAACCATACGTCCAGATTTAGATAGACAATGCTTTAAAGAAAACAAAACAGCATTAGGTGGACATCAGTGTATATATACAACCTTCAAAACCACACTTGACTTCACAGGATAAGCTATTGAAATATGAAGTATGTCAAAGTTATTAACAGTAAAGATAATGGTAAGAGAGAAAAATGGTAAAACGTTGATTTATTATTACAAATAAATAGTACAAGACTTAGGCAGCCAACATACTTGTCTGCATATTGCTGTGGGTTTACTTAAGGCTGGATTTAAGCATATATATAAATATATATGGGGGTCTGATGAAAAATACGTTCTGTTCTGTGCTAATTAAATAAAGAGAAAGTGCGATTTGAAATTCATTGTTTTTTCGGTCATTTTTACCCTTTCCATGGCAACCGTGGACAACATACTGCTTCACGACTCTTTTTGTACATTGGTGTGTATAACCAGGTCAAAGGTAATAGAAAATACCAATTTGTCTTTCTAAATCTTGCTTTTCGTTAACTGTATGTACCACCATCCCATAAGCAATGTCCATCGTCGGATCAAGTTAGCATTAGCAACAAAGATATAATTATTAAGTATAGAAACGGGTAGGCAAATTTACTGCACCACACAGTCTCTCGTCGTTTTTATTCTCTTTCAGCCTTGACATTTTTGTTTGACTTAAAACAAAACTACATTTTCTATTTCTACTTCAGGTCCTTAACAGAATTTTCAAACTAATATTTATAAAAATCATGAAGAGTGAAATGTTTACTAAGCTGTCAATACAGCTACACACCTTGCACATATCTCAATTATCATTTTCTCTTTTTGATTCTTTCCTGGCAAAACCATGAGTTTATATTTACTACAATTCCTAGTGCTCATAGTAGGCTAAAATAAACATGTTGTTCCATTGGCTAAAACAACTGCGTACCAACTAAGACATAGGTTTTCTAATTAATTGTCCTGGTCCTAGCACGAAAAACTAAACAATAAATTAATGTTGATAATGTTGTATGTGGAGTGGAGAATAGCAACAATACAGGACAGTATAATGTAGACACCTCACCCACCTTTCAAAGGAATAGACAAATTGATGAATATGATTTGACTTTATTGTCCTATGTGTTCACTTTCGTGCAGTGGATAAAAAACAAAACCAACTTAATTGCTCGTTTCACAAGCCATTCAATCGTAAAACATCCACTCTGGGGATAAAGTGAGAGATAAAGAAAATAATAAGTAAAATTAAGAAAATAAGTAAGAAAAAAGCAACAAATTAACAACATGAAAAAGCATAGCAATTTCAATGAGAAAAAAACAATTCTAAACACAGTGTCCCTATAGGTTCCTGAAGCAATTGTGGTCCTCCACAATTCTTTAGAAAATAGATAAAAGTTGAGATCCTAAATTAAGATCCTAAATCATACTGAGCCCTACTTACTCATAATTAAATGTGCCATAAAGTTTATAATAATAAATTGATTTGTTTGGTTACTTAAAGAGAAAGTTCTTAGTAATCTTAAAAAATCAATTTGGGTGTGTTTGAAGACAAGATGGCACAATCAGCCGTGCAGAAAAGGATGATCAGTTAGATATGCTGGTTATGTCAGTGCTGATTGTAGAAGATTCCTATGCGGAAAAAAGTGATAATCGTTTGGACGTGTGTGTCATGTCGGCTCTAGACTGCCAAAGCAGAAAAAGTGATACACGTTTGGATGTGTATGTGTCATGTGTATGTGTCAGCTCTAGATTTTCCATGTAGAAGAATGAAGAGGATTGCAGTTTGCTGAAAGGGCATGTGCTGTTGATGCTGGCTGCTTACCTGTGCAGGAAAAATGATGGAGACAAAAATATATATTTAGTGTATGTAGCTTACAAAATCTGTCAGGGTACTGTCATCTCTTGTCACGCTGGGGTGTTTGTCTCTGGCTCTCCCCATCTGACAACACTTCTGCTGTAAATATATGATCTGCGTGGTCCAAAGTAACTCATACAAATGACTACCTGTGGATTGGTTTGGTCCAGACCTTTCTGTACATAGGTTTAATCGCACGGTGCTGAATGATTTTTCAGACTCACCATCAAGTAAACTTGCAGCAAGTTCATGTCACGCAATGCCATCAGTGAAGTACTATCATGTATGGTATTACAAAGTCTGAACAGTTGTAATTGGTCCACCCTGGAATAGCGTCTAGAATAGAGGAAAAATCTGCCATTCACAGACAAAATGTCTTATCTGACTGTTGAACCAGTGCAACATAATGGCTCATTAAATAATTTATGATCTTGCCAAGGAAGTGTGACTTCTCTTTCTAGTTAATTTCAAAGTGCTGAAACCATTCTTGCTGCTTTACCATCACAACCTTTCTGAATGTCTAGCATGACGTCACAAAAGAAATAAAAAAGAAATAAAAAGAAATAGCACTATGTAGAATCTTGTTCTATAAACTCTCAGTCTCAAGTATCATAATGTCTATCATCGCTTTCATCTTCTTCCAGCCTTCACACCGTTTGCTTGAGTTAATCATTACATTATTTTATTTCTGCTTCAGGTCCTTAACTGAATCTTCAAACTGATGTTTAAAAAGTCATTAAGTCATGTATAGAGAAATATTTACTATACCTTCATAGATCTCATAATGACCAGACTCTGCCACACTAAATTCAAAGTGATTATAGAAAATAAATTCTTTTCAACAGGTAAACTTTGATCTCAGCTCATTGGATGGTCTCGTTCTTGTAAATCTTAATAATTTGGTAATAAAAACTACTAATCCAACTAAAATCGGTTTAGATTACATCAACAAGTTTCTAGCACATTCTTCACCTGAGTTGTTTTCTCCAATTATATCTTAAGGGGGTTATCAATAGTGCACTAATAGCAAAAAATCGAGTACCAAATCAATTGTTAGATTGTTGTTGATTTTCACTTTTTAACACCACCCAAATCATAAACTCATCCCGTTTTACACAAATCTTTGTATTTATGTCTTTATTCCGTTTCCAAATTATGGTACCCAAAGCTTTTTATGGCATGATTTGGATGCAAAATACATAAATTGGCCGATCTTCAAAACTTAGCTACCCATAGAAACTGACCTATTTTCCTTGCATGTTGTATGTCGCTGTAATCAGCAATGCACGTGCTATTTCTCGTCATGTACACACCTACTTGCTGGTTTCTTTGTTTGATGGAGATGTGTGGTGCGGCTGCTAGAGTTTCTTTCGGCATTGGTGCTTGCTCGGCTGGACTGTTGTTGAATTTTGTGCTTGATTTTGTTATTTATCTGCAGGCTATTAAGCAGGCAGATTCAGACAGACCAGCCTTTGTGCCAATGGAGTTGGGACATGCAGACCCGCCATCTGGATACCGTTATGGGGGTTTGGTGCACGCTGTGTAATTTAAATGTTAGAGATGAATTAAAGTTGATTAACTTGGAGAGAGGTTCTTGCTAGATTAATAAATCGGGTGGCCAATCTGGCACGTTCTGTAGTTAAGTAAACTTGGTGTTTCTGATGTAGAGTTCTGTGCTGGTGGTAAAAATAGATATATTCCTGCCCTATCGGATTAATGAGCTAGCATAGCCTGTAGGCGGCAATGGGATTGCGCAATGTAGAAAGGAAGTTGAGATAGTATGTGTGAAGAATTTACCGCCATCGGGAGCCTGGTTTGACATGAGTGTCGTCAAACGTGTATGAGCTGTGTACGAACACACACACACACACACACACACACACACACACACACACAAACACACACACACACACACACTCCACACTCCCACCCTAGTAATAACTTAATACCAAGAACGTTCTCTACCAAGAAAAACTCTTGAATTTGAAAGCCATCCCTAGAACATGACTTTATTTCCATTGTGTATTCTATTTTTCAATTATATATATATTTACTACTAAATCCTTGATGCTTATGTGTAAGTGATAATTTTACTATCATAGGAAAGTACATTAATTAATATTTAAATACAAATCTCTCTTACTGAGAGATACTTTACAAGATAAGGTATAAAATAAAATTGAAAATACTATATTTGGCATACTGTGGGAATACCGTTCCGACATGAATAAATCATAAAATACAAAAAAAAAATAATATAAACGAGCACATAAATATACATAAATACAAATTATAAACTATTTCAATCGAAATACATACACGGAATCTTCAGTTAAGAACTATCTAAAACATTATACAATGACAAATGCATGTACTCCAAACACAGCATAATACACATAACGAGACTTACTGTGTAATTTAAAACAAAGAAAGCCAGCGACCAATGACCTGAATTGTAAGTAAAGGTACACATGTGAAAATTAAATACTGTATATGTCGCACACCAAAATACGAAAGAAACCACAAGAAACCAATGAAATATATACATATTTATACATATATACAATTATATTATATATAGTTAAATCATTGGACATAGAGGGGGGTGCTTAAGGAAAGAGAGTTGGGGGGGGGGGAGGAGAGACCATGTTTTCTATTTCGAATTAGTTTATGTGACAGAAACTGTTCTACTTACCCGCCATTGCGATTAGAACAAATACAACAGTTTCCATTTCTGCTTTGGAGTTCTGTGATGGTGGTGAAAATAAAATATTTCCTGCCTTTCAGATTCACGAGCTAGCATATACTGGAGGCGAGAAAGCAGCGCTTCCCGATTAATTTTTCACCCCGCACCCCCTTGTTTTAAAATAAACCAAGAATTTGTACAAAATTCTCTTCCACGATGAATTCTGGCACCTCGACAAAAAGCTGCTCACACCACCCCCACCCCCAACCGCTGCAGCAAATGGACTGCGCAATATAGAAAGTGAAGTGGCCCAGTGATACAGAGTGTATTAAGAGTTTGCCGCGATCGGGAGGCTGGTGTGGCATGTGTGTCGTCATACCTGTGTGAGTTGTGTATGAACACACACACACACACACACACACACACACACACACACACACACACTTCAACCCTAGTCATACCTAAATACCTTGAACGAGGGCTATCAAGAAAGACCCTTGAATTTGAAAGCCATCATCCCTAACATAATTTTAATTCGATGTTGTTTGTACGATTTTTCGTTTACATATAATTTATTTCTAAATCCCTAAGACTTACCCCTATGTGATGATTTTACTATCTAAGAAAACTGCAGTAATTACTCTTTAAATACAACTCTCTCCTAATATATACTTTACAAGATAAGGTATAAAATAAAATTTAAAATATCTATATTGGCGTGCTTTGGGAATACCGTTCTTACATGAATAAATCATAATCGTACACAAAGAAAATAAAAACAGATGGCCCAAACCAGAACACTACAAATTTAGTGCCCAACATGCAAAGTCATCAAACACTAAAACAATCATACAAACACCTACCATTCGAAATAAAAACAGAAGACTACAAAATATTGTGTGTGTTTGTGTGTGTAATGAAAGGAGTTTTCATTTTGTTTGAACAATTTAAATTTGGTCCTTAATTGGAAGTGCAAACTACTGGAAAGAGACGGATGGGGGTTGTTGGGCCTTTGCGCGGGCGTAAAACGAAACATCTGGGTACAGGGCGGAAAATCAAAGGAGCTGCGTAGTCAGGGTGAAGTTATTTTATTTTTAAGAAAGATGCGTGGCTGTTTTGAGTGTATAAATACATTTATGTGCCATTGACCATTACACATATGCCTACTAGACGAAGATAGGAGATTGGTAGTGTCCCCTGTTGACTCCAACACTTCCTGGCAAGACAAATTGTTGCATATTATTCGCAAATATCTAACTGCGAAAGATTGCACTTATCGAAATAGGATGGCCACTAGCGATAACGAAGTGTACAAGAATTCAGGGAAAGACAAGAATAACTGTTACATCTCTCTCACTCTCTCTGATTATTTCCCCTTGTCTACTGTAGTTTAAATATTTCTCTCATTCGCACACATTACCTATTGCGTCATCGGTAAAATAAGAAAGAAGTATAAGTACTAATATATAACTTTCTCTGTGTATATTTAACCCTTTTAATTAATAGTCTAGCTCTAGCCCCATTTCTAGAATAAAAGATATAGAATCTATACTGCTGAAGGCCTAGCTTGCCATAAACTAAAAGAAATTTAATAATCTACATCGTCTTTTATAATTAAAATATTTAATTCGAATGTGTACATCTCGAAATTGGATTAGATGGTGAATTGAGATGCTTTATTTTTATTTCATTTATGTTAAGCGCCTTAAATCATTTTTTGAATTCTTGTTATGCATGTAATTTTACAGCTCGTTTGTTTGACTCGTATCATTCATCAGCTGTCTGACTTAGCATTCATCAGCTGACTGATTTGATGTAGTATTCATCAACTGTCGGACTTGATGTAGCATTCACCAGCTGTCTGACTTGATGTAGCATTCACCAGCTGTCTGACTTGATGTAGCATTCACCAGCTGCAAGGGAGTAGACTGACAGACTGATGAGCAAAGTGAGTCGTGTCTTATTTACTTTAAGCGCGACATTACTATATTCTTTACATGTATAACATAATATTTAGCGGAACACAACTACACACGCTTGCGCAATCGAACACCCACATACTGAACTCTACCCTCAAATCCTCGAACATTCTCAAAAATAAACGCACACCTGCTAAAATATCTCAGTGTTTCCCTTTTATACATCATTTAAAGTAAACAGTTCGTGCTAGGAACATTTTAATGAAGCACAGACTACCACTATTGCTAAGAATACCATTTTAGAATCAAGTTAGGAAAATGTTCGAGTATGTTCAACAAACAAAATACCGGTTGATCGATTTCTTATTGTTATCAGATGCTTGTACTGACATCAACGTGAAAAATAAATAATAGAAACACACTGAGCATAATTTACCCATGGTTCGACCTCCACATTCTTGCAATGATGGTCAGCATTTAAGGGAATATTAAGGAATGTTTCACGACCTTGGACACTGTCTATGATGGTATTTTGTGTGTCTGAGTTGGAGTAAACAGCTCAGGTAATGAATATGCTAGAATTTTCTGATGCAATTCAAACCAGTTCAAAGGAGATTAAGAGGTTTTCTGACTAATAGTCTCACACTTGTTCATAACAACTTCATCCAATGGGGATAGACCGAAAGTTACTTTGTTGAATAAAGTACTCTATTCTAATTGCTTTGATTTCAACATGACTAAAGTCCTGTCATAAAGGCGATCATTAGCTTATGGTAATATAACTGACTGATAAAGAAAGGATGGACTTAGAAATGTTTCGTACATGTTTGCTATTGATCTATGATTTGAACTGGAAAATGTTTTATGTAATTGAACCATTATGAATATGTTCATTAATATGATTGCATTGTACATTATTCTTGTTAATTTTGATTGATGTTATATTTTTTTTAGCTGCATATGTACTGGGATAATGAATAGTGTTGTAGGATTTGTAAGATGAAAATGTGTATAAGAGAGAAAAGGGTTTAGAGATGAAATATGCCTGAAATTTAGCGCTGCATTAATTTGACTTTTGCAGAGAGGAGTACACCTTTAAAAAAAAATCATACCGTGTACCCAGACTAAAGTGACTACGTACTCCAACGGATCACGTTGTTTTGTGAATGCAGCATTGTCATTGAATGTATTAGTAAATGTGTTGCTGTAAGTTGATTCCTGTGAATTCTGTTTTTGAGGCAATACAGCGAAAATTGAGGTTTGAGTTTGGGCTCGAGAACAGTCCTCGTATTGTACTCAGTAGTGCACTTGAAAATTCCTATAAAACTCAGCATAATGTGCTTTCATAGCGCATGTGACATTTTGGACAATTCTTAAAGGCGTGCTTTGTGAGCACATCGAAGATTCTGGAACATATTTGTAACATGCCTAGAAGGTGTACATTGGACCATCACCTAATAAAAAAGAAGGTGACTTGTTGCAAACAGTGTGATTGTGAAAATGTTCCAGTGATAGCAGCCATTAATTGAAAATTTAGGTATATTAACTATAATTATCTCTCTGAGCCTTATAAATATATATATTCGCTGACTTTTCTCCAGAGGATGCAGTAAGCCTTTTATCAGTGATATTCTCAGCTTTGGAGGTCCTCTGGAGAAAACATCCTCACCTCACTTGTTTCCGGAGAGGGTAGGAGGTGGTTGTGTGTCGAGCAGATGTAGTGTGTGTCGGTGCGTGTTGTAGGTGATGATTGCTTGTGTGCAGTGCTGCTTGTCGGCATGTCTGGTTGGTGGATTTGGGCTTTAGTTCGGGGTTCCGTTGACTAAGTTGTAGTAGTAGTTGTGGCCTTTATTGTATTGGCGGGTGAGGGGGTTTACAGATACTACAGTCAAACCTATTTCTAGTACAGTTGACCTTTACCCTGTGCTGGAGAAATACCCGAGTAGCAACACACTTTAAATGGACCGTTCAGAACAACCACGCTCAATGAATGTACCAGAAACCTACCTATTTTCCAGCAGACATACTCAAGTGACCATAGAGGCAACAGGTGGTTTAGACTTCTGGCATTAATAAGCTATAATCATACTGCGTAGCAACTACAACCCTTATTGCCGGTTACAAAACAGCAAGAACCACCCTCTGTATATATTATTGCCGAAGGTGTGTGGTTTTGCTAGCATAACTGATTATTACATCTATTACATCCACTCCTACACATCAATGAGACCCTAGATGACATGAAAGGCGAATCATAAAGATAAAGTGACTATAAATCAACAACTGTATAGCTTCAGTCAAGTTTCATTCAAAGGTTAATCCAATTACTTTTGTAGTTCACTCAGAATCACTCTGTGTTCTCTTAACATCACATTATTAGTTCACTCATGTGAATGAACCAAATAACTACATCAGTGCCACATAGTACTCAAACGAACTGTATCTTATGACACTACATGGTCTTGATTATGATTGATAACCATTTATAAACCCTAATTTGTAACCACTGAATTATTCAGTGTATGTAATCAGACTGTCTTATTTAATTTCTTGTTGAATACATTTATTATTGATACTTAGACCACTCGCGTTGGCCTGATTAACTTAAATATTATATGTTGTAGTCTGTCACCTTTCTGGTGTGGCAGAGTAAATTTGCCTGCCCATATTTTAAAACTTAATTATTATATAAATTGTTATATTGTCGAAGTGACCCGACCTTGGACACTCCTTGTGATGGTATTTGTGTGTGTGACATATTTGGAGTAAGCATTCAAGTTGAGAATTTTTAGAAATTGCTGAAATAATGAAACCAGTTCCAAACTAGATGAGTAGTTTTATTATCCAATATTATGATTTATGAGAACGAGTCCAGCCAATGGGCTGAGATAAGAAAACATTTAATTACTGTAGAAAATTTTGTTTTTTAAACACTTGAATTTTGGCGTGGCAAGACGTCCGGTATCCACTAGCATAATAGTGGATTAAGTGACTGGTTGAGAGAAATGGAATACATGGAACTGACAATAGTACTGTGAACAATAACTGGTGTCTTCATTATGAAAGCTATTGAGCAGCAACTAAATTAAGCTATGTAAAACTATTATTGCTTATTCCTAATAACTCCACTTCATTTCTCTGATAAAAACTATCCTGTGAATTGTATTGAATTGTTGAATTGTTGAATTGTTGAATTGTTGAATTGTCTGTTTTTTATAAAGACTGTGTAGTATAGAAATTATTTGAATATGGTTTCATGGAAATATTGATGTCAATTAATATTTTTCATTGTATTTGTCATAAGTGTACTTGATTGTTAATTTAATACATTTATAGTTACATTTATTGACCTTCTTACACATATCGATAACCTTATGTTGGAGAGGAAAGTGGGTGGATGGGGTTCGCTAAATATAGATTAAAGACGGGTTCTATTTTATTCTTTAGAGAGAAGTTTTCCATCTACGGAAATATTGTGTGGCGATAAATGGTAGTCTTTAATGTATGGAAGAGAGAAAACGTTTACAGCTCCCACATATCCACCAAGTGAGAGACGAGCGGTGTTTGCGGGAGAAGTATTAATAACATAAATTAAAATTATCATCACTTGTGATTAATTATGGTTGATTAATTAATTATTAATAATCATAACCATTAGCTAAGTGGCGTTGGATTTACACCTGGCTCTATTTATCAGGGGGTTCCAGAGCTATCTTCTAGAACGATCTCTAATTTTGTATATTTGTATATATTTGTATATTACCTATCTTCCATCTTTCTAACGCGTGTGGCCAGCCAGAAGGTGTGCTTTGTGGATTAGCCCAAGGTTACAGGCAATCGGGGTGGTAGAGAATTAACATCTTGCCCATATCCCAGAGTTTATTTAGTTTTAATTATTGGAATTCATCTTGGGCCTCGACCGGATTAGTAGGATGGCCAGAAGACTCAGTGATAATTCAGCAATGGAATGTGAGTACACACGAAATTACGTTTTTTATATCTTTTGTATTGAATCATATATTTAAAATGTTTCTATTTTTTAGTTTTATATTTTAAAATTATGTAAGCAAGAAAAAAGTAGGTTAACAATCGTGATACATTTTTTTATTACAAAGTTCTTCACTGTCATTATCATTGCAAAGAATCATTATCGTCGTCGTCGAAGAAATGTAAAGCACGAGTTAAAATAAATAATATGAAGAAATTCATTAATCAATTATTATTGTATAACTGAAAGGGAATGTAGTTTTTTGGTGCATTCAGCTCTAAAATGAATACATAAAGCTTAGAAACAATATTGACGTACAATTAACAAACTAAATCGTACGTGTACCAAAATTGCATTTTGATTTAAAATGCTGAAGTCAGAAGCTTGATGAAACAGACTGAAACTATAATCTCTATCAGAAGTTCGCATTTTCTGAAAATCATTGTATTCCCTGCAAAATAAACAAATTAATTTTTTAATATATTCATTATCATGAACATACGAAAATATTACAAGTGTACTTGTTCACTAGTCTGTTTTTACTAACTCAGCAACTATCTATCTATCTATCTATCTATCTATCTATCTATCTATCTATCTATCTATCTATCTATCTATCTATCTATCTATCTATCTATCTATCTATCTATCTACTATCTATCTATCTCTCTACTATCTATCTATCTATCTATCTATCTATGTATCTATCCAACTATCTATCTGTTTGTCTGTCTATCTATCTATCTATCTATCTTTCTATCTATCTGTCAGTCTGTCGATAGATGGATGGATAGATAGATAGATAGATAGATAGATAGATAGATAGATAGATAGATAGATAGATAGATAGATAGATACGATTTGAGTCTGTCTGGTTTTCGTCATGTTTTGGACTGACCACATATTGAACATACTCATGCAATGTATATATATACCTGAACTCATCTTAGGAGCGTCTGGACAGCCTGCCTGAAAATCTTGCAGCGTACATGGTATTGCTGAAACAAGCCATCAATTCAATATTGAGAGTTCGACGAGTCTTGTAAAGATGATAGAAAGCAATGCTCTATGAATGCTTGAAATAATGATACTATTTATTGCCTGAATATTGTGTTGAAAATATTATTTTAAAAAGTTAAAATTTTATTTTTAATTTTAGCGTTTCATTTTATCTGTTTGAGGATAAATTTCCGAATGTGACCAGCAGGAAATATTTCGTCATTGCTACGGATCTTTGAAGATAACTTTAACCTCAGATATTTAAATAAGAGGTCAAATGCAAATAGTATGTGAAAAGCAATTGTATATTGAAACTTTTAAACATTAAATGTTCAAACAATACAAAACAATGTTAGCGTTGTTAATAATATGAGAAATATGACGTATTTTTTCAGTTTCTCTTTTCAAGTACATTAACTCTCACTTTGTCAAATCAATTTTCTTTTACTTGTTAACGACAAAACCAGTTCCGATCATTTCAAGCAGGTATACATTTTTAATATGCTGCTAATCCTTTCCTCGAGATACTGCAATTGAGATTAGTGAATCAGTATATATGTGCTAAACGGGCAGAGTACCACGGATACGTGAACAAGCTGAGTGCTTAATTAGACAACTCTGTCTTTCTAAAACGTGTGTATCAAACTGGAAAACTAGTTGAGAGTGAATGTAGGCAATTCATTATTAGGTCAACTGTCTGTGACGAGACCTTTGTATTAGTCTTTAAGTCTAACTGTTTACCATTTTCTTTTTATTATTACATTTTAATAGTTAATTACTAACCACTTCTTTACGTGTCTTTGTTAGTGTAGTGTCTTGTTTTAGTGTATTATGCATCGTTAGTTATAATTGTAGTGTGGTGTTTTGTTTTAGTGTATTATGCATCGTCAGTTATAATTGTAGTGTAGTGTCTTGTTGCAAAGTTAGCGTCATTGTTGTGTAATCGTTCGTGTTGCTCTTTTATGCCCCATTTTATACTATATGCGGGTGGGGGGAGGCGACGAGCCAAGATTATTAATCATCACAATAAATACCAGTGTCGCCCTTTAAACATCCAAAGTGCATCGGCACCTCTTGATGAATTAGTGCGATAAGCTGAAGTGCATATGTACTAATTTACATGACTATATGTTCTCTCAGGTGTCATACTACATTCTACATATTGTTTGCGTTTAGTTTATATTTTCTGGGCTCCCAATGCATTCGTACTTGAAAATAAAGCATTATGAACTAAATTCGCACTCGAGTACACTCTTATGTACGATTTCTGTTTTCAGTGTGTATAATGTAATCATAAAATTTCTATAGTAGCGCAAAACGTGATAAACTACAAAAAGTGACAATGTTGTAACTAGACTTTTCGATAGAGAAATATATCGAGAAAAATATGATGCACGAGTGAAAGAAATGTTCTAAAATAAATCAATAAACAAACAATAAATACATTCTTTACAGATTCATTAGTGGATGGATTGTCAGATTGATTGACTGGCAGATTAAAGAGATAGAAGGTGGATAGATGGATGGAGGAGGGAGGGAGTGGTGATACGTTAATGGTTGAACAAATCAACTGTCAGCTACTACACGTTTTGTACAGTATCAGCCCCATTTTGCAGGAAGTAAGAATCATTACCACTGATCGAATTGATCCAGTCGACGAGTGTAGGCCGGCATTGAAGGTCGGAGACCGGCATTCCATTCACGCAGTTCACACTAAAAGCGTAGTACCTGTGAAAACAAGTAAGCAACTGCCTCAAAACTGATTGATTTCAAATATGATTTTATCAATCTTAAAGAAAGAAAGAAAGAAAGAAAGAAAGAAAGAAAGAAACAAACAAACAAAGAAAGAAACAAAGGAAGAAAGAAAGAAACAAAGAAACAAAGAAACAAACAAACAAACAAATAAACAAACAAACAAACAAACAAACAAACAAACAAACAAACAAACAAAGAAAGGAAGAAAGAAAGAAAGACAGAAAGGAAGAAAGAAACAAAGAAAGAAAGAAAGAAAGAAACAAGAAAACAAAAAAGAAAGAAAGAAACAAACAAAAAAGAAAGAAACAAAGAAAGAAATAAAGAAAGAAACATAAAAAAGAAAATGCAACATATGGAGATATTTTGAAAGTGAATTTCGTTGCTCTTTAGCACACCGATTCATATTTATAATGTGGCTTATTCACGTTATTTTCGGGAATATGATTACAGCTCTCGTGACTGACAATCAATGTTGCTCTACACCCCTTGAATTACGCTACTGAATCAACTTAGATTGTGCATTAA
The DNA here is from genome assembly GCA_028829895.1 of Sinotaia quadrata. Taxonomy (NCBI): domain Eukaryota; kingdom Metazoa; phylum Mollusca; class Gastropoda; order Architaenioglossa; family Viviparidae; genus Sinotaia; species Sinotaia quadrata. Next base: position 132,021,430 of record CM054179.1, on the reverse strand, counting down.
CAACTGTTTTGCGAATGTACTGAGGCCATTTATCGTACAACATGTATAACTATGCAGAATAATAACACTAGTTTCTAGAACACACTATTATGTTAACCATTTAGAGTAGATGTTGTATTACTTTTCAGTAGTCGTGTGCTGTTGTAATGGAGTCTGAATTCCGTGACCAAACTTGCAATTGCGTCCAGGGTAAAAATTATAATAATATTCATTAAATGGGTCTGTGACACAATGAACAGGTCACTGACAAAAAGATCGATAACTTAAAATACACAAAGAATTCTATATCTCATCAATTTGATATCGATATATGTATCCGACAAACGTTTTGTATGACACACACACACACACACACAAAGTACTGATTAGGATATAATGTATATTTAACAATTCAAGGGAGATTGAACATTTAACATAAACATGCTATAAAAGTGCATCATCAGTGCAAAGATTTTTATTTACAAAATAATAAGAAATGAAAAGCGAAAATATTAAAAATTATATAAACAACATACCGGAATTATAGGCCTAAACTGTCCTCATCTACTTATTAAGCAAGGATCAATTGACCAAAATTGGGCTCAAATGAACATGTGCATGCATGGATAGCAAATTTACCTTTAAACTACTACGCTCCATATAACACAGTGTGTTGTGCTGTTGAGCTTTAACGTAAACATTTATAATCACTTTCTACTGACGCACACACGGACAACACTAAAGTAAGTGTGTAGAAAGCGTGAAAGCTGAGTCACCTGCAATATGTGTCCGTGATGAGAGACGTATCACACGTTCCGTTAGTACCAAAGCGGGATTCGAACTCGTTGGCGTAAACTAGAAAGCAGGTTACTACACTCGTCTGCTCATCTTGAGTACATGTTGACAGCGCTCCTCCTTTCAAAAGTATAGACGACATACAAATTAATTTTTAAAATTGGTTAGTTTGAAAGTAAAAATGGAAATAAACCATCCATTAGTGCATAATCTGACATATTGGCTCCATTTTTAGCACAAGTGTAGCTTTAACCAAGGTCATATATCAGTACAAATATATCTCGGAGTGAGACACAAAAGGATGTAATTGCTAACTGCACGGTATTTTTTTTTTAAAAGTGTTTAATCCTGACCAGAACGCTACAATCCGTACATCCAATAACAACCACGCACGCACACACACAAACCCATACACAAGCACGCTCATTTACGTGTATTATGTATGTTTGTATATATATATATATGTGTGTGTGTGTGTGTGTGTGTGTGTGTGTGTGTGAGAGAGAGAGAGAGAGAGAGAGAGAGAGAGAGAGAGAGAGAGAGAGAGAGTGAGTACGTCTATATCCCGTATTTCTCTCTAAATGTATAATGGTGTGGTCGTTAAAAGTAGAAGTTTAAAAAATATACACTAGGGAACATCATTTTAATATCATTCAAGCTTATCCTTCTTTTCACTTATTGTAACAACAAATGTATTTTACTCAAAATGCCATTACAGGTTGTCTATGGAGGAAATACAAAGAAATAAAAAACAATATATATATATAATTTCTCGTGATTAATTTTTTTAAGTTGCCTAAAAATAAAATCTTTTACGAACGCAGTTACAAAAAATAGACTCACCAACCAACACAGTCAAAAGTAGCAGTAGGATATTCATTATCTTTAACAGCGGTCCTAAAGCCACTAGCAATTGATGCGCCACACTTGTGACTTCTGGCTCTAACGACAAGACACGAGCTTTTAAAGAAATCCATTGGTTTCAAGACCCCTACTAACAGCAGCACCATGGACGTATGTCTTGACAACCATTTGTTATGCTAATTATATGAAAAGCACTTATTACAACTCGTCGTGTTATGGTTTCCATAGTTCGGTGACCTGACAACAGTTTGTCCTATTTTTCACTCTATAAAACAGAGGACTAGTAGACTGTGAAGACTGAACTAGACAATGGTAAAAGCAGTCCATCTGAAAGAATAATGTACATTGAAATCTTACAGCTCAAAGTCTAATTGGTTTCCTCTGTTCGAATGACTATACAATCAGTCGCGAGCGCGTTTGTATGTACGTGTTTTTGAAATATACATCCTTCACGTACCTCCATCCATATTTAAGCGTCAGCTTATGTTGCATATATGCATTCATGCATGCATGCGTGGGTATGTGCGCGCCTGCGTGTTCGTATGTATGTTTCTTGAATATATGCCTTTCATACATGGGGAGCATAGTTCGTTAAAGACTTTGTTATAAGTTAATTATTAGTTTGAGAAAATAAATCTTAAGTCGGATTGAACCATTGAGACTCTTTAACTCCTAATTACAGCTTTCGAAATAATCAAATAAAAATCAAATAAAAAAATAAATGAAACGAGTACACCCAATAATTACCTTCATATAATGCATTAAAACTGATTAATGTTTTTTCTATATATATATGTGGGGGGTCCAGTCCTCTGATCATTGACTGGTTTCATCTTAAAAGATACTGAAAATAATCTTATAATTACTTGATGCTTAACATGTAAAAACATTGTGTATTCATTCATTATACTCTTTTCCTACCTAATTTGCACACACACACACACACACACACACACACACACACACACACACACACACACACACACACACACACAACACACACACAAACACACGCGCGCACACAAATACACACATTCACATACATACACACATTCACACACATACACACAAATATTCTCTCACATAGGAACGTGCAAATTTCTAAACACATTCTTCATATCTGAAAATATCGCTTTATCATCCTTAAGAAGTAGAATTTACTTGCTTGAAGTCACGTATTTTCCCAGATGTTTCAACATGTTTTATCTACATCTAGTCGTTACTTTTGATTACTAACATTAAAAAGTATCAAACAATATGCAGTACATATACATTATTTACTTGTGTGTTTGTGTAAAATTAACTTTTATATATCTATCTGTCTTGGCTTTAGTAAACCAAACATCATTGTGTGACAGAGTAAATTTAACTATTTTTATTTTAAAATGTAATTGTTATATAAATTGTTAAATTGTAGAGTGACACACGCATTGTATTTTGATGTTCGTAGAACAATCCCACTTCGGTGTTGCGCTTCTCTTGATGTTTCTTTGCATAGACAATAATAGACAAGAGAGGACAGACTTGCAGTGAGAGAAAGAGGGATGGAGAGAGAGAGAGAGAGAGAGAGAGAGAGAGAGAGAGAGAGAGAGAGAGAGAGAGAGAGAGAGAGAGAGAGAGAGAGAGAGAGAGAGAGAGAGAGAGAGAGAGAGAGAGAGAGAGAGAGAGACGTGGGAGGGAAGGAGAGATTAAACAACTACAGTTCTTGATAGTGTCTGTTTACCTTCTGAATATACTTTACCATGTAATGGGATATTGTTTCCTTCTTTTCCACCTGCAGTCGCGAAGATTAAACTAAACTGGTATACGATGTATGCAACATAAATATTTATTTTTGTGGATATAATTATTTATAAAATGTTATCACATATAACTAATTATGATATCATTCCGAAAAACACAAATTCTTGGTGTCCACTGTTCACATCTTACATTAACACGTGCATTTTCATGAAAGCATATACACGCAGGTGCATGCGTGTTTGCGTGTACGTTCGTGTTTCAGATTTGTAAAGTTTTGGGGCAGAGATTTGAGCCCATTGTCTACTCCATTACTACTCAAAAAGCAGTAACGAAGAACCAAACCGTCGTATCATATCAATGACATGCAGTCTGCAGTACCTTAATGGACTTAAATGCGTGGGCGTAAAGTAAGAATCTATTTATCGCATTGTAGTCGCAGAGCATATTTATCTCTCCACCTTTGTATGTCTTGAAGTCTATTATCTACTGTCTGCATGTAGGCAGTTTCTAGTGTACTCTTCGTGTCCACTGTTAATTTTACTTCGTTCGATTATAAATGAGGATACGCTGCTGATCGAGTGTTCTTTTATTCATATATATTTTTAAAAATAATATTTATATATCTCAACCGCTCTTGATGTTGTTTATTTATTTTTAATTTGTTAATATCTTTAAGGTTCTTGTATTTTATATATATTTTACTTTTGTTAATATTTTGCTAGTAAGAAGTATATTAAAAATTATTTTTTAAAGAATGTATGGCTTACTTATTTAGTATCCATTTTAAAAATTTATTTACATTTATTTTTTTCTAATATCTCAACACTTCACTATTTATTTGTTTGCTTGTTTCCGTAAGAGGTCTTCTAGTTTTTGGACATTAAAAAAATATATATATTTCTTTTTAAGCGTTTCAAACTTTTACATTTTTACGATTTTTCTTAAGATATATATGAACTAAATTCATTGATATTTCTTAGCAGTCATACAATTTGGTGATATTATTTCATTTTATAAACCGGAGTTACAAATTACAAATTAAAGGAACCGGTCCGGTGTGAGCTTAGCGTGAGACATAAATTCAACACTAAATCTTTCCTGTCGACCTGGGGTATTAATGCATTATTAAATCACATTTTAAAAATTTAAATCTACGAACAGTTAATTATTAACTTCTGTTTATGACAGTTCATTCCGAAACTTAGGTGTCTTTACATTACACTGCAATTAGCGCATACCAGTGAACCGCGGCAATAATTGTAGTGTAATAGATAATGGCGTCTTTACATTACATTACACTGCAATTAGCGCATACCAGTGAACCGCGGCAATAATTGTAGTGTAATAGATAATGGTGTTCACGACGTGGAAGGGATCGTGTTATCGTGACAATAATAAAATACTCTTTAAATCATATGGTGGAAGAAGTATTTTCATATGTCATCCTTAGCTCAGGGTTATTTCCAAAAGTTGTCTTTAAAATATCGGAAACATATATGTCTTCGTAATGATATACGTTCATGTGTGTGTGTGTGTGTGTGTGTGTGTGTGTGTGTGTGTGTGTGTGTGTGTGTGTATGTGTGAATGTATGTGGTTTTGAGTGTGTGGTGGTGGCTGTGTATGTATGTTGACTGGCATATTAAAACGACCAACTTAGACTAAAACTATACTGCAACTAAATGCATGTCGATCTCTGTGCCAATAAATAATTACTTATATTTCTTCACTTGGCTCTTCCTATGATTCGAATCTCCTGTGATTACGGTCCCTGAGATGCGCATTTCTCCATTTCCTGCGGAAGTTCACTACAAGGTTGTCAAAACGTACAGGTATTATAAACAGTTTATTTCTAGTAATAGGAACTCTGAGTTACTGACATTTACGGATTGCGTGATTGTGAACTGACAGCTTGGTGAAAGTTTATGTTTCTATTTTAAATTAAATAGTAATCTTGTTTTTTTTAATATTGATTATATGTGTGTATTTAGTTGGGTGGGATCGACTTAAAATATGATTAATCTGTTGAATGACCGTGTATAATTTTGAAGTTTGTCCCTGAATAAATATTTTAGAGAATCACGGCACTTGCAGCATGAAAGATATCTTTGGGTTGCTTGTTTTAAATCCTTGTGAGTGAATTTAGCTTAGTGTAAAATTCTAAAATATATATTTGTTCTGTTTTGTCTGTGTGTGTGTGTGTGTGTGTGTGTGTGTGTGTGTGTGTGTTCGGTGCGGTACATTTATTAATTTATAAATTAGTAATATAAACTTGGCCAATCAAGATGCATCAAAAGAGATAGAGTCTCTTCTCTACCTGTACTCATTTAAGAGTTAAAAATAGTTTTATTCAATTTTACTGTCGTTGTGATATTATGTGCATACACAATGTTTGTCTAATCACACTAATGTGTCAACTGTAAACTCTTTATTTTTTTAAAATGTCTATTGTAATTAATTCTTTTGCAAAGTAAGGTTTCTCTCTTCCCTTCTGTTTCTTATTACAGTCGCCAGTTTGTGTATCAGAAGAACTTTGCATTATATCCATTGTCATCAACCTTTTAGGCATGGAAGGATGTGACTGTGTGAACGAGCTTTCAATCTGTCTGTTTGTCTGTCCGGACTACGATCAATCCCAAGGCTGCACAGTGAGTGTGACCTATGCCAGCATTCATAGTTATATTCTTTCATCAGTGTGTCATAAACTGAGATGATGGCTTAGAAGTAAACATTTTAATTTTATAAAGTAGTATTAATCACAAGAGAAAAGGCGTGTTCATACTAACTAATGCTTGAGTGTCTGAATTCTTCACTCATTGTGCAATAGACAGACATCACACACACGTTCACACGCTGACAGTTGAACATGGCAAACAAATTTGATAACGTAACATTTATTAAATATTATCTTGAATTGATAAATACATTTGCTTTGGTAAATACTTTTCTGCCTAACGTGCATCGACTCACAACTGTTGAAGGGGAAGCTACTCTGTCGATCAGAAAACGCAATCTGGGTTACTTCCCCTAATCGAACGCGCTTGCAACTTCACAATCGCAGTGCGAAAATGATAAAGGCGATAACTGCTGTTAAATATTAATGTTTAATACATGGCATTCTTCAGTGCACTGTTGCCAAAGTTGTTCTGAAGACTGTTAAGCTCTAACAATAATGTTCATCTGAGTTTGTCTTTTAACTAAACTTAATCTATCATTATCGAGTGATTTCAATTCTCGCAGTATGACTCTACTTTTACTCTTTAGGCCCCCCTATATAGTTACCTGTTTTGAGTCACAACAACCAAACGTCAATCAAGATCATCGGTTAATTTTGCGCTTAGCAAGGAACGCTAACAGCGTTTTCATTATAATATTTTTTTTCTTTTTTTCACATTTGATTTACTGATTTCACTAAGCAATTCGAATCCTTCGAGATTAAAAGTGTATTCATTAAATTAAATTACGGAAAGTATAAATTCCTGCCATTAAGAAGTGACCAATGTTAAAGTGATGTATACAAGTAAAACTCTTCAAAATTATAACTACTGTATTTACACAAATCTATATCTCTCCAGTGCTATTGATAAATACACCAATATTTAAACAACAGCTTAATTTCAGCGAAAGAGATCATACAAAACATAAAAAGTTAAAATGCTATATTCTGAGAATTACAGAATTAGATCATGTTTTTAAAAGTATGAATTAAAATGATGTCGCTAAGAATGAATAATGATTTTCACATATCACAGGAAAATATTGGGCGGAAAAGGTGACGTAATAAGCTACTCTCGATCAACAAATCAGCTGTATATGCGAAGATAACTGTGAAATCTAGATTTCAAAATGCAATGTTTAAATTGAATTTTATTTCTGATAAATAGATACTCTCACTTATATATTTACTATATATTATTTATTATTCCTGCTAGCAGCACTTGTATTAATAGTATTAGTATTTGGGTGGCGTTGTTATGATGACGATGACGACAACAATTTTGAATTCGATGATATGCGGTAATATATTTTAACGAATAAATTGTCGTATCCCATATCATATCGTCAGCGTTTCTGGTATACCAGGTTCCTGACACATGGACTGAGCTCTAGCATTGTAATTGAAAAGAATTTTGAAGAAAAATAAAAGCTTTTAAACACATTTACATTTTAACTACAAATCAGGTCTTTGCTTTCATTTTTGGCTAATATTTTTCTTTATTTTCTTTGGAATCAATCTCTATGTTTGTTTTGCAATTTGAAATATGCAATGCATAAATGCGTTACATGTTTATACTGGAACTATGTTTTTACTGTTACATGCTAATATAGGCCATAATGCATTCTGAGTTAATTCGATAAAATGTTAGAGATGTTGAAAGAAAAAAGTACTTGTACATACTACACGGTCATATGTCAATGATCGTCACTGCCTTTATTCTTCTAAATGTATTCTTAGTATTTTGTCTTTCAGCATAATTATTTTATTTGTAGGGTGTATAGTGTTGTTGTCCACCTTTACATTATGTTTGTGCACGTGTGCTGTGAATTCAGTATTTGTCACATAGATCTTGTATGCATGCCATGGACTGATAGAGGTGTTTTGAGTGATAGTTCAGCTGTCTGTAGCGATTTGCCCAACATCAAATACATAGGCAAACACACAAACATACACACACACACACACACACACACACACACACACATACACACACACACACATACTCACACATACACACACACATACACTCACACTCACACTCACACACTCACACTCTCACACACACACTCACACTCACACTCACACTCACACTCACTCACACACACACACACACACACACACACACACACACACACACACACACACACTCACAAAAAATATTAATTCAAATCTTAATTTAGTGTCAAGCTGTTTATGGGGATTTCCCAAAAAACATTCAAGCCATTCGTTTGCCACTAATTTCAATTTGTAAGATTAAATAAGATATTCAGTAATTAAATGATGAATGCTCAGTTTGTAAGATTAAAGATTAAATAAGATATTCAGTAATTACATGATGAATGCTCAGATTGTAAGATTAAAGATTAAATAAGATATTCAGTAATTACATGATGAATGCTCAGATTTTAAGATACAATTATTTGAACACATTCGTTTGCCCTTGAGTTATTAATGAAAGTTATTATATTATTTTAAAATAATATTATCTGAGTAAATTGTCTAAACAATATTGACTGTAGGATCTTTTCTCTTTATTAAGAATAATAAATACTACATCAGGCGTTGTATGCGTTTCATGCTGAACATAAATGATACTTTCAATGGTCCCAGTGCAGAAGACAAACTAACGGACGTAAAAGCCACTCAGTGACAGATGCCCCCACCATCATGAAATAACACCAGACACCCACACTCTTTGTGAGGCGAACTTCCCTAGAAATGGAAATCGAAACTAGATTTCGCACTTGCCTTTCGGGCTTCTGCAACACGTCTATTTTTCTTGATATCGGTATCGTCTCTCTCTTCCTCTCTCCCCTCTCTCTGCTGTTCTCTTATCTTTGCCGTCCGTTGTACTTTCCGTTGCAATGAATTCAATTTATTAAATATGTAAACACGAGTATCGGCGATTGCGCGTTAAGTGCGCGTGCCTTTGAAATAAGACGTGTCTATTAGGTCTGTGGAGTAGTATATGTATGTTAGAGTAAGTGGACATAACTCTTTGAAGGCTCGTTTAAGTAGCGATTCTCCTTCTTTCCTTTCCTTTTTAACCTGCTCAGTAACACTGACGGTTGCATGTTCTCAAAGTGTAAGTGAGACTGTGTATGTTACTGAATAGCTTGGATACTCAGAACCATAAGTAGACTGACTGACCTACGCAAACGACCCGCCCACCATGCCTCATTGATTGACATATAGTACCATGAATTAGCACTCTGGGAATGCGCCCAACTATTGCAGGAAACTGACAGTTCACAGACCTAGCAGATTTCTTGGCTGAACAAAGGGATAGAACTCTAAGACCAGTTTATTTAATGTGCGTGCCAGGATTTCTTAGAGTACAAGTTGGCAAGTAAAGCGGTTTCATATGAGAAAAGTAATTATAGGGCAAAATATTTAAGTACAAGTGCACGCCACCCCAAACACAATTAACTATTGGTGATTGTAACTGTATCTCTGACTATACTTTTCTTGCTATTAATTGTAATAGTTTAATTAACTCGTATAACCAATAGAATGTATGCGCTATCACCACCCCTTGATCGACGTGTCTAAACACTGACCTTCAGAAGATCACAAACAACGCACACATAAATACACATACCCGCACATATATGCACGCATACAAACACGCGAGAGAGGCATTTATGTTTGTATTGTTTATTATACTTGCTGTTGACGTCACAACAAATAGCAGCTCACACGAAATTGAAATGACCAAGCACAGTCCACTCCACGTGTCCACGTTCGATAAGAATCCATTATGAACAGTACTTTTGAGATACTGTGACGCAGAAAATGCAAAACTACAAAATATTAAACTAGAAATATAAAATTTTACTTTTCTTAATATTTTAGAAAGGGTTTTCTCATGATAAAAGAATTATTTCATGAAAGCCAACAATCCGTTTGAAGTAACTGTCTTTAGGTAGCCAGAACAAAGGGACACACATGTTGAGTCGGTTAGAAACGGGCTGACGTAAACAGGGTGTGGGAGGGTGGACACTCAACAAGGGTAGACAATCTACAGAAACACTCTCGCATCTCCAGGCAGACAATGACAACAAGACTTCTAAGACGGGGAACACTTTGGTCTCACAATAGCGTCGGAGATTCAAAGACAGACAAACTATCTACAATCAGGTGTTTAGAGAAGCATGAGAAGGGAAGACAGTTACGTTACGTAACAGATACGCACGACATAGGGGGATAGAAACCATGTATCTCAGAGTCGGGCAGGGTAACCGCGTTGCACGAACAGCCTAGCCTTTCAGCAGAAGCACTGAAGCGAGACTATTGAACAATAGTCGAAGCAGGGGAATAAATACACCCTTAGGCGCAGATTAGCACGTGGGGATTGGGGATAGCTTAAATAGACAGTCTCGAGCTGGCACGCGCATAATAAGCCGCGAAAGCGGCGGAAGCCGGAAGCGTTCCCCACATTAACAATAACGGCACGCGCATCTGTCACACATGAGATCCCGTATTCCTTGTCCTTCTGCGGTTAGAAGCACACAGATTGTCTGAGATGGTAAATTTATGATTTTGTACATAGATAAAATCTATCTTTCTTATCGCAACTTATAGATTTTTCATTTAATTGATATTGTAACTGAATGATTCTGTAATTGCATTTTTCTAGCAAAGAAGGAAGTAACTTATGTAAAAGAATTTAAAATGAGAACTAACGTTAAATTTGCAGGTTTGTGATATTTAATTCACGAGACTGATGCGTAGCAAAAATTCACTTGTATGTTTACAGCTGAAGGACACTTACCCATACTGTAACGTACACACCGCACATGTTTAAACGCGCACACACTGGTTGAAGGAGACCCGAGTGAAAGTCATAACTGAGGGATTCGATCCTGACCACAAACCGCTGATTGCAAAGGGCGATCAGGACGAATCTATGAAGTCTTGTCACTTGAGAGGGCAAGTACACGTTGGGACCAGATTAATCATCAGCACTGGAAGACCGGAAAACGTTTGATGTTGGATCTACGTCGGTTTTGACTGACAGTAGGAGTTATTCTGTGTCAGGACTGAGTTTCGTGGTGTAAATTCGGGACATGTGTAAATTCGGATATTCATAATACTAAGGACCTGGGTAAATTCAGAACTGTTCCAGCAAGCTGTAACTGACGGACATACATTGGCCGGGAGCACGCAATTTACCAGGTGATCAAAATCCATGTTTTGTCTTGTGAAAAAAACCTGTAATGTTCTGTGATTTTGTCAGTTCTTGTATTGTTCTTCCTGTCTTCTAATTCTTATGAATGTTGTTGTAAATCTTCTTTTTCTATAATGTATTTCTGAAGAAGTGTGAAAGAGGAAATTATAATTAATCTCAACTTTCTAAATCTTGAAAAACTTAATTTGTCAATTTTTTTCTTGAATTAAGAATTGCTGAATTGTCATTTTAGAAATAAGAGACAGATTGAAGGAAATACTCTTTTTTTTGAAGTAATACATTATTTTCTTGAGAGATCTGCGAATCTCGGATTCCGCCTTGTGTGAAACCTAATTGAAATTCTTTAAAACTTAATTTGTTATTATTTTTATATTTTAATAAATTTTTGTTAAATTTAAACTTGCTCACTCTATTACGTAATTGAGGCAAATGTGTAGAGGGGACAGTGGGGGCTCGTTAAAATCGACGTAATTTACGTTCTGACAAAAGACAGTCACGACACATTTCTTAGAGCAAGTCTGTCACCTAATAGGGGAGAAATTGTGAGGGCCTGATAACGACTTCGAGACTGATAAGAGTAGTTCAGTTAGGAGCCGGTTATTTGGACGGGTAACACTTGGGGTGGGAGACGTAATTAATAACGTGCCCCAGGGCTTGACCTAGTCACTCCCAGACTGCAAAAGACAAAGACCCTGTCGTGGACCTAGTGTATGATTGCAGACGGATTGAATATGGAGAGGTAATTAATCAATATTTAATATCATCTTCATTGGGTAATCATCTACATTAGCAAATCCATTCACATAACTGGAGTCGTCTGGTAATGTCCTTGGAGTCCATTTCACAGATACATTTTAAGATATATGTTCATTTATTATACTTCATAGGTATACTTGCTTTTTCGTGTTTTTTTGTTTTAAAAAAACTTCCAGATATCAAGGAAAAATTCTTGTTAGTGAATTTAATTTATTTGTTAATTTATTTTACTGGGAATCCATTATGAACAGTATTTTTTGAGATACTTGTTCAAGAGATAAATGTTCATGAGATATATATTCTTGTATTATATTTTATTGGTATAGTACAAGCTAAGTGAAATGTGTGGTTCTTTCTTCTTTATCTCTGTTTCATTTTTGTAAAGCTATCCATGCATCAGATTAAATTTCGTATCATTTAATTTAAATTATTTGTGCGTTTAGTTCACTTCAGTTTTGTTTTAAATTCCTTGTTTGTTTGTTTATTTAAGATGATCAAATCTTCCAAACGGATTGCTATGAAATGTCAAAATTCATAATTATGTAATATTGAAAACTCCTGATAGTGGAGATAATGCATATATAATGACATTATTCATTGCAATTTTACGAACTCAACCATTTATGATTGTGGAATTAATTATATTGAATGTAGTCTCTTTAGCTAGCACTGCAAAGCTAAGTGTGACTTTTTAAAAAAAACGTTTATTTGGTAATAATTGCTGGTCATTGGCTTACATAGATCCTATTTTTCTGTCGTCACTCATGCAAAAAATAGCGACTGTCTTGCAAGGCATATATCGGTGAATCCGTCGAGCTTGCGAGATAAAAGTTTTGATGATTACAAAAAAAGATGGCTACTAGCATAAATAACATAAATGCATCAGCCCCGAATGGTAATGAAAACGATAATGATGATTATGATGAAGCAAGTTTTAATTGCTAGAATAATGTAGTCACACACACACACACACACATGTGCGCACTCACAACACAAAGAGACCGCGAGACTACGCTTACACTAGTATTACACACATACAAGAAATAATAAAGCAAAGAGGTGATGAGATTGTGACTGACCTCCCTTGGCTCCTTCAGGTACGTAGACATGTTCCACTACAAGAATCAAAGATGCTGCACCCTTTCTGTTTGTTGGTCACGGTTCAATAATTTGAAGGAAAAAATGTTGTACACCACCACCCCTTTCTCTGTCGGGCTCTTCGCAATGTATTTAAACATATACAGTACAAGGATCAGCTAATCAATGTCCGAGATATTAAGCGGTCAGTGCGACACTCTTTATTAATTTTTAAATGTAAGTATACAAGCTCAGTGTATAGCTATATCCATGTGGTGCATAAATAAATAATAGGGTGCAAAGGAGTCTATCCCCATAAACACCGAGCTAAAGGGAAAATAAAGTAGTAATTTACAGATATTTTCATATTAAATATGCAATTAAGGATTAAAATAATTAAATCGGACGGACGGACGGACGGAAGCGTTACAGACGGCAGTGAGGTGAATTTCATTTGTAACAAAAGTCATCTCTCTGTCTCTCTCTCTCTCTCTGTCTCTCTGTCTCTCTCTCTCTCTCTGTCTCTCTCTCTCTCTCTCTCTCTCTCTCTCTCTCTCTCTCTCTCTCTCTCTCTCTCTCTCTCTCTCTCTCTCTCTCTCTCTCTCTCCTGTATATCTGTCTGTACACAAAACTCTGGAACACTTTGTACGTTATATTTGACAAATAGCTACGCAGTGAGATTATAAATATTCTAGGAAATGAATTTGTAATACATACTTCTGGGCTTTGTTTGCTTCTTTAGATGGTCCAACCGAAAGCACGCAATAGTTTATATTTTATTAAACGTTTTCGTTGTTTGACGAATACAAAGATTTTGATATATTACACGAATTAGCATTACATTCATCATTATCGATTTCTAGGTCTTCTACTAAAATAAGATCTTAATTCTGTTCAATTATTAGTGAGTAAAACCGAAACATTAACAGTGATGGTCATAGTGTTGCTACGATTGAGATGATATAAGCAAGAAAGCGATACGTGAAAAATAATTATAAATATGTATAAAAGTATAAACATCTCACCGGACAAACGAACAGTGACGTCGACCGCATTACAACCGGCAAGATTGGACAAAACTAACATCCACTCTCCATTATCTTGCTCTGTGAAGTTATGGAGCTGCAATATGAAGTTCAGATCGGGAACTCTTCCTTCCATAAAACAAGAGCAGTATTTTCCTTGGTGAACATTGTCCAGAGTTGTCTCGGGGGGAAAGTTCGCGGTTGTGCTCTTTATAGAGCACGATACATGTTCAGTTGTTGTTGTGTTTTCTGGATGACATTTATCTCCAAGGTCATTTGTGTTGAATGGTTCTATTTGCTTGTAAATGCCGCACACTGTAATGATTTTGGTAAGCGCATGAACTCGAAATGTCAAGGTCTTTGTAGACACCACAGGTTTTCGTGAGGTATTCACAAATAATGGAGGACCTGAATACAATTGCAAATTTAAAAAAAAACTACAGCAGAGTAAGTTTTTATTTCTTCCACAATAACCGCCCCTCACTATGGAGTTTTGAACGTTTGTACATTTTCGAATATACTTCAAACTTTAAATACATTTTAAGTGCATGCACTACACCTTTGAAAGAGAGTCAGACAGATAGGTAGATAGACAGACAGACAGATATATAGACATATAGATAGACAGAGACAGACAGACAGACAGATAGATAGATAGATAGATAATGGATAGATGGATGGATAGATAAATAGAGACAGACAGACAGATAGACAGATAGATAGATAGATAGATAGATAAATAGATAGATAGATAGATAGATAGATAGAGACGGGCAGACGGACGGATGGATTAAATTAGAAAGAAAGAGAGTGAGTGAGTGAGAAAGAGAGACACAAACTTACGTAGTGTGAAATGAGATATGCTTACATATTGTTATCAGATTAACAGACATATTTTTCCTTGAGCCATCAGCTTCACACACAATACTGTTATTGTCATTGCACTTAGAAGAAGTATAAGTATATATTAAATTCTCATTTCTTTCACTTCTTAATATTTTCTCTCTGTTGTTAAGTAAACGTGCTGTAACTGGGGGATTTCCGTCTTCCCAAACACACACTATTCTAGCATTGTGGTATCTGACCAAAGTGTGTGAGGAATGAACGTCTTGTCCATCAACTTCCAATCTGACAACATTGGCTGGATCTGTGTCAGTTAAAGAAACAGAACATTCAATGTTATATTTCTCTCTTTGTGTTATTTATCTGTTAAAATAAATAATAATTGTGTTAATCTTTTTCTTATTTAATTGTTGTGTTTTTAAAAATTGTTTTATTTAATTTCTGATAAATATTTTCACAATTTCAACACCACTCACTTTTATTATGAGGTTTATATGCATAAAATATATATTTTCTTGTTATGAACGTTATAATTTAACTAAATCGATGTCGTGCTCTGCACATTAATGAAAGTCGGTGTAGGTTGTTTTATTCTAATAATCATGTGGTTGTAGAAGAAACTGACCACCTGAAGCACCGATTCGCTAAAATGATTTGTATCGGTCACTTTGAATTTCTTTGGCCAATGCTTCCAAGCATATGTACATCCATTTGCCCTAGGCTGTTAACTGAGTGATAACTGACTGGTAATTAATAGCTGAAAGAGAGAGACGCCACTAAGTTGTACCTCATGACAGACCAATGGCTGAGAGATGTAATAGCTTAGTTGGAGTTTTTGGGGAGAATGCTGTGCTTGCTTGTGTTCTTCACCCGTAAATTAATGGATAATTAGAACAACACAACAATTGAGGTAAACCACTTCTGGTAGCTCTTACAAGCCCCCAGAGGGATAATTCTTGTTTAATTAGACAAAGACAAAAGACAGGTACAATGACTACAAATGATGATGATTTCTTTTTATGAAGTGAAGCTGACACAAAACAGGTGAAAAATTAATAAAATATTTATTTAAACACAAACAATAAAAGAAAGAAAACAGCATCCAAATTACAAATTACACAGTTACAGTCCCACAGTATCTATTAGTCTAATCGAGAAAAAAAATAGCCTCTCTTAGAGCCCTAGTTTCCCTCTGAAACTAGTCTAGAAAGTTCGTAAATTCCCTCTCTCTGTTTCTGTTCTGTTCTCTTTCTCTAAACGTTTCCACTCAGTTTTCACACTCCTGGCCTGTGTAACCTCATCATACTTAGCCTTGTATTTATGACCTCCTGTGTCAATTAGGGACCACATCACAGACTAAGTCTAGGTACATGTCTCAGCTCTGGAGCAAAATGAAGTTTGACGTTCATACAATACCAACAAACTGAAATATCAGCAAACCAAAAGCCCAACAATCCAACAGATAGTTGAATAGATGAATGGAATGATGTGGTGTGGTGCAGTGCGATCCTGCAATTAGTAAATGTAGTAATCAGAGATTGCTAAATGCAACCTGTTAAGTGCTCTTGTGCAATTTTCTCTGAGCACAATTTCACTAAGCTGAATAAAATGTGGATTAATTATATATAACAAATTATCCTGCTTACACTTTACACACAGTATTAATCATAAAATTCATAAAACTCAACATGTACCTTACTTCATTCAGCAAAACCAAAAGGGTCAGAAAGGTCATCTGTATTAGTAGCTTATAAGGTTGGATTATTAGAATGAAAATTACATTTAAATTAACTGATCAACTTATGTGGTGTGAGCAGCAAAACCTCCGATTTGGATTTATTGATGACACGAATAAGTAATTCAAACATGCATGCTTGCACTTCACTTTCTCATACACCTCCTGTATCTAGATTGTATTCCATCCCATATTTTTCTAATATTTATTGATTTGAGGCTGAGCAAGGTTTTATGCCTTTGACTGACAGTTTCATTATACATAAATGCAATATTATAAATATTAAGAAAATATTGCATTATTTTATTTCTATTTTTCATTTACATTTAGTCATAAATGTAACAAATGAAAGAAATATTATTTTATTTGTACAGGACACACATTTCTTTATACCCCTACTTCATTAAACATTTTGTGTCATAAGGAACCATAATTTGAACATAAAGTACATGTGACTAAATTATTATATTCTTCCTGGTAAAAATATCAAACTCTCCACATCTCATTGGAGACACGAATGCTTCTCTTCACTCCATGGATATAAATACACATATGTCCCTTTCAATATCGCACTTACTCATCCCATGTGTTTTAAAATTTCAAATATCTTCAGGCATTTTATGTCCGTGTTTTGCTCAAGGAACCCAACTACATTCACTGTTCATGGAAGTCTATTTATGGCAGTTATCACAGTCTTAACTATGCTTAATGCGTTCCGCGTAAGCATTCATAGATAAACGAAATTTTCCTAAATCATATTTGTATCTTACTAACAGATACAAACGGGCTAAGGGATTGTTAAAGTGACGTCCTCAATATTGTCAGACTTTAGTGTGCTACAAATTTCTTAGGCATACACAAGAGCTGGCTGAATATGTATCAAATGTCTTTAGAATTCTATTCAATCATTATGTTGGACTTTATTCATTGACATACTTCTGGAGTTTAGCTAAAGTGATTAAGAACTAGTATTGCACGTGCATGGCTTACGTTTGTGGTTATCGTCATGCCATACTACTTTAACTGCTACAACCTTTTTCTTATTAATTGACTATCTCGTCTTTTAGGAAAACAAACATAAAATCCACAAAACTATAATGCGTTTTCTCAAGATGAGTATCCATGTCCAATCTGCTTGCCACAGCGTTCAAACAATCACATAAAATCATATTTATCAAGTAATCTAGTTATAAAATAATCAAGTTATCAAGTTATAATGTTATCAGGTAAACAAGTAAAATGTTTTCAAGGAATCAAGTTATAAAACTACAAAGACATCGAGTGTTCAAGTTGTCTAGTTGATGTTTAGGACTCTAGTGGATAGAAGAATCATTTGCAAATAGCAAACGTTCCATTTCGCCAGGCAGAAATTGGGCCCCAGAATTCCTTTCTTGTTAGACATTTATAAAAATAATATTAGATTAACACATTCACACTGTCTTTAATCCAATGGTACAGATAAAGTCGCATGATTCGCTGATATTTACCAATGCACAAATGGTCACTGATTTATAGACTTGCATTTTCAGAATTCTTAACATTTTTTAAAGAAAGTTTTTATTTAATCGCAAGTCTTTCTATAATATAGAAAGGTCACAAATAATCTCTCATTAGATTTAGTAAAATACTTTTCAACCTGTGTGAACAACGGAAAAATTCATTGAACATAGAAAGCATTTTTTTTAAAATCAGCTTTGTTCTTCTTTCAATATCCGTATGTCTATACTTTTTCCTGCCGATTTTAATCCTCGCTTGCTAATAATTTTGCAAGCATAGTAAATTGCAGCCATGCTGTTCTGATTGCCATTGTTAAGTTTACTGTTTGTTAGATTTGCATCTTCAAAATATCATTTTAACATTTACTGTTAAACTAGCATTGTCGTTAACTATATAATATTACATCTGGTAGATGGCATATGGAGGAAAGCGGGGCAAGGTTATAAATATACTTATTTTTTTATTTGCAATTCGTGATCCAAATCAAGGGTGTATAAAGCATAAAGTAATTTAATAAAGTAATTTAATAAAGTAATGAAACACTAACAAAGAAAGAGATGTGACTGAATATAAGAAAAAGTAGCGAACCTAGTAATGAAATTTAAATTGCATGTGTTTGATTTTATGGAGGCTTCAAAACAATTGTTTCTCAATTTTCAAATGTTAACGGGGATGTTGGAGTTAAATAAAATTATGTGAATACGTGGCGAGCAGTGTAAAATAATAAACGTACTTACAGTTGACAGTTACATTTATTTCATAGGTGACATTCACTTTTCCGTTTATTATTGTCATAACTTTCCACAAACCGCTGTCATTTCTCTTCATTTTCCTGGAGATTAAATATGTTCCAGATTTACCTTCACAGCTACAAGAATCTGACCCATCTGTTTGAGTACAGGTTGTGTCTTGTTCATACAAAATTGTGCACATAATATTGTCATTCCTGATTTTCGCAATATCAATTGTAACGTCTTTAAGTGTAAAACAGTTTGTTTTATTTGAATAAAGAACAATGTTTAGCATTTCGTTTTCCAATAAAAGTTTATTTGGATCATTTTCCACAGAATGTGTGAATTCGCCTGTTTGAATAATTAAAAGTCAATTTGTCATTCATCAGTATAAACATTTTCTTTGTAAATATGATCATCCAACATTAGAAAGCCGTGCATATATAAACGCTATAGTATGAGATACAATTTTACTTTCTTTCAAATGAACTCATGCACACAAAACGTATAGTTTGGAAACAACTAAATTAATTCTTTCACCTGATTTGTTTGACTCAAACGTACATATCTTTTAATTTCTTTGCTTTGTTTGAACGTTAAAAATAAGTAATAAAACTGCTCTAAATATTATAAATTTTAAATCAGTTCTAAAACTGCTCTACATATTGCAAACATTAAATCAGTATAAAACTGCTCTAAATATTGCAAACTTTAAATCAGTATTAGAACTGTTGTACAAATTACAAACGTTAAATCAGTACTAAAATTGCTCTAAATATTGCAAATTGCATTATCTGCATCTAAAGCAAAATGGATACTAGGAAGAAATAAATGAATAAATTCAATTTAAAAAAAATACCTGTTAAACGTTAAAACAACATCGACTCATTCACTCTAACAATCACTCTAAAATAATTAGAACGTACAGGATTGAATCCAGTTCAGCAAAAATAACAAGTCCAGTAAAATGAGTAGACAACGTATGATTTGACCTATTGACATAGTAGCACACATACTTTACGATTTACAGTAACGATAATGAAAAGTTCCAGCTACTGAAAACTGAACACGTTCAGCTCTAGGTACACAGCTGTCAATGAATGAAAGTAGCAGTTAAATATCTTCCTCATTATAATATAATTTTTACTGTATTGTTTGCCAGGAAAAAAAGATTGTATTTTATTGCATTAAAATCGTCTGTCTCTCCAAGTGTGATACTAGCATTTGGTGTAAATTTTCCTTCTAACCCAGACTTAATTGCTGGATTTTACGTCGTTTGGTGTAAATTTTCCTTCTAACCCAGACTTAATTGCTGGATTTTAAGTCGTTTCAGAATATATTGTTCTATTTTTAGAAATAGAAATTGTTTTTATTCGGAGACACTTTATTCGGAAATTTCGTCGCTAGATTTGAGAGAGTTCCACTAGAGACCTAACATCTGTTCGATAGAAGGAGACAGAGGACAAGAGGGAGACATTTTAAAGGCAGTAGCTTGTACTTTGAAAGCAATATTTTAGATGCGTATTTAGAACCCAAATAAATTTCAGACATACGGGCTTGGTATTTTTATATAGATTACAATGCATAAAGTAGATTAGTAGAGTATTCCAGCTTAAATCAATACTTTTTTACTTATAGTCCTTTACGCTCACATCAATATGCATTTCGTAATGCTCTTGATTCGTTTATTTAATTACACATACTAACTTCAATTACCATATAAATTCAATATAATATCCATTAAGATAAATATTTAATTATTTGATTTCTAATTTTTTATACATTTAGTTATATACTCAGCTATATAAAATAATATCTTTCATTTGTATAGGACTTACTATAACTTTCCTTAAATCTCTACTTCAATCGTAAACAAAACCATATTTTGAGCATACTAATATGTATGGGCGAAATCTGCACTTCATACCTGGCAAACAAGACATAACTTTCAGTTTTTCTCTGTGTAAACTAAAATTGTAGTCACCACATCATATTCGAGACGTGAAATGCCCCTCTCACTCCAATGGACTAAATACACACATACACGCACATATACATACATACACACACACACACACACACACACACACACACACACACACACACACACACACTCACTCACAAACACACACTTCACTTAAGAAGATGTAGTCCACCAACCAGCCGTTTGACATGCGTGTGTTCCATCAGCCTTGTCTAATGCAATCTCCGCTTATATATGGCAATGAACAGTTATTCCCTACATCATGCTTCACTAATCCCATGTTTTATTAAATATATTTCAAATATCTTGACACACACGTACTTTCCGTATTGTGCTCATGTGTAAGAAACTAAATTTACTTCTTTTGAAAGTCTGGTAAAGGCAGTTTTCATATTCCTAACAGTATTTAATGTTTTAACACATATAATAGGGAGTTTTTCCGATTCGTCAACCTCGACCCTATTGACTGTGCTCTTAGTAATACATACGCGCAAATAGATATTTTTAAAATGGAAAAAATATGGCCATTCTCAATGCAGTCGATCTTTAGTGTACTACAGATTATTTATGCACACAGTAGAGCAGGCTGAGTAGGAATTAAATACGACCCAACTATTTATAACTGTTGTAACAGTTTTTTTCTTATATGGCTATCTGACCTGTGAAATATCAGATTTCACCTTTCATTTAAAAATACTATAATGCAGGATTTCTAAATATTAACTTCTATATCCAGTCTACATCCTCAGTGTTCTGTAAACAAAAGTGTCAAAAACCCATTTAAGGCAGAACTTGGACCCTGCGAACTCCTTACTTCGGAATCTGAATTGTCTGCTTATTAGTCAAAATGAAACTAAAACTTTTATGACACATTCGGCCTGTTTTAATCCAACCTTGCGGGCCAAATCGCAATAGGCATTGCCCAGTTTACCATAAAACAAACGTCACATATTTGTACATTTCTACTTTCAACTTCCTTAATATTTTCCACAGTGAACTCCCACTGAGCATATTGAAACTCTCTATTAAATCGTAAACGTTTCTAACTATTCAAAGGCGACTTACAGTGTTCCATTAATTACCTTTCAACTAGTGTGTACAGAACAACAATTATGACAAAACTTACAAAGCCCTTTTCTTTTCTAATACCTTATTGTGTTTATCTGGCCATTTCATCCACTTCTTAATATTCACGGTCACGTGACATGTTCCAATGATGTTGCGCTGTTTGCCATTGTGTCTGGGTTACTGTTTATTCGAGTGTCAGTTTCAAAATAGCATTTTAGCATTTAATTACACACTCGTAATATCGCATATTTGCATAATATTAAATTTAGTAGAAGGGAGGAGGGGGATGGAGAGAGTTGTGGAAATGGAGAATATTATAACTACAATTAACTGTGTTTTGCATATACGTATATAAAGTGAACGCTGCATAAATGTAAAACCATGTTTAAAATTAAAAGCTAGAATAAATAAACGTGATACAATATATTTAAAAGCACAAATAAACTATATAATTAGGATTGCATGTGTTTGATTTACGTTGATATTAATTTGAATACTTTTAGTTGGCAATATTTGTGTGAAGGGTATGGAACAAGGTGTGTTAAAGTGATTTAGCTACACACTGCGAGCAGTTTAAATAATAAGCGTACTTACAGATGACAGTAACATTTATTGCATGGCTGGAATTCACCCTCCCGTTTATTATTGTCATAAATTTCCACAAACCGCTGTCATTTCTCTTCATTTTCCTGGAGATTATATATGTTCCCGATTTACCTTCACAGCTACAAGAATCTGATCCATCTGTCAGAGTACAGGCTGTGTCTTGTTCAAACAAAATTGTGCACAGAATATTCTCATCCCTGTCTTTTCCAATGTTGATGCTTATATCTTGAAGAGTAAAACAGCTTGTTTTTAAATGAAATGTTCTGTTTAGAGATTCGTTTTCAGATAAATGTTTATTTTGACCATTTTCCATAGAAGGTATGACTTCACCTGTTTGAATTATTATAAGTAAATTTGTTATTTAAGGATAGATACATATTATGAACATCTACTTCTAAACGAGAGTTACATCACTTACCCATATATGTATATACTCGAACTTGTTTCCCGGTTCGGCTTATTTCATTAAAAAGATCCCATTAACGTGATAACATGTGGGCTACATTGTCCCCATCAGACAACAAAGCCTAACAGTTATTAATATCAATGACGTCTGAACAATAAAATCATTGAGTTTATTGTTATTTTAAAGGATGATATATTATTTGAATTTTTCATTTTAACAGGGTTTATTTGTGTTTTATCATTAATTTTCTAATAGACTCCATGTTCACTATATATAACTAAAATCATCGGGTAATAAGAACACACGTTTGTGTCAGGTTAGCGTCAGTCCACATTATTGTCACATGGAATTATTTCAACACATATTGAGATGTGTTCAAAAGAAGTTTTAAATATTTCTTTATAAATATGATCATTTAAGGATTCTTTTAAAGCCGGGGTATGTAGAACGTGTATTTTGTAAACAGACTAAAATAATTAATCCCTTTGATTTTAATGTTTTAAAAACATGCAGATTTGTGCGATAGTGTTGTCTTATTTGAACGAACAAGTTGTTAATAAAACAGCTTTAAAGCTGGCAAATTGCAGCATGTGCATCAAGGCAAGTGAATTCTAAGATGAAATATTTGACGACAATGTTGAAATAAAATACATACAATCGTTCTTAATTATAGAAATAATTCAGAAAGACAGGGAATAATTGCCGGAAGAAACGAAATTATAAACAGTTAAAAATGATTGACATATTTTACTGGCGAAAATATTCATACATTTAAAAAAAAAACATGTAAACTGTGACACTTTGATTTGTCCTTTTCGAAACCTAAATAAGTAGCACCTAACGCCTGATTCATGTGAATGTTCGGAGCTAGAGGACAAACATTAAGAAGAAGGAAAAAGGTACCGGAAGTAAAGGATTTGTTACAGCCATGAAATTGAAGTAGCGATCCCAGTTCATAATACCTTACATAAGTCAACGCAATTGCATATAGTTAAAATAAAGAATACATTTTAGGGTTTGCAAAAGCGATCAGAAATATAAGCCTTCTATTTCTATCTAACAATAATTAAAGCATAATTAGAACTCACACGACTGAATCCAGTTGATGAGAACTAAAACATCCAGCAATATGATCATATAGCGTATGATTTTACCCATTGCAAATGTAGCACACATACATTATCATTTACTGCAAACGGAACACATTCAGCTCGTAGTATAAAACTGACGCCGACTGAAAGGATCTATTCAATTTCTTCCTCATTATACTACCAACATTATTGTTTGAAGATGGCACTTTGTGTTTTTCTCTCATAATATTGACTACATTTATAGAAATCGTGATTTTAATGATCCTATGTATCCATCCATTTATATGTGCCAATTTAATATTTGTATTATATTAATTTATTCTTTTTACTAGACTGAGGGCGTCAGAATTGCGGGATTTTTAATGTTTTAGAATACAGTGTTACAGTCTTAGATTTTATCCATAGACATTGTTTTATTTTCCTTAATGAGTAATGGTGGTGTAGAGGAGGTTGACGTAGTCCTTGATCAGAGTCAGGTACCTACTGTTCGTTTATATAGCGACACCCATCCGGAAATCACGTCACTTAGTTAATGAAGCTACAACCAAAAGATAGTATAAGGGTGACATAATGTCATTATAGGCGACAGAACAAGACCATAAGTTATATTTATGACAGTATAAGTATGACATAAGATGATTATAGGCGACAGAACAAGACCATTCGTTATATTTATGACAGTAAAAGTATGATATAAGATCATAATAGGCGACAGAACAAGACCATTCGTTATATTTATGACAGTAAAAGGATGATATAAGATCATAATAGGCGACAGAACAAGACCATACGTTATATTTATGACAGTAAAAGGATGATATAAGATCATTATAGGCGATAGAACAAGAACATAGGTTATATTTATGACAATAGCTTATACTCAGCAGGGATGGGAACGGTTATTTGCAGCCCACGGGGGAAATGCGCCCATTTTCATTTGGAAAACTATTTCCTGAGAGAGAAATTCAAACAAGTTCTTTGCAAAATTAGAGCAGAAAGTACTGCTGAAAGATGTTTTGCTTGTGACTTCACTACTACAACATCACTGTTGTTTGACTTTGCTACACTATCAACGTTCTTAGTCACCATTACATCAACAGGGCGGATCCATGATATCACTACTCTAAGTTCCTATGCACTGTAATAATGAACCTCCTCGATTCACCAGAGCTACACTGACAGGTTCTTACTCATTATAATAATGAACCTTCTCCCTTCATCAGAGCTATTGGCAGTGCTGATGACCTTTATTACATCAACAGCGCTGCTCCTCCACATCGTCTCCCTGACAGCGTTATTTCGACATATTGCAGTGCAGTGCCAATTCTTGAGATACTGGTGCAGAAAGATGAGTTGTAAACAATTGATGCAGGCCGGACCTAACGTTGGAAATGATTTAGTAGCGGGGCCATAAACTGTTGGTTTATTAGTCCTAAAGATGGAAATGATTTAGTAGCGGGGCCACTAACTGTCGGTTTATTACTGTTAAAGATGGTGCTCGCGACGGATAACTCGGGGATCAAGTAAAGTTAATTGCTGGTATATTTAATGGTGAAAGGGGACAGTTTTGGGCGTGGCCAGAGAGAGAATTAGTTTACAAATTGATAGAGATTGCCCAGCTCGCTCAATCGTTCTCTCCCCCTTTATCTCTCCCGCATGTGGACACTTGACGCAGTTCAGCAAAACGATGCACAAAGATGGATTAGTAATTTCGAAGTACGTGGAAAAAATAAATATACTGAAAGAAAGGAATGTTTACACAGGCCACAAGAAATACTAATTAGGCAGATGATTCCGTAAGTCAGATTTTATGTATCATTTCTATAACCTTTCTGTTATTGTTATGAATCATGATTGTAATATAATGTTAAATTTACTCTTCACTATAATAAATGTTGTTACAGAAAATACGAGACGTGACTTGATTTTTCTGATTACTGAAAATTGTAATGTCTGGAATGGAAAATTAATGTGTGAGAGCAGTCGGAATGTGAAGACAGTTATTTTACACACAGCGAAAATCAAAAGGTCGACACAGAGTTTAGACGTTCTGATTAACCCCTTAAGAAAGTAGTCTTTAGTATAACTAATAACCAGTTAGGGGATATGGTCACCGAATAAATAGGTATTAATAAATAGCGAATTAACAACGAAGAAATTGTTGATAATAGCATTTTAAATTTCATTGCCGGTAACCGAATAATATTAAAGTGGGTAGAGGGGGAGTGGTGGGGCATGAGAGGAGAGGGAAAGAAAGTGGGAAGAATATAAATATTAATTGTAGTTTGCATAAGACTATATAAATAAATAAAGTATACATAATAGTGACGTTATACTTCAAGTAAAATGATATAATAAATAAGCTTGACGAAATATATGGACACATAGCAAATAAAATATTATAATTAATCTTGCATGTGTGTGATATATGTCATATGAATGTAATGTCCACAGTTTGCAAGTGTGTGATATACGTCATATGAATGTAATGTTCACAGTTTGCAAATGTGATATACGTCATATGAATATAATGTTCACAGTTTGCAAGTGTGATATACGTCATATGAATGTAATGTTCACAGTTTGCAAGTGTGATATACGTCATATGAATGTAATGTTCACAGTTTGCAAGTGTGATATACGTCATATGAATGTAATATTCACAGTTTGCAAGTGTGTGTGTAGAAGATGCAACAAAGCGTATAAATATGAGAGCAGTTTGAGTAATATACATACTTACAGTTGACAGTTACATTTATTTCATAGGTGGCATTCACTTTCCCGTTTATTATTGTCATACATTTCCACAATCCGCTGTCATTTCTCTTCATTTTCCTGGAGATTATATATGTTCCCGATTTACCTTCACATCTACAGAAATCTGATCCATCTGCCTGAGTACAGGCTGTGTCTTGTTCAAACAAAATTGTGCACAGAATATTCTCATCCCTGTCTTTTCCAATGTCAATTATAATATCTTTCAGTGAGAATTATGCTTAGAGTTTCGTTTTCAGACAACTGTTTATGTTGATCATTTTCCACAGATTGTGTGAATTCACCTGTTTAAATAATTAAAAGTAAATTTGTCATTCATGGATATTTCATCACCCAGTACATCAGCTTCTGTGATGTTTTATGTCACGTTGTCACATACTATATGCTTGTTTCCTTACTCTCTTTATTTTATGAACTTACTTTGTCACAACACTTCAAAAGCAGTTGTGGAGAAAATATGGCAGTATTTTTCAAGACGAACAAATTAGTTTGTTTACTAAACATTTTATGAACCATAGTTTTCTTGTTGTCACTTATGTGAAAGTATAAAACTGATAACATGAACAAATTCATGACATACGATATTTTAATTGAGCCAGTTTTGACGTCAGACTCAGTGAAGTCATGACAAAAATTTTATTTATGTTTTCAGTTACATGGTAATATTATAAAATCACTTCGATAAAAGAAAAAAATGATTTAGAAATTTTAAACGTTTAATTGGTATAAATGACAACAATTGATATACGAGAAATTTTACAACATTCATCAAAACCAAAAAATACCATTACAATAATTCAATACATTGATGTAAGAACGTTCGTTATAGTAAAAAATGTTTACTTTATTTTTTTTTTATTTTTTTTGGGGGGGTGTATTTCTAAATATTAATAGACTGATAGTCACCTTTCTACACTAAAATCACAGAGTAAAAGGAACACAGCTTATGTCAAGACTATATCCTCAAGAAACATAGAATAAAAGGAACACATGTTGTGTCAAAATTATTTACTCAAGAAACAGAAGAAAAGGAACACACAATTAATGCCAGGCCAGTTCCGATACACAATTGTGTCACCTTGAATGATGTCTAATTTTATACTAAATGAATTAAAGTGAAATATAATTTTTTCTTTTAGAATATGATCATCAGTTGTATTGCAAAGACTGATGTCATAATCGCCACAATATGAGATAAGATTTATTGTCTTTCAATGGACTGTCCCTTCCTGCAATCAAGACGTTTGGTTTCAAAACAGACTAAAATTAATTAGTTCACTTTTGATTTGTTTCATTTAAAAAAATGCAAATCTGATACATTTGTTTGTATTTGAGCGCTCAAGTAAGAAATAAGAGTGCTGAACATATTGCACCATTCTGCACTTAAGATCAAAATAAATTCTAAGATGAAATAAGTGAAAGCAGTCAGTGTTGTAAGAAACGCCTTAAGATCAAAATAAATTCTAAGATGAAATAAGTGAAAGCAGTCAGTGTTGTAAGAAACGCCTTAAGATCAAAATAAATTCTAAGATGAAATAAGTGAAAGCAGTCAGTGTTGTAAGAAACGCGTGAAGAAATAAATCCACCTACAACATCAACTCATTCCAGGAAACAATCATTGGAGAATTAATTAGAACTCACATGATTGAATTCTGTTGACGAGAAGCAAAAAGTCAACTATTATGAGCATGTAGCGCACGATTTTATCCATTTCGAAAGTAACACACATACTTTATGATTTACAGGAAATTATAAAGGAAACTTTCAGATGCATCAATCTGAACACTTTCACCTCATACTATACACTTGTCATTTTGAATAGAAAGGAACATAATTAAATTTCTTCCTTATATTGTACGAATATATGTTTTCCTCTTATGTTATTGACTGCACGTAGAAAACTCTCAAAACAGTCTATTGTTATTACACGAAGTTTTAACTAAAATTAAAAATCAGTCACACATACCTTCTACGTTCTTCAAACCCCAAGAATCAAAGGTAATCTGGTTGGAGTACAATAGATCCTTCCTTAGACTACTGTACTTAGTGGAGTCTTTCTAGACTTTAACCGTTTCCTGTGCTCTAGCATGTAACGTCCCTCCATTTATTTTGCGATCAGTTGTCTTGGACAGCCAGACAGTGGGAGACACAGTGGGGAATGGCACAGCGGTTCTCCCGCCATCTGGACCGCCGGCCCAGTTCAGGCCTCCGTGATGGAGATACATAAAAGAGATAGAGATGCATCAAATCTAATGGTCCAGCCCTGGGTGGTCCACCCTGTTAGGTCTTGTAATTCTAGTAAACATCCTTCTAGTATCTTGGAGTGGCTTGGTTAAATACTTTAATTTTTTTTATACTAGGCATCCTATACCCCTTGTGTATCTAGGTTTTATTCCTTTTCATTATTTAATTTTAAAATGTATATTGACGTGATGCCAGGCGAAGTTTTATTTTCGACTGACATAATCTTATTAACATTGCCAAGAAATATTTCACCGTTTTGCAAACACATATTATTTTGATAATCCATACTCATTTGTATACAAGAATAATAGAGAAAGAAGGAAGGAAGAGAAAAAGAAAGAAGAAAGAGATAAGGATTGGAGAGAGACAAAGGAGATGGAGGGAGCATGAAAGTAAGGAAGTGAGAGAGTGAGTGGGGGCATTTTGAATGAAAAATGTAAATGAACGCATGTGAGATTGTGAGTATTGTGAATATATTTGTATACTCACATTCAATGGTGAATATAATTGTCTCCCTTGTTACAATTGTAAATCCTTCTTTAACGACCCACGTCCAGTTACCTTTGTCAGTTCTCTTCATTTCATTGTGAAACAAAAAGAGTCCGTCTTGGACACAAGAACACGTCATACCGATCAATCTTTTGCATCCATTATCGGACTGGGACAGGACACACTCAGAGAAACCATTTTTATGTACTTCAATACGAATGTCTTTCCCAGTCCAGCAAGTCATTTCATTTAAACTGAATGTGAAGCTTACAACAGTATTTTCTTTCGCAGTTATATTTTCTTGAAAGTCGGTGTACAGCATTAATGAACCTGCGCAAACAGATAAAAGAGAACATTTTGAGCTTAAATGCTTTGTTTGCTTGATATGAAATTAATAAATTCAGCATTTATTAAGTGCCTAATCACAGGTTATCGCTCATGTTAGAACTATTTAAAAATTATATTTAAAATAATATTGTACTCAAATATCTAAACGACATGACTGTTTGGTTTTCATTTAAGAATAATATATATTGCTCTTTGTTTAAGTGATAATCATTTAAAGACAAGGATTAATAAACAGCTACGCCATTTGTTCGGCAATTACATTTGCTAAACATTTAGTAAATGGCCTTAATTTCAATGGCAATGCTTTTAATCATAGATAGACGGACGGACGGATGGATGGATGGATAGGTGGATGAAAGGAATGACGCATGGATGGATGGTGTGTAAATTATGTAATGATTTTTTTAAAAAAAGTTTTCATTTAATTTTTATAGACGTTCAATTTACATATCTACGTTATTCATCTTTGCTTTTGTCATTTTGCTTTTGTCCTTAAATATTTCCGACAATTCGATCTATGTCTTTGAATTTGAAACAAACAGTTATTACTGGGTTTGGTTTAAATTATATTTTGACAGAACGTACAAAGTTGTGGTGTTAGAATCTGCAGTCTAAAAGTCAAACAGGTTGACTCAAACCACCGATTCAGAGTCCCTTATCTTTTGATTGTGTCAAGCTTCTCTGATTTAATGAAGAGGGTTGACGTGGGTTGCTGCAGAATGGTCCGGTAAGAAGTACTAGAGCCACTCGAGTCATAATTTCCGTCTTTGTCATCAGGTAAATCTCGACCAGAGTTGGGCAGAATTTCAGTAAAGAGGATTTCACTGGAAAGGTATATTTTATTGTCCTCGTGTGGTAATTTGTGTGTGCCGGCATTTATTTATTTTTTTCTAGGAGGCGTTGCGTGTTATTTTCCACTTGTGTTTCGTGCAGAAGTGCACCGCTCCTTATCTGACGTGAACTTGGGACTTGATGAAATTCATTTGTATTCCTTGACAAGAGAGCATTATTTGAACTCTTCCTGAATGTTCCTTATCGGTGCATGCGTCCGTGTGTGTATGTTCATTTATGTACATTCTGAATCTATTTATCCTGGAGCCATTTTGCGGACTCACTCTGAACTGTGAGCCAGTTTTATTTACTTATTTTCATGACCCATTTAT
This sequence comes from Sinotaia quadrata, assembly GCA_028829895.1. Classification (NCBI taxonomy): domain Eukaryota; kingdom Metazoa; phylum Mollusca; class Gastropoda; order Architaenioglossa; family Viviparidae; genus Sinotaia; species Sinotaia quadrata. Next base: position 131,990,304 of record CM054179.1, on the reverse strand, counting down.
CTAAACTGGAAGATATTTCGGAATTTTACATTTGTCGATCTACTCATTGCTCAGAGGATAAAGAAACTTTTGAGTTTCTTTTTATTTGAATTTGTTATTGTAATTTTTACTGATGTTTTAAATATAATTTTTGAAATTATACATTGTTTTGAATTACTTGCTATTTTACTTTTTTGTGTTTGATTTAATGGTGCCTCCATGATCCATAATTTCTGATGGAGAACCAGACTCGATATTGATATTTTTTGTTGTTGTAAATATTTTGTTTAAAGATCATAAAATTATGTTCTTATTTGGGAAACGATAATCCACGGTCTCCAAAGGTGGAGGAAGAAACAGTTAATACACATTAAAATCCAACAGTGCAAATATGTTCGTCAATTGGACAATTTTATTGATCACGTGCAATGGCCGGTACATTTTATGTCGATTTATAACTGAGTCGATTAATTCGATCCAAGAACACCATCATGAGTAAGGCCAACGTGTGGCCGAGATAGGTACTTGTCTTTAGTAATGGTAATCTATTATTAAAATATAAATGATCATTTATTTAAAGCGTAATAACCAATAGATAGATAGATAGATAGATAGACAGATAGATAGATAGATAGATAGATAGATAGATAGATAGATAGATAGATAGATAGATAGATAGATAGATAGATAGATAGATAGATAGATAGATAGATAGATAGATAGATAGATAGATATGACTCGTTCATTTGCATGTAGACTCACCACAGTTGTGCAATTGCAAACTTGTAATTTGATTACGTAGGAGCCTTCTACTGTAATCCTACAATATTATTATTGTAGTAAGCAAGCTAAACTCAAAATATGTTCAGAGTAGAAATGTTGAACATGTAATCAATATCAGATCTACTGTCATCAACAACCTCCACACACCCCAGGAATAGATGTAGGAATCTTTTGTACCAATTAAGTGTTCATCAGTTTAGATCACATTTGTTGTAAATTTGAAGGCATAGAAAGCAGCGAGTAATCGTAAAGCTGTTTGTTTTAGTGCATGCATACGCAAAATTGTGCACATTTTCTAAATTTAAAAGTAGAAAATAATTAACTACACTGTATCTCATTTCACTTTGCCTAGAAATATTTCGTTGCTTTCTTCAAATATATTGTTTTGATAATCTGTATTCAAATATACAAGAGTAATAGAGAGAAAGAAGGAAAGAAGAGATAAAGAATGGAGAAAGACAAAGGAGATGGAGGGAGAAGGAAAGGAAGAAAATGAAAGAGGGAGAGAATGGAGGAGGGCATGCGAATGAAAACTGCGTATGAATTCATGTGAGATATCGAGTATTATGAATATAATTGCATACTCACATTCAATACTGAATGTAATTGTCTCCCTTGCTACAATTGTAAGTCCGTCTTTAATGAACCACGTCCAGTTACCTTTGTCAGCTCTCGTTATTTCTTTGTGAAACAAGTAGATTCCGTCTTGGACACAAGAACACGTCGTTGTACTGACTGACCTTTTGCATCCATTACCAGACTGAACTATGATACACTCAAGGAAATAATTTTTAAGTACTTCAATTCTAATGTCTTTACCAGTCCAGCAAGTCGTTCCGTTTAAACTGAATGTGAAGTTTACAACAGTATTTTCTCTTGCAGTTATATTTCCTTTAAAGTTGGGAAACTGTATTAAAGAACCTACACAAATGATTCAAAGAGAACATTTAACAGCATTACATGTTTTATTTGTTTGATTTGAACTTTAAACAAAGACTGTATTTATTAAATGCATAATCAAGGATTATCGTATGTTTTAAGAATATTTAAAAAATATGTTTAAATTAATATTGAATTCATGTTTCTAATATATGTATATGGTTATATGGTATTAATTTAATGACAATATTAACCGTTCTTTGTTTATGAGATAGTCTATTTCAAAGCAATGATTAAAAGTATGCTACGTAATTTGTTTGGCAATTGTTTGGCTATCCTTTTATTAAATAAAAGATATCACACTCAGAGTATAATAACTGAGCAAAATAGAGAGATAGATAGATAGATAGATAGATAGATAGATAGATAGATAGATAGATAGATAGATAGATAGATAGATAGATAGATAGATAGATAGTTAATACAGTTATGCATCTCAACTTCGCGCAGACAGACGTCCAATTACAAACAACTCCTAACAATATGTCAATATCAATATCTAACTACTAATAGTAATACTAAACTCTGCAAATTATATATCGTGCTATGGACGTTAAAACAAAATGTTATTCGAGGAGATATGTTCAGTATTTCATCATATGATGCGCGCCTAAAAATAAGGAAACTGATGTATTCCATCGTGTCATGAAATATTTTGTGCTAGTAGTTTTGTCACTAATTTACAACCCATTAGCTGAAGCTTTGTATCCATTTAAAAGTAATAGACAGAATCACTCATTTAAACATAGATATTTGTACTGTTTAATTATTTTCTAATTTAATTGTTCAATTCATGAGTTAGCCTTTAATTAATCACACTTATCAATATCCAGTTTAAAGAGGAGACGTTCACCAATACCTGATTAATGGAGAGAGAAAGAGAGGAAGAAATAGACAAACTTTAGAGCAGAATAAAGGAGGCAACGCAACATACAGAGACATATATACAGACAGAGAAGCGGTAAATGAAAAATAAATAAATATGTTTGTGATAGTGCCGTCAGAAGAATATTGTTTTACAGTTTGTGTGAGTGCATGCATGCAATTGTTTATTTATACTCACATTTAATACTGAATAAAATTGTCTCTCTTGCCACAATTGTACTTTCATTTTTAGCGATCCAAGTCCAGTTTCCTTCGTCCTTTTTCGTCATTTCTTTGTGAAACATGTAAAGTCCGTCTTGGACACAAGAACACGTCGTTGTACTGTTTGTCCTTTTGCATCCATTACCAGACTGAGATAGGACACACTCAGGCAAACCATTTCTAGATACTTCAATTCTAATGCTTTTTCCAGTCCAGCAAGACGTATCATTAAAACTGAATGTGAAGTTTACAACATCATTTTCTTTTACAATTATATTTTCTTTAAAACGGGTATGCATTATAAAGGAACCTGCGCAAAAGGATTAAAGATTACATTGTCTTCATTACATAATTTGGGATTTTTTTAAATTTAAGCTTACTAAAACTTTATTTTTAGCGCATATTTACTGACTGTCGTACACTTTAAAAAAAATATTTTAAAATTATACTTAAGATGGTATTGTGTTTAAATTTCTAAAGGCAATTCGTATATATGGCGTTCATTTATGTACAAAAATAATCTCTTTTGTTTTAGAGAATAATCCATTTGAAGTCATTAATAGATAGATAGATAGATAGATAAATAGATAAATAGATAGAGAGATAGAGAGATAGATAGATAGATAGATAGTTAGATAGATAGATAGACAGATAGATAAATAGAGAGAGAGAAAGAGAGAGGAGAGAGAGAGAGAGGTAGATAGATAGATAGAAGATAGAAATGTTAATTGAATTAATCTTTGATTGAGTGTATGGTCTAATGCACATATATATCATTGATAAATGACGGATGTATGATGGATGATGAGTGGCTGACAATTATTGTTATCTTATGGTGTTTAGGAAATAACTTCGAGTCAGTGATAAAGAGCAGCACTCTGAAGCATTAACTTTTATCGCATCACGTTGCGCTTACAGCATACACAAACAACACTAAAAGTAAATGAATTTACAAACAACACTAAAAGTAAATGAATTTACAAACAACACTAAAAGTAAATGAATTTACAAACAACACTAAAAGTAAATGAATTTACAAACAACACTAAAAGTAAATGAATTTACAAACAACACTAAAAGTAAATGAATTTACAAACAACACTAAAAGTAAATGAATTTACAAACAACACTAAAAGTAAATGAATTTACAAACAACACTAAAAGTAAATGAATTTACAAACAACACTAAAAGTAAATGAATTTACAAACAACACTAAAAGTAAATGAATTTACAAACTAGGAATGAAGAACTATTTCTTCAAGAATATTATGAAAAAATGTGACAGAAGACTGACAAGTAAATTGAGAACGTATGCTGTCAAATAGGAAAGCTAACAACAATATTACTAAAGTTTAATAAAAGAATTGTCTTACATGTCATGCTCGTGTCTGAATGGACTCTTTGTGTAGTTAATTGTAAAACCAGTAAACTGACGAATAAAATATATTCCATAGTACATATTACTTTAAATAAAGCACAGCGATTAAACTGAAAACAGTGCTGAAGACAAGATTTCATCGGGATTAATGCGACAAGGAACACGAAACCAGTCTGACATCCGTTCACTGACAATAATCATTTTGATTATTTATACGACAGTATATTTTGTGCATCTCTCTTCCTTGAAATTGTAGGTTACCTCACAAGTAAATCATATCATCAGTACCTTCCTATATTTACGCAATTCTTTTAATAATAATATATATATATAACACAGTTGTAATGATCAGAAATATTTTAATTATTTCAAAATTTAAAATATAAACACAGAGACCATTTCAAACGCGAACAACTCTATATATATTGTAGTAAATGTTGACAATATTTAATTTCATTTAACACGGTACTGAAATGAAAAGCTACTTTCACTTTAGCTTTACTCAATTATGGTTCGCGAAATAATTTATTGAGTATGATTTTAGTGATTCCATTTTTCGTCATCTTCTGCTGGGATCGATAAAACTGAAAACCACACCTAACTATTAAAAGTTGTGTTCCTCGAAAGTGACCACATTCTCCATAAAAGCTTGGATCTCCCAGATAAAATTCCGAAACGTTGTTTCACAACCGACAGTCAACAGAAGTCGTGGAAAAAAACCTGAATAATAATAATAATAATAATAATAATGTACGACAAGCCGACGAAATATCAACAAAACAATCAACGTACAAATAGTTGAAAGGGGCAGGATTGAAAGCAGAAACAGAAGCACTCATAACAGATGCACAAGATCAAGCACTCAACACCAAAGCACACAAAGCGAAAATCATGAAAATTTCAAATGATTCCAAATGTCGACTCTGCAAACCCATGGATGAGACAACAGAGCACATACTATCTGGATGTCAGGTTCTGGCTGGAACGGAATACACCAAACGACACAATGAAGTGGCAAAACACATACATAGAAATCTGTGTGAGAACTATGGCATAAAAACCCCAGAAAGAGCATGGATGCATCAACCAGAAGCAGTCACCGAAACAGAAGAAGTCAAAATACTATGGGACTTCGAGATAAGAACAGACCGGGTTATTCCTGCAAGACGACCAGACATTGTAGTTCTCAATAAGTCCAACAGAACAGTAACAATTATTGATGTCGCTGTTCCAAGTGATAGAAACATAAAAACAAAAGAAAGAGAAAAAATAGAAAAATACCAAGACCTCAGATTAGAAATCCAGAGACTGTGGAATGTAAAAGCAGAAGTGATACCAATAGTGATAGGAGCCTTGGGGAACATAACATCAGAATTGGAAGGCTACCTGAATAAACTCCCTGGAAACCACAGAATCGCTCCACTACTCAAAGCAGCGCTCCTCGGAAGTGCCCACATCCTCCGTAAAACCTTGGATCTCCCAGAATTTTGGTAAGATTCCGAGACCTTGGATCACAGCCGACAGTGAAACAGAAGTCGTGGAAAGAGACTGAATAATAATAATAATAATAATAGGTGTCTCGAAAGTCCAGTGGTTAGAGGAGAAAAACCTCACCCAGAAAGTTAAGCAGCCTGAACTGTGTCGACAAACATAGATGGGTGACTGCTTCAAATCCCATCTCTGGACTATCGAGGGAGGGAAAATGCACACCTGCCCATCCCATTCATGATGGAGAAAGCAAACTTTGATTCCATACCGGATCAGACTTCGCCCGGGTTAACAAGGTCTGCGCTAGGCACTGATGTTTCGAGGTGTTCTAGTGAAAAATGGGCTACTGAAACGCAAGCAAAAACTCGGAGGAAATGGACCAGAGAGGAGAACATACAAAGCATGGTCTCTTACTATCAAAGCCAACCAAAAATAAGAGGATATAGAAAACGAATGTAAGAACACTGGCTCAAACACCACCCTGATGATATGATCAGTGAACAGCGGCTCCTGGACCAGAAGAGAGCGATACTACAAAATAGGCTTCTTACATCCCTAGAAATACAGGAGATAGAACAGCAAAAAAACGAATACCACAACCCGATACACTGACATTGAAGACAATGAAAATTCCACAGTGAACAAAATTTAAAAGTTACATATGCGTTAGGGCGAAAACAGTTACTCCTCTTAATAGTTAGTGGTCTCATGTACACTGTGAAATAAAAGAAATAATTCTGGCTCCACGCTTTTCCAAAGGCATTATTTTTTTATTGTCTACTTTATACTTTCATCAATAAATCAAGACATTATTGTCTACTTTATACATCAATAAATCAAGACATTATTGTCTACTTTATACCTTCAATAAATCAAGACATTATTGTCTACTTTATACATCAATAAATCAAGACATTATTGTCTACTTTATACATCAATAAATCAAGACATTATTGTCTACTTTATACCTTCAATAAATCAAGACATTATTGTCTACTTTATACCTTCAATAAATCAAGACATTATTATCTACTTTATACATCAATAAATCAAGACATTATTGTCTACTTTATACCATCAATAAATCAAGACATTATTGTCTACTTTATACTTTCAATAAAGTACATGCTCTCATATACATTATTTTCCATTCCACTCGATATCACTGTTAGAAAACCGAAGCAACAGGCAATCTTTATACTACTACAACATTTATACTAGTGGTTCATTAACATTAAAATTATAAGATGCAATTATGATTATGAACATTCACAATACCTAATTTCTTCGAGCTCTTGTTTCGGTTTTCAGTTCCTCCTTGATTGATTAAAAACCTTTACAACGGTTGTGAAAAAGCTATCAAGAAGACGTAGCTTGGATTTTAGTTTTGCAGGCAGATCACTGTGAATGAACACAGCGCCGTTCAGTTATTCACAAGAACAAAAGAAAAAAAGGAAAGTAATTGAACACAATTTACAGTGAATTATTTTGTATAAAAAATGTCTATTACACATCATAACTTTAGTAAATATTATATAAAAGTGCCAACGGCCCTTTTCGTTTGTTCCTTGTATAACATTGTATGTCATTACATCTGTATGCAGTAAGATTATATATGTTTATGAGTGTATCTCTTTTTAGCTTGAAAAAGAGATGTTAATAACATTTTAAGCTTTACTTATTATTAAATTATCTGTGTTTATGAGTAAATTTTTGTTCTGACTTTATTAATACTATCAGACAACAATATGTTTACAAAGTCACTGCTATATTATGTATGGTTAAAATAGTATGCAAGCGGCCTTTAGGTGACGTCATTTTGGATCCTATATATTGTATATTGCAGCAAATGAGAAGTCCCTATATTTGCACAGACTTCTTCTTAGCTTAGGACATGGCAGCACTCAGCCTGGGCTGATTTCGCTGCCTGGCATGAGGTATGCCGCTGTTGAGAAGATTGGAGATGAAGAAAGACAAAGTGGATTGTTGTTGAAGATTTTTAATACTTATTTCATCACATATCTCGGAATGAAAGACAACACTTACGTAGGTTGAAGTCGAAAAAATATTTAGTCCATAGTTACATTATCTCTATTCAAAATGCGAGTAAGTCTTTGATACAAATAGTACTTAGCGATTGGCTCAATACATCAAATTATAATAAATAATAATATTCGAAAAGTCTTTTAAATGAACGCTCTTTATTAAAAGGCCCATAAATGACCATTCATACCCCTATCATTAGAATTAATAATGGTTCATTTTATGTAAGAAATGTAGGTCCCAGAGTAAAGCTATAAATATATACATATATACGGGCGAAATAAAATTATAAAACAGCACATTAGTAAATAATAAGATAAACAATAATAATCAAAATGTAAGGCAGAAAAATGAAAATTTAATAAATGTATATGCATATTACTTTGGTTATGAAACTATAAATATTTGCCGAACAGTTAAGGTAACTGAAAATGACAAAAGTCTCTCTTAACTAGTGATAGCTATTTCAAACTCTCCTTATCAGGTTCAAAACCTATCACAACGGTCATTAGGTAGAACAGTTATATAGAGAGATGAATTAAACTTTCATGTCCATATCATTAGAAGCACTATACATTTCCTATACACCATTCTTGCCTAGTAAATGGCGATATACTTAGATTTTTGCATAGATTATGAGCATACGTCATTGCTATATATTTTAGTACCATGCCATTGTCATATGTCTATTCTTTTGAGCGACAGCAGAGCGAAGGTTTTGATTCATATGCCCAATCAGTGATACTTATCCAGAAATCAACTCTTATTCGAGAACATTCTGTCAAAATTTGTTAAAAGAATAACGTACATCAGGGTAAAGGAATGGGAATAAAAAATTGTGGTTTTTGTTTTTTTAATATCAGTGGCTAAAACTGCAACACATAATTGTTCGGTCCCCACTTTCCCTGGACTAATATTTTGTTTTGTGAAAAACACAAATACTTGACCGGGAAAGAAGACGTTATTTTTAAAAATGGGAATAAATATAATTTCTCTCGTTTCTTTTAATTTTATCTGGCAAAGAGGACTGCAACACATTGGCCTTGTGCCACTATTGTCTCCAGCCCGCCTGGACCCGTCACGTGAATTTGGTACATCAACAGTCTGGCCACACTCTTTCACATACCAGTGCAACTCAGAGCACGCAGTACTATGGGTGTGTTTCAAACTGTTTCCTTCCACTTCATCGTGCTCACCTGTGAATCAGTTCAACACTACTTTTCCTATTTGTGGATTTAATTACAATGATACTTGTTCATGTGAAGAGTTTCATGTGGACATTTATTATCTCTACGGACATTGTTTTATTTCAGTAGGACATTTTAATGTTCACAACCAGTTTCGCGTAGGTATGTGGCTTTTCTATTTTCTTCTCGCTTAGAACAGGTATGCGCTTTCCCAAGTGTCTCTCGCGCTGTATACCAGTCACGATGGGTGTTTCTCACACGCTTTCACGGCTACACGTACAAGTCAAGGAAATAAATATAAAAGAAAGGAGGTTTAGACTATCACAATATAGACAAATAAGGCAAAATAAAAAAAATCACAACCACAAAAGACCACACTGCACGGTTGCTCTCACAAATCAAATGTATTTTAAACATACCTGTTGAGCATCAACTTAAACATCCAAAAGGCCACTCCACAATAGTCACCCACATTCCATATCTTGTACACAAAATATATACGCAACAGGAAGGGGAAAAATAACAATAGAATTAGAAAATACACTAGCTAACGCTAACCCCTCTTGCACCATCACAAAAATAAAAAGACTAATAAACACTTCACTCTTCATCATTCACACAACCGATCCACACACCACTCCTCCATCTTTTACAATGCAGGACAAAAACTACCCATATCACCTTTCTTATTATGTAACAACTGTTCAAAGATAGGACACAGCACCGAAGAATGCATGTCAGAAACAGTCTGCTCATACTGTCCTAAACCGCATATCCTCTCATACTTTTCCATCCAAACAAAAAACAAAAGAAAAAGTGCGGAGAAAGGAACCATACAGGCCAGAGCATTCACTGCACAACCAATACAAATCACGACTTTCATCTAAAAAAAATCAATCATTCAACACATTCCCCTTCCAGGCTTTGAACCACTCCCGCTAACAATCACAAAATACAAACATTTACCTCCAGACCAACTTCATCTTCACTCACACCACCCACCCACCCAACAAGTCCTCACAGACAACAAAACACAACTACCCCGCAAAAACAGACACCCCCCAACAACAAACCCCTCTCCCCTGAAATTTCCAGTTGTATTGACGAGTTTACACACACACACACACACACACACACACACACACACACACACACACACACACACACACACACTTTAATAAGCCGCATAAATTCACCTCTAAATCACACCACCATCCAAAATAAAAAAAATGACCACTGACCTCCCCACACCTCCTCCCTCCCACTCTCGCCCCTATCCCATACCGACTCAAAACTCAGAGGTACCCAAACAAAAACCAAACACAGACACCCAATCTTCACAGGAACATCTAACTCCGCCATTCCCTAGAAAAGCAAACAAAAACCAAACACAGACACCCAATCTTCACAGGAATATCTAACTCCGCCGCTTCCTAGAAAAGCAAACAACAATGCAAGCAACGAATATAAATAACACAGAACAATCACCCTCCCACACCAAAGACAAAGATTACCTTCTCTCCTCCACAAAACACGAATTACTCAACACCAACTCCCTCCACAGTACCCCTCCCCCCCACCTCACACGCCATCATACAAACACAGGAATCAATCAAACAATCGGACACTCCCACATTTGACAACACCCTTAACCCATTAGCCCCCTCATTCACCTCCAACCTCCAACAAGGTAGTAATAATGCAACCCTCCCCCACAAAACTCTCCTTCCTACCCCAACGTACAGAAAGAGACAACACTATACCCCTTACTCAAACGCTTCATCTTCCAAGTATTACCTTCTTTCACAAGAATTAAAAATCAAGACAATTACATATTCCAAACACTCCCAACACAGTAAATAGATAAACATAGAAATGGAACAGAGACAAAAACCCCAACCAGATAACAATCATCTCATGGAATTGCAACAGCATAAACAACAAACTCCACCACTTAACTCATACTAGACCACAATCCTGACATAATCTGCATACAAGAAACAAAAATGCTTAGAAACAAAACATAACTATGACAAACTATGCAACAACACAAACCAACCCAATTTGCAAAACCCGACAGGCCACCAGAGGCCTCGCAAAACTAGTGAAAAACAAAATAAAGCATTACACTAAAGAAGACTCAATCTCACATTTAACACCCACAATAAAAGACAACAAGACAGAAATAAACATCACAAACTTTTACACCACCACTCCACACACTCTATCAACAGAACTACTAAACAGCATACAACTCCAAACAAACTAGATACTAATAGGAGACTTTAATGCACACCACGACATTTGGACCCAGGGATGACAAAACAAAGAAGGGAAACATTAGTTGACTGGACAAATGACAACGACCTAGTCATACTCTTACCCCCCTCCCCACTCACGGTGTTAATTTATAGTTACCATTTTCTTTGTCTTGGCTCAGTGGTGGCCTTTTATTCTCTCGAGCCATGAATATTGAGTTTCAAGACAAAGAACATGGTAACTATAAATTAATCATCCCACCTTTCTTACTCGCACTCGATATATGAGACGAAAAAATCAACACGGCGTACAAATACGCTCACTATTTGTCACAGGGAACCATGAAGGCATACGGCAAGCATTAATAATTTACCAGAACTGGCACCTCATTAAAAACGGGGAAAAGAAAAATACAAGTACCGAAAACGATACTCAAACATCTACAAACACGAGTGACAAAGAAATCAATTCCACATTGTGTGGAAAATACAACCAACGAAAAAAGTCAACTCGACACAGACTTTGAAAAATAAAACCAGGCAGGCATTTTCTCAGACACCACATACACTTAGTGAGGAAAAGAAAATCTAGTCTCCAACTACTACAACGGGAAAAAACACAGACGACAACAGAGAAGAAAGAAGATAAAAAGAACAACACGCATAATAGTTAATACTCAGACCAAGATCGAAACGAAGAGAAAAAAAGAAATCCAAACAGAAAATGTCCACAAATTGACCGAAGTTGAAACAATGTTGGAAGAGGTGACAAAGACACTTGAGGCACCACCCCTCTTACCTTTACCAGTGACGCCAACCAGACCGTCAACTACGGCGACAACAGAAGGCCAGCCTACAAGAACAACAAAACAGAGTCAAAGAAGAAAAAGACGCCCCCCCCACCTCAACATATCTGACAACAGCAACAACGCCACCAGCAGCCACAAAAGCGACGCAGATACCACCAACAACAACGTCGACATCAACAATGGCAGTATTATGAACAACTGTACTCGCCATGGGGTTACTTCAACCACCCAGTGGCCGATCTGATCCATCTGATGCTAGACCACTTATACTGGCCACCAAAACCCACCTTTGTGTTGTGTTTGTGTGTGTGTGTGTGTGTGTGTGTGTGTGTGTGTGTGTGTGTGTGTGTGTGTGTGTGTGTGTGTACGTGAGAGAGTCGATAGGTCTATAATTCGGGTCTTCTGTTACCATAGTTTGATAGCCTTTGAACATATCACGAATTTATGCGTCGATAGATCAGCAAACACCCATATAAAAGAAAAAGCTACATTTCACTCGCACAATGTCTGATTTAATTAAGATTATCCGAAGGTAACGTGTGCAGAGTTATCAGCAGCTGTCATTTACTGTCAACAAAGTGCAATGGATGAAAATTGTTTTTGAGTGGATGTCTTGTTTAATTAAACCTGCGATGAGGGGTTGTAAGTTGAACAGGCAAAAGTCGGGTTTCACCAGTTCCAAATATCATTCACAAATATATTTACTATACTTTCAAACAGCCAATTTAAAACTCAAAACGAATGTGTGATCATGAGATAGGTTTTAAACTCCATACAGTGTGTGAATAAATTTGCTAAAGTGTAAGACCTCAAAAGTAAAATTGTAATGATAATTTTTATTGAAAGGCGTTTTTGTAAAAGGTATCATTTGATCAAATATACAGGCATAAAATTAAGATTTACCTCCTTATTTCAGTTCACTATAATACATATCAGATTTATCTACCTGTCACTGGTCGAATGTGACAAGTAACCTTGGTGTGAAGGAGTAAATTTCCTACTCCCTATTTTAAAATTCGTTCCTTTCAGGAAAGTGATTAAAGGTTGCTGGATGAGGTTTGGGTTATGTTCCTTTGGGAATAAATAATGTGTTAAGAGTGGGAGTAAAGAGAGTGGTGATTTCTTTGAGAGTGAGTCTTTTTTCTTTTGTTTGCCTGAAGGTTGCATTGTGTAAAGAAAGGTTGGAATGTCTTATCTGATTGCAGAGTGTGCATAGTTTGTTGGGTAAACCTTGCAAAGTTTAGGCGTAGTCTGTATATTGCTCTGTTGTGTTAAATGTTGGGAAGTGTGAAGATATATTAAAACAAATTATGTGACTCTAATAACCTTTTTCATATTTTTAAATTTAATTTTGTTCTTCCTACACACGGGTTTTTCCCACGGGTTTTTCCCCCGGTTTTCCCAGTGTCCAGTAAATGACGTGAAAGTTTTCCCCACGGTTTTCCCAGTGTCCGGTAAATGACGTCACGCTATTGATAAAACGCGAGTGGATGGGAGGGAAGTGTGAGACGCCATAAGGCTTTATGAGAATTTTACTTCAAACATTTGTAGAAATAATAGTCTATTCATTCAATACATCTATAAGTAAAACACAAGCATAACAAATCAATAGCAAAAAACGCACGAACAATTTCTAATTCCATTCTCTCTCAACCATTCATTTAACTCGTCATTAAGCTAATAGCTGGCTTTCAAGACTGGCTTTCTTGCCACTCCAAATTCAAAGTGATTAGATAGGTTTCTTTCTCTACTTCTGGTAAACCATTAGATTTCAGACCTGGCTGGTATTGTTCTCGTAAATCATATCCATTGAATAATAAAAATACTCACCCAGATGGAATTAGTTTGCATAACATCAGCAAATTCTAGCATATTCTCAACTCGAGTGTTTACTCCAGCTCAGACACTTTCCAAAATACCATCATAAGGAGTGCCCAAGGTCAGGTTACTCTGTCAATTTAACAATTTATATAGCAATTAAATTTTAAAAAATGAATAGGCACATTTACTCCACCACACATAGCAAAACACTTTAATGTAGTACGCTATGAACCACATACACACCCTACTCATGCCAATATTCTATGAAAGCAGGCTGCCAGAAGAATGGCTTGAATTCCAAAGCCATCTGTCCCTTGGACCAGGACTATTTCCATTTATGTGCTTTCTGGCTTTTGTTAACAAGTAATTTACTTCTAAACCCTAAATGTTATCTGATATCTTTACTATCTACGGACATTACATTACTTACACTTAAACGTAAATCTTTACTAATACATGTATATAATTAAAAAAAATAAGAACAAAATGTGATAGGGTGTGGTGTGGTGTTGTTATCGGTCACCCCAATATGCGAGATGAAATGATGATGATGATGACAATACAACAGCCACAACAAGAGATGGCAAGATGTAACACCGTGTTCTAATTTACATAAGGTCTCTTTATTCATGGCGACTCACTGCCAAATGCTCTGTGTCTCTGTCCACATCACTCTCCTGCATCTCGCCATCCAAGCTTCTCTCTCTGATCTGCTACATGGTTGCATACAAAACAAGCCTTTCAAGACGACCCTCTCACACGCCAGTAACATTCAATATAACTTAATAGTCCTGGCCGCAAAGGGGACTCCAGTAGACAATTCAGACACAGAGACTGAAACTGGTGCTAACTGACTCTTCTGTGCTATTTTAGTTTGGTTCTAATATACATTTCTTTTAAACTACCTAGAGCAATATAATGCTTTTACTATCTAGAAATACTACGCTAAATACTCTTTAAATAAAGCACTTTCTTACAATATAATATACAAAATAAATTATCAAATAAAATAAATAACTATATTCCTGTGATAAGGGAAAACCATGTTCACACACACACACACACACACACACACACACACACACACACACACACATAAATCATAAAATACACTAAGAAAATAATACAAACCAGCATACAAAATTATATAAATGCAAACTACACCCCACTTCCTATTAGAATACATAAATATTCCTTTAGTTAATAAATGCATAACATGGCAAAGGACGATTAGAAATGTACACACTAACACAGCATTACACATTAACTACAGCAGAGACGCAATACCAAGCCGTGCGATTCAAAACTAGCGGACGATGACCTTGTTTGTAAAATCGCTGCCTACTAGAATGTGTACCACATGTTTAACTACACAGAAAGAGAGATCATGTAAAGTTGACTGTACATATTATAAACATTTTCTTAGAATGGTGTGCACACACGTTTCTTATTCTTTACATATGACTGTACAAACGATTTTTTTCTTTTTCGACATAGGATTGCACAAACGTGTTTTTTTTCTTTACATAGGACAGCACAAACGTTTTTCTTTCTACAGAGGATTCCTCAAAAGATGTTTTTCTCATAAAACTGCACAAAGTTTATTTCTACATAGGTCTACTTAAAACTTTTTTTTTTTCTGGATGGACTGCACAAACGATTTCCATACAGAGAAGTATTTTACAGATGATACTCGTGCACAGGACCACACACAATCTTTTTCTATTGGACAAACTTTCAACTATGAACCCTACATTTTCATTTGTATTTAATTCTTTAAAGAATCCACAGTGCGTCCTATCGTTACTTGATTTTATTTAAGTCAACAGCGTATCCATGGCATTTTGTTCATTCAATCAACTATCTACACTTCTATATTTTTATATTGGCTAAGTGATCATTCCCTTATACCTTCAAATTGTAAGCTTTATCAATTTCTGGCTGGGATAATAGTTAATATGTTTGTGAGTGGGTGAGAGTTTCATCCTACAATGTTAATAGTCATATTCATATCTCTCAGTATCGTATCGGTGTAACTACCTAGCTTTCTATGTGCGTATCATTGAGTACAGTTGACCAATTAACACTTTGTATGCAATAATATTCACACGTTACGATATAATTATTTAAAATTATAAAATAGTATTTACTTTTATGTACATTGTTAAAGAAAGCACCTAATACTCAGGGCAATGATCTATTTGTCTATTTGTCTATCTATCTATCTATCCATCTATCTATCTATCTATCTATCTAGCTATCTATCCATCTGTCTATCTATCTATCTATCCATCCATCTATCTATCTATCTATCTATCTATCTATCTATCTATCTATCTATCTATATCTAATATTACAGTAAAGACCTCTTAAATATGTATTGCAAATAATAGAGTTAAAATATTTCAGAGTTGTAATGATATGTCTTTAAATTTATTTTGAATTCTGACAATAAGTTCTGGAACAAAGCGAATGGCTGCCGTGTCTCGGACAGTGGTATCAACCGACCACCAGCGGTAGTGATGGAGAATGGCAACATTAGTATCCACGACAACATATTTGTATCCCGGCACAAAGATATCAGCGAAGTGAATTCCCATCATCAGCACTTTCAAAGGATCTACAATGTTCTTTGAACGACTGGGGGCTTCCCATATGTTAACTGCACGATATTGTCTCAGCACGGTTTGCATGCCCAGTTCACACGCCAATTTGATTTGTTCATCCGTTAAGTTTGTCTGAGATTTGATGTCCGGTTTCTGACCAGGTGGTGTCTGGGCAACGGGAGTTCTCGTGGTGTTGTATGGTTCGGTGTATAGAAAGGCGTTTCGGAACATGAAGGCACCGATGTTTTTCGAGTCATTGCCTGCTTGATGACGTACGTGGTCCAAAACGTGAAACAACGTGTCGTGCGATCTCGGAATTATAATTTCATCCAAATCCTTGATCACCACGAGTTCAGACACGTAGCGCATGCGAAACAGACAGTCATTAATTGCGGCAATTTGTCCATTGTAATGTACGGGTTGCGGGGGGTTAACCCACGAGTACAACTCCAAAAAACTAGTATTTCTGTAGTGTTCAAGGGCATGTGAAACATTGACTCCTACATTCATGACATATATAACTGCGTGATCGACACCAAGCATGCGAACAAGTTCAAAGGATTCAACAATTTGTTGCAAGTTGTTGTAATTTCCATGCAAGGGAGGGAAGCAGATCGACATTTTCCAGACTGATCTACCGTCCTTCTTGTTAGGAAAGTGTATTGTCAAATTGCTGAGCGCTTGCATACTGAGGTTTTCCAGTAGTGTGACGTAACTTGGATATGTTAGATTTGCCGGCAGATCACAGTGAATGAATACAGCGCCGTATCTGTTATTCAAAAAACAGCAAAAATTTATTTCAACACATTTTAGAGTGAAATATTTCGGTGAATATTAGGCATCATAAGTTTAGTAAATGTTAAATAATAGTGTCAATGAATACGACTCTTCTCGTTCATTTCTTGTATAACTTTTTGTCTATTTAACAGACGTCCATCTGTATGCAGTAAGTCGATAAAGTTTATGAGTGTGTCTTTTGTTTTTTTGAAAAGATATAAATAATATTTTACGTTTGACTCATTAATTTGCTAATGTTATCAGACATCAACATATGACATGAAAATTAAATATTACTTTATGCAGTCATTAACTGTTATGTGTGCACTTACAATAGCATGCAAGCGGTTATTATGTGACGTCATTTCAGTCTGCTCATTTTATAGTGCAGCAAATGAAGTGGGCAGTAGGAACTATAAACCTAATTTGAAACAAAAATGTTTACCGTGGTTCCCGAGCTGGAAAGCTTTTCTAATCACTCACTTGTTTATTGTCAACCATCGACATGTCAAGTGGTCGTTAGTCTAAGTGTAGTGTTTTGTTTCTTTTATTTTTCGCCCTCCTTCTGTTGTCTGTGTATGTTTTAATGTGCATAAGATAGTGATGGTTGGTGTGTTACGTTTGGCAGGGTAAGTACACTCATTTCATCGCACAAACACAGACAACAAACACAAATACAGACACACAAATGCAGACCATCTCTTGCGTACAGCAGCCTATTGAGAACGCACACGAAACCACTCGATAAACACGATTTCTACTCTCTACAGTGTTTTCAACATGCGAGAGAAACAAGTGGAAAATGACGAAATAATGGCGGACAATAAACTTGTGCTTTGTTTCTAAAGTGCGAGAAAGACTATTGAGACAGTGCTTATAGACAGTGGCTAGATAGAAACTGGTATTGCTTATCTCTAATAACTACATTTCTGTCTCTGAAAAGACTATTCTGTGATTTGTATTGACAATATTGTTGAGTTGCATTTTAGGATATAAGACTATGTAGTATAATAATTATTCAAACATAGTTTTATAGAAATATTGATGTCAAGAAATATGTTTCATTGTATTTGTTATATGTAATTTGATTGATTATTTAATAAATGTATTGATAAATTCATAACTAATTACAAGTGATGATAATCTTTATTTTATTAATGATCGTCTAGCAGACACAACACGTCTCTCTCTCACATGGCAGATATTTTGGCTCTGTAAACGTTTTTCTCTATTCCACAACAAAAAACAACATTTATGGTAACATAATATTTCCATGAGTGGAAAACTTCTTACTAAAAGAGATAACACAAATCCATCTTTAATCTATTTTAGCAAGCCCCCCATCAACCCACTTTCTTCTCCAACATATGATTATCAGTATGCACAAAAAAGTCAATACATTTAACAATAAATTTATTAAATGAATAATCAAATATGCATCTGACAATTACAATGAAATATATTCATTGTTAAATTTAATGACCTTCTTACGCATATTGATAACGTTAAATTCGAGAAGAAAGTAGGTGGATGGAGGCTAGCTAAATATAGATTAAAAACGAATTTGCCATATCCTTTAGTAAGACATTTTCCACCTATGGAAATATATTGTGATGATATATGTCTGTCTTTAAGGTCGTGGAAGAGAAAACGGTGACAGTGCCCACATATCTTCCAAGTGAGAGAGACGAGTGGTGTCTGCTGAATAAATTTTAATAACATAAATTAAGATTCTCATCACTTGAAATTAGTTATGAGTGATTAATTAATTAAAAATATCATATTCATAGCTATTAACTAAGTGTTAGCGTCACGTCTTCATAAATCTCTCACATTACGTTTGCATTTGAAATGGAGTAATGAGACCCGTGAACGTAATGGGCAACTATTAACCAGTGAACATAATGAGAAACTATTAACCAGTGAACATAATGAGAAACTATTAACCAGTGAACGTAATGAGAAACTATTAACCAGTGAACGTAATGAGAAACTATTAACCAGTGAACGTAATGAGAAACTATTAACCAGTGAACGTAATGAGAAACTATTAACCAGTGAACGTAATGAGAAACTATTATTCTGTTATCTTTAATTTCATGGAGAACATTTCCCCTAAAATATTTGTCATGAATAATCTCTTGTTTTGATTGATGTGTCCGCTCAAATGTCAGTCTGCTTGTCTCAGTGATAAAGGTCTTGGGATTGAATTTAGATTGATTTAGTCGTCGGGCGTTAGAATTTACACATATTTTGAACATAGAGTGCTTTATTTTAAGCACAAGTCATAGTGAAATTTCCTTAGTAGTGGAATGGTGAAACGGTAGTCTTGATAGTATTAGGGCAGATTGTTATTTTCCTATTGCACGCATATACTGTGACACCCATATAATCATATCATCATATCTGTAGATACGATTCAAGATTTAAGACAATTTGTTCCTTTGTTCCTCTGCTGTCTGGTCTAGCACCATTTTGTCCACTGGTTAGAAGTAATTTGTTTGTTTCAAGGTGAGTCGTGATTTTATCAGCTATAATTCCTGATAGTAACTTCCAGGTTGTTGACAGGCATGTGATAGGACGATAGATGTTTGGTGTTGTGCCCCTCTCTGGTTCTTTCATATATAATCAGACTTGTTTTTTTTTCAATTTACGATCCATGCTGGTAGAGGTCCTGGTTTGTTTAACATGTCACGCATTTGTTCAGCAAGTCTACCATGTAAGGACATAATATGTTTCAACCAGAATATTTGTACTTGGTCTAGGCCTGGGGCTTTCCAGTTTACAATCTGTTGTACCATCTTCGTGATGTCTTTCTCATTGATTGTTGACGGTGCCTTGTTCATGTGTCTCTTTATGATCATCTTTCAGTTCCTGAATCCACCTGGCTGAGGTGTTAAGCGTATATGCTCCAAATGTTTTACCAGAAGGTCTTGGTATCATGAATGTTTGGCATTTGTTGTTCTGTTCTGGAATTTCCTTTAAGTTCTTGGTAGAGTCTTTCAGGGTCAGTTTGGAATATTTTGTTCTGTTGGAATTGCTGACCTCTTGCAGTGTATCGCTTCAGACGATGACTGAGTCCTTGAAGTCTTTGCTTTGCATCTTCTATTGCAGTCTTAGTGCTTTTGCAGTGGAGATGGTAATTGGTGACCAATCTTGCCTTCAGTTTTCCCTTATTTTGTGCTGCTGCTGTCATTCGTTTGGTTTTTGGAAATATCAAATATGTATGTGTGTATGTATGTGAGTTAGTGTTATGTATTAAGCATGGTAAGTTAATCTAAAAATGTATGCTATCAATTGTTAAGAACCACGACCATATTCAGACCGTCATTTGCACCCGAAACTTTATCAGAAACACATACAAAAAAGGTTGTGATAAATAAGATATCCGTATCCGCTATGTTTTTCTCACGACACCGATTATCAGGACCATTATGCAGAACATTCATGAGCACGAGAGTTTGTCATATCGATAGACAACCATTTCATTGATCAAGGCTGGATTGGAATACATTACTTTGTAGTTTTCAAATAGAAAGTCTTTACCTGCTTTTGCCAGAATTGGACTAATGTAAATTATATTTATGTGTAAATTAAACCATCTCCATTCGCAGTCGGAAACAATAATTACCGTAAACACATACATACCTATTAATTAAATCAATATTGTTTTCTCATTTCACTACTACATAAGCAGTTTGGTAGCTACATTTGGATGTGAGAGAAACTATTTTAATTTCATCACAAAATATCAACTTAAAATACATTAAGTGCTACATCATTTAACTTGTTGTGTAGTACATATCCTATACAGCTTCTCTATAAGTAGGCATACTTCCCAGGAAACGTTATTTCTTTCCCAAATACTTCTTTGCTTGTTTCATTGTGGTTACAGACACGTATACACATTCAACTAATATAGATACACGTTGTTACAAACATCATAGAAAAACAGACACAAAACGCAAGAACAGACTAGCATGTGGAATCCCATACCCCGTACCTATCATCCCTTTTACACTACAGATGAACATAAACATTCAATCACATATACGCATCCACATGTATGTAAACATGTCTATATGAATACGCATTCTGACTAATTTTGATCATTTCAAACTAACAACATTGAGCCTTATATTTATAAGAATTATTTAACCTTGCATTGTGATGATCCGGAAGAGCGATAACTTTACCGGTCGTTTCAAAAGTCGTGTTATTGTGAAGTGAATTTTCCAATTCCTGCGTGGGAATACTGCCACTGAAGCGACATGTGACATTTTGGGGCAGCGTTTTTAGCACGCCCAAACCAATGACTGTCACAACAGGAGGATCGTTGACGTCATTTAAATGTGCAGAATAAACAAAAATATTACCGTCTGCGTGTACGGATTGAAAATCAGAGGCCCTGTGTAATCCATGTTTATTACCATGGGTGTTACTTTTTGTTGTACTGTTGCTGAATAAAGAATCTGTGGAGAGTTCTCTTGCGTCTTGTCCATCATTATGCAGGACTGGAAGAGAATTTGGAATTTTACCGCTTGCTGCAAACATTCTTAAATACCGGTTCTCATACAAAATCATAAAAATGAACATAATTGCAACTACTACTATCATACATAGTCTCAGTGTTTTGGATTTCTTGATAGCCATTTTACTAAAACTTTTTTCATTTGAAACGCCTTCACTCAACCAATTCTTAATTACCAAATAAATACTAAGATGCTTGTGGAACAACAAAACGTTATCAGAATATTTCAGCAACAACAACTCTCAATGCTGCGATTTGAAGTTCAGATCGCTATCTCGAAATGTCAAAAAAGGATAAGATAACAAGTGTACTCAAGGCAAATGTGCAAACAATAAGTGTTCATACCGGACGTCGGTAGAAAGGTAACGACTGACACCACTTTTGAGCACATGACAACGAGATTGTGCATCGAAACCAAAATGTCTCAGGCAGAGCACAACATTCTAACTACTGGAAATAACACGAATATTGGTGGCGCAAAATATATATCAGATGCGTAGCAACGCATCGAAGAAATGTATGAAAAAACAGTACAACCTTCCTCACCTTCATCGACAGAAAGAGAACCAAAATGCCAAAGTGGAAAAAGACGTGACTGTTCAACATTGCACAGCATGGAAAATCTATAGCAAGGATGTGAAACCTGGAGAAATCTAAAAAAAATGCGATGTAATTATCTTTGCGTGGTGCATTTACTATATGTTGTTGATTCACAATACGCTTACTAATAGTAATGGCTTGCAATATGAATCGTATAGACTGCACAGTAAAACCCTACCACCATCTCAAAAATCTATCCTTACGAAATTCAGCGTTTACCTAAAAAATAAAAAAGAACAAGTAAAAAGTATTTATTTTTATTTGAGGGCTTTCTTTCACTTTATAATAGCTGAATGCATAAATACAACACATTCGTAAGAAGGGACTTTACCAAATGGAACACGTGAAACTATTATAGGAAAACAGAGTGTATTCTTCAGTAAAACAAGCCT
Organism: Sinotaia quadrata; assembly: GCA_028829895.1. Classification (NCBI taxonomy): domain Eukaryota; kingdom Metazoa; phylum Mollusca; class Gastropoda; order Architaenioglossa; family Viviparidae; genus Sinotaia; species Sinotaia quadrata. Next base: position 131,967,626 of record CM054179.1, on the reverse strand, counting down.
AAAGAATGCACGTGTTTCATTAGTGTAACATTTATATTTGTGTAGAGGAATCATATTTTTTGTAATGATTTTGTTGCCTTGTCTCTTTCATTAATACACTAACTCTTCTTAGGCATAGCAACATTCAAAGCACAGTGGTTACAATGTGTATTATTATTATTATTATTATTATTATTATTATTGGCACCTTCCATAAATACGAATATCTAAGACAGGACAACAGTTGAGGTCGTCACTTCCGGAAGCTCATACCTCCCCCCCCCCCAGGAAACGATTTCCTCATAGATAAGATAGACATATATGGACAGACAGATAAGACAAAGATAGACTCAGGACACACTTAGACAGACCTAATGATGACGACACATAGAAATCATACTATATGAAAATGATAATGAAATAGACACACACTATGAAAATTTAACAAGAAACTTTATATAACAATCAAAGAAAATAAAAAAGGAAGAATTATTAAAATGAATATAAGACAGGTTGCAAAAGTGACCACTTAAACTGATTCAGAAACATAAATAGCCTCCCCTAAGAACATAAGTTGTTCTCGCCCAAAGTTATTCAATGTCAGTTTTCTTTTTCTATATCTTTCACTTTTTTTTGCAGGAATCACGACTCTGTACGTTTAAGATATTATATGCACTTGCTTTCAATGTCTTTGTTCAAAAGGTCCCAAAGCGAAGATTCAACACAACGCTGGCTCACAGTGTCCAACAACAACTCTCAGGTATGGGTGACATGTATTTATCTCATTCGACTTAAATGAAACACAATGCAAAGTAAATGCAAATGTAATATATACATGACAAAAAATAGTGATTTAAAATTTTCTATTGCATTAGCATCTCTCATATTAATTAAATCATTCATCCTATAGTTGGGACATTCTGAACTAACGAGATTATAGTGACCTTAAACTGTGCACTAAATAAATATATACTTTAAATTTACTTGAATTTACAAGCATTATAAATTAACTTATGCACACGGAATTTCGTCTCGTACAATCAAAATGTATAATAAAGGCGCTTTGCGATTCTAACTTTGTTTATTTATAATCTGATGTGTTAACATAATATAAACAATACAGAGTTGCTAATTAGAACTCATTAATATTCTTCTATGTGCAGCAAATTTTGTTAGAATTCACTAGATTACTATTTGATCTTTCAAAAGAGTCCACCTCATCTGATCATGGCAAATTAATTAATAATCTTGAACGTATACCTGGCCTTCAAGACACAGCCCTACCATATGTCGAATTTGACATTACTTATATACACTTACATATTATTTAGAAATCGTACGCTCTCCTCCCCCACGCACATTCAACTGCAGGTTTGACCAACTTTGTTTTCTATACACAGTCACTCTTAAGCATTATAAGTCATCATCTAGTGTCATCCGATTTGTATAGTGACAACACTCAGGACTCTTATTATACCAGCATGCCAATGAAAACAAGAATTCATAATGTATGCATATACGAGAAGGGTATGGGGTGTTTTGCTTGTTTGTTTCTTTCTTTCAATTTTTTTAGGGGTGTATATTTCTGCCATATTCAAATAAGATAACTCTGTATAAAATGAAATAGAAAGAGATTGACTCAAAAACATACAGTGATGATGTTCACGAAGCATTTCAAATGAATGATCTCTTTACCAAAATGTTATACACGAACAGACATATCTCTAACAGTGTTAGCAATGATTCATTTATAGATCAGGTATATGAGGTCTCAGAGTGAAGCTTATAATCAACTCAAAAAGAAATAAAATTATAATCCAGCAATGTAGTAAATAAGTAATAATAATCCAATTATATAACAAAACAATAAATTGACATGGATATCACATCGGGTATAAAATTCTAATTATTAGTCGAATAGAAATGTTAAGTGAAAATGACAAATTCTTTATTAGTTCATAATAATTATTTCAAAATGTCCTTTATTAGATTCCACGTTAATAGATCATTAAAACCATGGGATTTAAGAGTTCTATAAATGAATGGGGTAAATCCCGCTTTGAATTTCATTAGGGTCGTCATAAATTCCACATGCGTCCATTATGCGTGTCTTTCAAATGGAATGATGAGACATGTTGGGGTGATAAGAAACTGACTTCTCTCTATTGTATTTAAATTCAGGCAAGATTTTCTTTAAAATGTGCATTATGAAAACAATTTGCCTCGCCCATCTGTTCTTGTGTCCCTGTGTGATAACGAATGTTGGAGATTTAATTTGTATTTGTTTAGACTTTGGTGTTAGTTTCACTCATTAGATTTATCTAGATTATGATCATACATTAAAGGTTTGCTATTTTGTTCGTAGGTCATAGTCATGATTATTTAGTTGAGTGATAGAGGAACGAAGGTTCAGACGCAGGTGCCTATACAATGATACCCGTCCTGAAATCACGGTATACTTGAGAAAATTATGTCTACACGTGAGAAAAGGGAGACATGCATTCCAGTAAAAGAGAGGGAGACAAAATCTGCAGTCATTGTTCTCTCTGATAACAGTGGCTTTAGACAGCATGACTAGAAATCCACGACATTTAGACTCTTACTTTGAAATACACGTTCGTTATCCTTGAAAAAGGCGTTTTAGGGGAAACAAATCTCATTTTCTTCTGGATAATAAAATCTTAAACATTGACCTTGCGCTACTGTCGCCTACCTTCCCGTAACCGATATGTGACTTTGATCAGTGTGGTTAAAATTGTTTTCTTTTATCATGAACGACACCATGGGGTGCTTCAGACTATTTCACTTCGATTCACGGTGCTCGTTGATTCACTGTGGCGTGATTTTCCTTGTGTAGATTTAAGTGCAGTGATGCTTGTTCGTGATATTTATTTTCCATGAGGTGATATGCACCCGACATAAATAAAGATATGCGATGCATGCATTTTCTTAACCAGTGCACTAAGGTAATACTATTTAGATTAATTTTAGGACTGTCATTTATTTTGAGGGCATGTCCTGAAGCAGGACATATATTTATTTCGTTATTTATATTTTGGGCACTTAGAAAATATACATACATAACAGTGCTTGCTTTTGTTTGGTCTTCTATGGGATATCTGTTTTTAGTTGTTGATGACCAGCTGCCCTACAGTCCTGACATTATTTTACCAAGGATTAAAGTGTTAATTATAAAGTGTGTGGTGGTTTTTTTGTTTGTTGTAGATTCATTTTCCTTTTCTTTTCCAGTGAGTGCGAACGAGAGAATTTAGATTTGTGCAGTGTAGTTAATGACTAGTTGAATTAAGAAATGCTTGACTATTTTTTGCTGTAAATTTCTTTCCTGGTGTTACGTATATGTGTGTAAAAAGTCATTAATCCGAGACTTATTACCTAAATATGCATATGATAACAACCGTACTCACACTATTCTTTGATCTTTATACGATTGCAATTCACACAGGTAAAACAAAACAATTAACGTAAGTTTTTAATTTCTATAAAGCATCTGTTTCTGATAGTATAAAACACATAACAATATACGTATAAATTTAATGGCATATACCATGCAGAACAAATATTGGTAAAAAATTGTTTCAGTGAGTACTTAGCTCAGAAGGACATTTAGTGTATAACAATAATTGGATTAACGTAATATTATTTTAATTTTTTAAATGGATTAAAAACATTCTTCCGACTATACAAAATACATAATTTTAAAAAATAAGTTATGCATTTAAATACTGGGGTGCACACCTATTCATCCGCTTGGAACTGGTTTGGATTGCATCAGCAAGTCACGTTGACATTTAACAAATTATATAACAATTTGTTTAGAAATAGGGACAGGCAAATTTACTCCCACCACATGATGAGTAATGGTGTCTTTGGTTGATTCAGCAATTTAATGGGGAGGTCAGTTGAACCTATTTTCCTCTTTCCATCTTGTGGACAATAGTTATCCGTTGATGGCGTGACGTTTTTGGTTTTAATAAATGATTGCTGATTTGCAGAAGGGATATGACCAGTTGCTGTTCAAACAATTTGTTTGCACTTATTCCTATGTCGAGAAAGTAACCGAGGCTTCATCTGTGTTTATCAGGCCTTACTGTGTAGTAAGAAGAAGTAAGCATCAATAGTCTTCAAGAAATGTTTACCTACTTTAAACATGTACGAGTGGTAATCCAGAGGTACTAATTGTACACTAGTACTTATATCCAGTCTTAAAAATAAAGGACAGTACAGTTTATAGACAGCGTAGATTCGTGATACTTATTAGAATGTTAATTTAAGACATTTTGAACCTGTAAAGTTTGTTTGTTACAATACTTCAGAGAGCTATTTTGGTACAAATCAAATGACATTTCTTTCACTTCCATTACAAGCACACAACCGCTACAAACTATTATGTGACCATAAGGATATCACAGATCCTGGATAGCTTGAAGTTATCTGATTAACATGTTGCAGCAGAGAAGCAATCATATGAAACAATAAATAAGAAGGCAGTTGAAAACCAAAGTGAAAAATGGAAAATATTACAAACCTAGAAATCGAATCGACAATTTATAGCATCGTCATCTTAATGTAATATAATTATTTTCTAGAATATGATATTAAATTTACTTCTGTTCATTCGAACATTCGGTAGTTCATTAGGTGTAAGGTGGGAAGTAGATTATGTACATTGCATTCATATAGTACGATGGGAAAAATCACATTAAAGATTACAATAGTCCAATTGGTAGGACAAATAATCTTGGCTTATTTTTTCTTCCACCCAACATAGAATTTATCATGTTCTAAGAACAAGTATTGTACAGATATTCTTTGCATTAAAGGACTATAAACCCATGCATTCACAGTCGTTAATTCCACTTATTCTTTATGTTGTTTACTTGATGGCTTTGTTACAAATCTAACACTTAGTGTACCTTCTCTTTACTTGATACTTAATGATCACCACAAAACAGGAAAAGTGTCTCTGATTTTTAAAAACTTTTTGCATGGTAACATTAAAAGAAAATAGCAGACAGTAAATGTAATGACACTATACATGATTGCAATTTACTGTGTTGGATAATTGTAAAATAAAATATTAAAATACGACAACACGAGGGTGTCTTCGCACACATTAGTTTCAAAGTAGGAAAAAGTGACGTTGTTTGATGTATAAACATTATTTCAAAGTAGGAAAAAGTGACGTTGTTTGATGTATAAACATTATTTCAAAGCATCTATATGTGAATAAAACAAATTATTTTATCTTTGAAATATATAAACGAAAACATATCAATAATAATGCTATAAGCATATCGTACGGTAAATCCCATTTGGCTTAGAATTATTATATGAGTGTGAAATGGGTTGACCTAATGGTAGAAAAAGTAAATCAACAAATTAGCCTATTTGTAAAAAGGTAACAAATATTGCTTCGTGCATTCTTATGTGAGTATGTTAAGAATTATCGATGGTTTTAAAAGATAAGATGGATATTTGCAATTATCGCAGTAGCAATAATAATGAAATTGAAGATCTAAACCTGTTCAAATTTAAATTTAAATTCACATTTGTAAATGATACTTCTTTTTATTTCTTTACAGGTATCACTGAAGTGTAGTTGCTGTAACGATCATTTCTAAGACTAAGATGTGTACATTCCTTAATTATGTGTTGATACATTATGTGGGTCCTTATTAGTAGATTGTTTGATTTGCTGGGATGGATTCATTATATAGATACTTATGGAAATTTTAATCGGTTAAGAGGATTTATTATGTAGGTCCTTATGGAAAGGGTAATCGGTTAAGAGGATTCATTATGTAGGTCCTTATGGAAGGGTAATCGGTTAAGAGGATTTATTATGTAGGTCCTTATGGAAAGGCTACTCGGTTAAGAGGTTTCATCATAAATGTCTAAAACCTGTGTCGATTCTTAGTGTAACAGATCATGTAGAACTTGTCAATTCTGATTGCTCTCATAATAATTTATTGTTCTGTTCAGATAAATATCATTCGCAGTAATCAGGCAACAACAAAAGGCACATATTCTAATTATAACATTTCTCAAATTTATTCATTAAATACAATATGCATGATCGATTATAAACACGAGAAACGAAACACTGCTTTTGAAAAAATACCTAATTTCTTTGAACTACTTTCGATTTTCATTTTCGGGGAAGGATGACTCAATCTTTTCTATAAAACAACAACAACAAAAAATATACAAGATTGCGTGATTGATTTTTCTCAGAATTTGCTACAGACAAAACAATACCCCTCTTTCACAACCACTACCCGAAAATGTTTCTATTATACTGTAAAGTGAGACTTGAAGATAAGGTAATCTGGATTTAAACTGTGACAGACATATTAAAACTACCACATATATGAAGCTTACTGTCAATAGAACAACCTACATTCACTGTTTACTAAGACAATTTTCTGTAATATATTGTTCTCCTTGATTCTGATTCTTTATTTCTGTGCATACTTTTATTAGTATGCAAATGAATTAGAAAGTAGTAAAGAAATAATGAATTAGTCACTTCTATTATTTGCTAGAATAAATAATTTCCTCCTGTGTGAAGTGTCCTGTGCAATTTATGATAATTTGATCTGCCCACCTATTAAGTTTGTTCGAGGCTGAGATTACCATTAATATTGACAGAGTAAACATATTACAAAGCCTCTGAATGTGTCCATGAAATTTTTCCTGAAACAGTAGAAACCTTTATCAAATGCGAAAGAAACGAGGAACAAAATTACCAAAAGAGAAAAAGAAATGACTCTCAAATGTGTACATCATGAAGAATATAAAAACAGAATGTAGAGAGTCCAAAAGCTCAAATATCTCCTATTTAATTCTTTTTGCATGCAGAGGTAGAAAAGTCTGAGAAATAATACTTAGTTCATATTTTATTTCTAAACACATAGCAAGGGAAGACATGCAAGATATTGATCTGTTGCAGTGGGCAATCGATGAAATTCGTGTTGGGCGCGGTTACTAATGGCAACAGTTTTATAAATTAAGATAATGTAAATTAAAACTAATTGACATAGAAACTCATTGGTAAGAAAGACTTTACTCGTAAATTTCATTCGAAAATAGGAAAAATGAAACCCTAGTACATTTCTTCCGCAATACGATAAAAAAATAATACAGGCCTCGCTAATGAATAATAATGTCATGAATATAAAGCAATCATATTCTTTGTAATGAACTACGTTGCTTTTTTGTTCTTAATAATTGCATATTACTGCATAATAGTAGTGTGATAGTAAATGTAATGTACGGAAGTGTAATGGCAGTGACAATTTCCAGTATGACCGGTTATAAGAGGAAAGAAATAAAGTAAAGCTATTTGCAAAAGTTTCAAAATCTTATTGTTTTTGCTTTTATTGTTGGTTATACTGGAAATTGTCCATGTTTGCTGTACATGATTACTATTTATTAGAGTGAATTTATATTTGTTGCTGTAACAATAGTTGCATGTTACCATAAGACTGTCGAGAGTAAATTATGTGATTGTACCCAAAATATAATCAATAGAAGTGCTCTATATATTATTTCGTCTTAGCAAATATTAATTACATGAGCATTTGTGCGGTGCTAGTCTACTTCGAAACTTCAGTCACTTTATTAACTAACACTGTGTATTAGAGCTACCTATCACGTTATAGTGTACCAACATTATTTTAGTGCAGTCACTTAACATGAGACTATGCTTAGTGTACATAGTTCTATCACAGAACAACCCGCAAGAACTTTTCCTGCAAATAATACTTTTAACTTAGGCTTCACAAGACGTTTTTTTGACAACACCCTAAAGGTTTTCTTACATAGGTAACCAAAACGTTAGGTAGATAGATAGATAGATAGATAGATAGATAGATAGATAGATAGATAGATAGGCTATACCTCTTTTCAGGCATGTTTCCTTTAAAACGTTTTCTTTCCTTTATAATTATTCTTTGTATCCTTCATTGAGTACACTCATATACCAGTATCCACATTCCACTTATACAGAATCACATGTCTACACACACCCTACACATACAGTCACACACTAACGTAAGAACCGACTAACGTGCAAACTCATATCCTGTACCTACACTAACATTTAGACCATGGATATATACACAAAGAAACAATCTTGCACAACATGTAAAAGAGCAAATCTATATGGATATGCATACCGACTAATTAGGAACTAATTTTCATAATATTCAAACCAATAAAATTAAGCGTTGTTATTATAACAATTGTGTATAAAAAAAATAAATCGACACGTAACCTCGCATTGTGATGATCCGGATGTGTGATAACTTTACCGGTCGTTTCCAAAGTCGTGTTGTTGTGAAGTGAATTTTCCAATTCCTGCATAAGAATACTGCCACTGAAGCGACATGTGACATTTTGGGGGAGCGTTTTTAGCACGCCCAAACCAATGACTGTAACAACAGGAGGATTGTTGACGTCATTTAAATGAGCAGAATAAACAAAAATATTACCGTCTGCATGTACGGATTGAAAATCAAGCATACTTCTGTGTAATCCGTGTGTATTACTGTCAGCTCTACCACTATGCAGTACTTTTAGAGAACTGGAACTCTTCACACTTGCAGTAATCATGTTAAAATAGTGGTACCCAACACATGTCATTGAAATGACTACGTATATAACTAATACCATCAAACATAGTCTCAGTGCTTTGAATTTCTCGAGACACATTGTACTAAAACCTTTTTTCGAAATGAAACGTCTGCACACATCGAAATCTTAATAACTGAATAAATAATATTATCAGCTTCGTGTGGGACGACGATTTATCAGATCGTATTTTTATAACAAGGAAACTCATTGGCTGGAATTGGAAGGTCAGATTACTATCTCGAAGAAAGTCATAAAAAATAAGGAAACACACGACGACAAATATCCTCAATTCACAAATTATAGTAAAAAGAGTAGAATTTGCATAAAGGACTTGCATTCCAGTGTTGAAGTGTGTTGTGAAGACATACACCACCGACAGGCACAACGAATACGTGCATCTTCACTTACAAAATTGGTGAAGATAACAAGGACAGAATATGTCAATAAACCACTCAGACTACAGGAAATAGCAAGAAGAGTGGAGAGTGTTGTGTAGAATATAATATATACCAATCAGACTACAGGAAATAGCACGAATAGTGAGAATGTTATGTAGAATATATTACACACCACTTAGACTTCAGGAAATTGTGTGTTGGGTAGAGTAAGTATACAGCATCTCAACACATCGATGAAGTAAATATTAACAACCGTTCTAACCTATCGATAGAATCACAAAGCATTTCTGCCCACGTAAAAAAACGAAATGACGCTAGAACTTCGCACAGCAAGAGGAAATCTATAAACATTAGCGGAGAGTCGAGAAAGCAATAAACCCCAGCCCATTTTAATTCACTCTGCATGCTACAAATTCTGTAAATTCCTACACCTGTTGGACATTACTAACTAGACACAAAAGGAATCACATTAATCCTACCGTAGATTGATCATGATCTCACAAATTATTGACAACTTTACTGGATATGAAAGCAAGGTATATGGTAGATTTATTTGCAATTTTAACTTTTGAACCAACAGACGGTAAAATGCAGCTGAATTCGTAATAAAGACTATACTAATGGACCACGTGAAATAAAATGAGAAATTAAAGCATTTAGTGCATTCTTCAATGAAACATGTGAAAACAACAAACAGGTTATACTGTTGATTAGAAATTATTGAATAACAATCAGATTCTTTTCAGTTAATTTATTTGCCATGTCTCTTTCATTAATACACTAATTCCACTTAGGTATGTTAACAATCAGGCAAATTAAAACTCAGGTATATTAACATCGAGAGCACAATGGTTGCAACGTCTACGTGAATTGCAGTCAGTGAAATCAATGATGCACACTCGGATGTAATGACACGAGACGCATAAGCACATATACGGATGACGTGTGTTTACCTCATTCGACTGAAATAAAATTCAGTGCAAAAGAAATACGAATACAACACAAAAATGAGAAACCATATTGACGTCTTTGATTGCATTGTCACCAGTCATACGCGTTAAACTATTGATGAATATTAGAAATCAATGAAATTGTTATGACTTTAACTGCGTGTTAAGTAATACATACATTATTTTCACATTAATTTACAAGTATTATAAATATTGTCTACTTTATACCTTCAGTATTACTTTAAGAAATTGTTATTTGCATTAATGAACTAGGCCGGAGATGGATTTTTCTTTGCTGCTCCCAAAGTAAACAACCTCCCTTGACGTCACAACTCTTATTTCTCCTTGCGATAGTTTACGCAATAGTACTTTGCTAGCGTCTACCAGAGTACTATGATGTTTACACCTGCGAGTAATCTCTAAAGGTCTCGATATCGGGGTGTAAATCACAGTAATAACATAAATTATAATTATTATATCTGCTATCAAGACTATTTTACAAGTAATGAAATATATTATTATATTAAAACTAATAATACTAATATGTGTCTGCAAACCGCTAGCATTAAACATAGAACATTATACAGAAATAAATATTTCAACATATAGATTTAATGTTTTTATGTGTGAGTGCACACGGTCGTTTATCATTATGAACATCTCAAAATAGTCGTAAATTCATGGATTTATTTAAAGTAGAATTTTGCACTAAGATGACTGATCATTTTGCACTTTGCTATGCACATTACTGAGTTTTACTACATGCATGCAACTTAACATCCTTTTGGTCCGGCCACGACTTGTTTCTCTGTAACAATACTAGGATCAATGATCATTGTTCAAATAAGGATTTGTTTCTGGTCAATTTTTCAGTTTGGGTTTGATTCTTGAAAAATAGCTTTGCACCCCAAACTACTAGGACACGACCAGAGACACCTGGATAATGAAATTAATTCTAGATTATGACAACATGAGTGTAAGCAATATGAAAATATTTAGTGAGAATTTGCAAGGCAGACTTTGTTCATAGGTGAATGGCTGTGTATGAACATTTAATATTTCATCCAATAGAACGCTCCTTTGAACCACCGTATTATAGTTCTATGAAAATGGTATTACTTTAATGACACTTCTTTACAAAATTATGAAAATAGTATTAATGTAATGACACTGCATTATAGTATTGTGCAAATAGTATTACTTTATGACACTTCATTATAGTATTATGAAAATAGTATTAATGTAATGACACTGCATTATAGTATTGTGAAAATAGTATTCATTTAATGTCCCTGCATTATAGTTTTATGAAAATAGTATAAATTTAATGACACTGCATTATAGTGTTAAGAAAATAGTATTAACATTATATATATGACACAGTATATGACACAGAATTATAGTATTATGAGATAGTATTAATGTAATGGCACATCATCGTAGTATTATGAACATAATATTAATTTAATGACACTGCATTAAACTATTATGAAAATAGTATTAATTTAATGACAGTTTTAAAATTATATCGAAATGAAGGCGAGATTCATTGCTATATTTTAATTGTTAACGTTTTAACTATTTGTTGAATGAATTTATTTAATTTATCTATTTCTAAATTACGTGTCCATATTGTGCAATCTTTTGTATTGTTCTATTAGTAATTATCGTTGTTTACATTCTCCGGGAGTTCTAAGACACGTGGATAAACAGTGTTTACATATTTGACGATTTCTGCATAAAACGAGAGGTGCTATTTCAACAATGTATAGCAACACTAAATTGACATAATATAAATAGTTTATTGAAAATGGAATTAAATTTAGTTCTGTTCGTTCGAATATTCGGTAGTAGAATGCGTCTAAGGTGGAGAAATGAATTATGTATATTATTTTTAGAGAGTATGTTGGGAAATATCACATAAATAATTACAATAGTCCAATCGATAGAACAGTATTTCGTCATAAACTTAGTTTATTTGTTTTTCCATTCTAAATATAATTTTTCATATTCTAAGGAAAAGTATTTTTCTATCATTCATGGATTTTCTTTCTACTAAAGGATTACAAACCCATGCATTCACAGCTATATGAAGAAGTTATTGCCATATTGATTTTGTTGTCTGCTTCTTGAAATTGTTAGAGTTTTAACAGTTAGAGTACCTTCTCTTCATTTGAAACTTAAGGAGTACCTTGAGTACTCATGAAGATGATCTTGAATATTAGGTCAACTTCACATTAGATGATTGGTGGGAAAAAAGTATTATCTCAATATTTGTCGTTAGGTTCACAACTAGACAATTGATGAGAAAATGTACATGTATTAGCTCAATATTAGTCATCAAGCTCTAACTAGACAACTGACCGGAACACGTATTAGCTCAATATTAGTCATCAAGCTCTAACTAGACAACTGATGAGAATACGTTTTAATTCAATATTAGTCATCAAGCTCTAATTAGACAGTTGATGGGAACTCATATTAGCTTAATATTAGTCACCAATTTCACGCTGGACAATTGATGGGAACACGGTTGGATATGTGTAACATAAAGTATCAAAATATGACAATAAAAGAGTGGCTTCGCACATATTTGTTTCAAGGTAAAAGTGAGGTTGTTTGATGTATATACACTATTTTAAAGCATTTTATGTGAATATTACAAATTATATTACCTTTGAAATATATACAGGAAAACTTGATTTTATATCTTTAAATTCAGGTATGCGTCGTTGAATATTTCTTTCTGGTGACAAACATTTCTAATTCTAATTTGTCCTTGTTTACATTCCGTAATTATTTTTTTCGTGAAACAGTATTATTATAAGACTATTTGAGTAATAGGATTGATACATTGTGTAGGTCTTTATTAGTAGGATGTGGATTCATTATATAGGTCCTTATTAGTAGGCTGTGAATTCATTATATAGGTCCTTATTAGTAGGCTGTGAATTCATTATATAGGTCCTTATTAGTAGGCTGTCGATTCATTATATAGGTCCTTATTAGTAGGCTGTGAATTCATTATATAGGTCCTTATTAGTAGGCTGTGGATTCATTATATAGGTCCTTATTAGTAGGCTGTGGATTCATTATATAGATTCTTATAAGTAGATTCTTTGTCAGTATCATTCGCAGTAACAGAAGGCATGACTTCTAATATCTATTGCAATATTTCTACAGATTATTTATTAAACACAATATGCATAATCGATCATATCACGAACAACAAAACAATGTTTTAGAGAGAATACCTAATCTCTTAGACCTACTTTCGATTTTCATTTTCTGGGATTGGTGACTCAATGTTTTCTCAGAAATTAAAATGGATTACGTGTCTGATTTTATCAGTATTTGTACAGGTCTGCGGACAAAATGAAAACTCTTTCATAACTACCTGAAACTTTTAAAGTGAAACTGGAAGGTAACTGCCTGAAACTTTTAAAGTGAAACTTGAAGGTAACTGCCTGAAACTTTTAAAGTGAAACTTGAAGGTAACTACCTGAAACTTTTAAAGTGAAACTTGAAGGTAACTACCTGAAACTTTTAAAGTGAAACTTGAAGGTAATCTGGATTTAAACTGTGGTAGACATACAACCAAAACTCTTTAGATAATTATATTGAAACATGTTTGAACTGAACTTAATATATGCTTGTTTTAACAAATAATATTTATGATTGTGTACATTATTATTTAAAAAGTTAGTTTGTTGAAATTTTTTTTTTATTACATTTGTTATAATATCTATACTTATGTCTTGTAAATGTTTCATGCCTTAATGGCGTGAAACAGCTCAGACCCCGATAGCACACAATTCAATTTTCGTGTTGTCCCTTTAATGTCTATATTTATGGCGTGAAACAGCTCAGGCCCGGATGGCAAACAATTCAATTTTCGTGTTGTCCTTTCATGTGTCAATATACATGTTTGCAAGTCACTTTGTTCAGTATGCGCAACATAAAGCATTAATATACGACCAATCGAGTGACTTCTTATAAATTAGTTTTCATGGTAAAAGTGAGGGATATTTCATAGAAACATTATTTTAAAGCACCGTACGTGAATGAACAAATTATGTTACCTTAGAAAAGTATAAAGGGATAATATCAATAATAAAATAGTAAACATACCAAAACAGCAAAAACAGTATTATTATTTGAGTGTAAAATGTATTGAACAAATTGTATTAAAAAAATCACCAAATTCAAGTCTATGTAAAAACAGATATATAGACGTACGCTGTCTTAAGGGTGTGTTAAGAATTATCGATGGTTTTAAAAGATGGATATTTGTAATTATATTACATTATTAATTCATCATTGTAAATTATACTTTTATTTCTTCAAATTCAGTTAGGTATCATTGAGGTGTAATTATAGTAACACACATTTCTATTTCTAATTCATTCTTGTCTACATTCCGTAATTACGCCATTCATGAAATATTATTATTATATTAATATTTGTGTATTAGGGTTGATACATTATGTAGGTCCTTTATGGTAGGCTTTTGATTAACTGGGATGGATTAATTATATAGGTCCTTATGGAAAGGTTACTCGGTTAAGAGGATTCATTATAAATATCTAAAATCTTAGTCGATTCTTTTCATAACAGATCATGTTGTAAAATTCGTCAATTCAGATTGCTCTCATAATTTAGTGCTCTGTTCATATCAATACCATTCACAGTAACAACAGGCAAGATTTATAATATATATTACAATGTTTATACAAATTATTCATTAAACACTACATGCATATATTTATGCGAATCTATCTCTTTCTATGATGTTAGATAGATAGATAGATAGATAGATAGATAGATAGATAGATAGATAGATAGATAGGTAGGTAGGTAGGTGGGCAGATAGATATATAGATAAATAAATAGATAGATAGATAGGTAGATAGGTAGATAGATAGGTAGATATATAGATAAATAGATAGATAGATAGATAGATAGATAGATATATATATAGATAGATAGATAGATAGATAGATAGATAGATAGATAGATAGATAGATAGATAGATAGATAGATAGATAGATAGATAGATAGATAGATAGATAGATAGATAGATAGATAGATAGATAGATAGATAGATAGATAGATAGATAGATAAATAGTTGCTTCCCCAATGTTAACTGCATGATATTTTCTTAACACAATCTCTCTGTCTTTTTCACATCATATGCATCTGATCACAAGATTAGTATGTTTCAAGCTTAATGTCTGTTTCCGGACCAGTTGGCTTTAATCAACCAGTCTTGCTAAATGAATTATTCGATGTAGAAGAAAGCTTTTATGAAAGTGAGCTGACATGCGATGAGATAGTTGCTGTTCGATGACGTATGTGGTTCAGAATCCAGTGTACAGTCTTACTATGTCTGTGCCTAAGTGGTCTTTTGTAAACACATGTTGTTCTGTCTTCGGAAATTGACACTTTCCATCTGTGCCGAATATAAATTAAACATTAAACTGATCTTAACTGTGGATTAATTTTTTGCTGATTTGTGTTTTAATTATCAAATTGCTCCAATTTTGAATTATAAGCTTGTGTCTATCTTTGAATTATTTATCAAACTGACTTTCTGTGAATTAATTATCAAGCTGTCTATAAAAGCGATTTCAATATTAAGCTGTGTCTAACATGATTTGATTATCAAGTTGTGTCTACGAATGGATCAATTATTAAGCTGTGCTCTAAATGTTGGTTAATTATCAATCAGAGTCTGAATTAATTACCTACCTGTGTCTAACTATGAATTAATAACCAAATGTGGTTTAATTCTCAATCTATTTCTAACTGTGGATTAATTATGTAGCTGTTTACAACTATGGGTTAATTATCAAACTGTGTCAATGTGTTAATTATGAAGCTGTGTCTGTGAATTAATCATAAAGCTGATTATACCTTTGACGTAATTACTAAACTGTGTCTAACTATGAATTAATTATCAAGCTGTGTCTAACTGTGAATTAGTTACAAAGCTGCATCTAACTTTGGATCAATTATAATACTAACGATGGATGAATCACCAAACTCTGTCTAAATCTGGATTATTTATCAAGCTGCGTCTAACAATTGGGTTAATCACCATTGTATGCCTAATTATGAATTAATTATCAAGATGTGTCTAACTGTGAAATTATTACCAAGCTGTTTCTAAATATGGATTAATTACTCCACTGTGTCAAACTGTGAATTAATTATCAAGCTGTGTATAACTAACAATTACCAAACAGTATCTAGCTGAGGGTTAAATATCATGATGTTGTGTCTAACTGTGAATTAATTGCGAAGCTATGGTCTAACTATGGGTTAATTTCAAGTTGTACTAGTGTGCTCTGCTTTTTCACTTAAGGATTACAAGAAGTGTTTTTTTATCTTCTGGATTACGTTTCTTTTGAAAGCCTACTTCATAGAGGTATGCTGACATTTTCATTTAATCATCGCTCGTAGATAGGGTAGAATTAGATTTGTTTATGCCGCAGACATTTCACACACACACACACACACACACACACACACACACACACACACACACACACACACACACACACACACACACACACACACACACACACACACACACACACACCACACACACCTCACACAACACACACACACAACACACATCACACACACAACACTCAACACACATCACACAACACACATAACACACACACAACACACACATAACACACATAACACACACACATAACACACACAAATAACACACACACACACACACACACACACACACACACACACACACACACACCGTATTCGCATTCCACACACATAGACACATTTAGAAAGCAAACACACACTAATGAAAGAACGGACTAGCACAATCCCGTACCCAACCTAAACTCACTTTTATGCCATAGATGTACACGAACATTCATAAAGTTGCACACTCACCTACAAATGAACATATATGTGAGTATATTTGCATATATATGCATATTGACTAATGAGGAGGCTAATTTTCATTGTATTCAAACTAAAAAATAAGCGTTATATTTATAGCAAATAGCTAACCTTAATATATGATGATCCGGAAGAGCAATATCTTTACGGGTCGTTTCCACTGTTGTAGTTCTTGTGAAGGGAAATGATCCGGAAGAGCAATATCTTTACGGGTCGTTTCCACTGTTGTAGTTCTTGTGAAGTGAATTTCCCAATGTTTTTGTAAGACTGCCATGGAAACGACATATGATTTGTTGGGACAGCGTTTTACCACGCCCAAACCTATAACTGTAACAACAGAAAGATCGATGAAGTCAATTAAATGAGCAGAATAAACAAATATATTACCGCCAGAGTGAACAGATTGAAAATTATTGAAAATGTTTAATCATTGTTTTTATTTGTCCGTGATATTCTTTGTTGTATTTTTGCTGGGTGAAGTTCTATGATGTTTTGTCGATCATATTGCATTTCACGGACAGAGAATGGAAACTGTATTTATTGTTCAAAAAACTGAAAAATAGCCGTACCCATTAAAACATCGTAATAATGACCAAGTTTTTTCTAATATTATCAGACATAGTATTAGTGCTTTGAATTTCTGGATACGCATTTTGCTGACACTTTTCCAAATGAAATGTCTTTACTCACCAATTTCTTAGTTACGGAGTAAATAGTGCTGACACTTTTCCAAATGAAATGTCATCACTCACCAATTTCTTAGTTACGGAGTAAATAGTGCTGACAATGTTCCAATTGAAACGTCATCACTCATCATATTCTTAGTTACTGAATAAATAGTGCTAACCTTCCTGCGGAGCGACGACTTATCAAAATATTAACAAGGAAACTCGTGGGTTGTAATTGGAAGGACAGATTGCTCTCTCGAATTGTGTCAGGTAAACATTAGAGAGGAAAGCAAGTGAATTCAAAGCAAATAATATGGTGATAGCAATAGTGTACATCCTGGATCCTGGACTTGCAATTCGAGGTGGAAAGGTGTCGTACATACTTCACTGTTGGGCCCGAGGAGTACAAGTACCGCCACTTTTAAAACCAGTGAAGATAACTTCAAACATCTTAACGCTCAAACTACTGAAATAACACAAATGTCGTTGATGTAAAATATATAACAATTGCTCTTAACGTGTAGATGTAATTTCTTTCAAAAATAATAGTAACCTTTCTCAACTGTAAACGCAGAACCCAAATGTCAAAGTAGAAATCGAAATGACGCTAAAGAATGCACAGCATGGGCAATCTATAATCAGAATATGAAGAGTCGAGAAAGTTAAAATAAATCGATGGAATTCTCTCTACATGGTACAACAACTTTATGTTCTTTATTCATAAACGCTTACCATTAGTAACAAGAACATGGTACAAGAACTCTATGTTCTTTATTCATAAACGCTTACCATTAGTAACTACATACAAGAACAATCGCATCGACAACGCAATAAAAACCAACCACAATCTCGAAACTCTTTGCCAGCTTTACCGGATGCACTAAGCATGTCAAAAGGTATAATTATCTGGGATGTTCCTTTCACTTTGAAATAACCGATAAGATAAGACAAACACATTGGCAAGAAAGGTTTTACTGATGGAACACGTGAAGCAAAATTTGGAAAAAAAATAATATAGTGCATTCTTCATTAAAGCAAGAAAAAGTATACACAAGTGTAGCAATTACATGAGTGTTTAGAAATTACATTAGTGTACAGCAATGGGATTCCTTATAATTAATTTCTTTGCCTTCTAATCCCTCTCATGTAGACTATTAGCCAATGCATAATGGTTGCTACATGTATGTACATTGCAGTTAGTAAAATCAGTTATGTATGCACGGATATAAAAAGAAAATGTAAATAAACCTGATGTGTGAACATAGGAACGGGTACCTGCATTTATCTGATTCGTTTGAAATAAAACACAGTGAAAAAGAAGTGCGAAAGCAAAACATGAATTAGAAAATATACTGAGTCCTATTAGTGCGTTATCGTCTATTATATTAATGTGACACTCGAGAGTCACTCTTGCATGATAGAAAGAGGATTAATGTAAAGGTATTGATAACCATTTATATTCTCATCCTTCTTCGACGTGGATAGAGTAACGGACTCACAGCCTAAGGCTGAGATGAGTAACATCTGATTGAATAGACGATTTCCGGCGATAAGCTTAAGTATGTAGGTGAGAATGCGATTGAATTATGAACGGTGGCTGGAGGGGTGTGATGAGTGATTTCGGTTAGCTGACATGAGAAGTTAGTATAAATAGCCAGTCAAATATTTGCGATCGTTATAAGTCCAGTTCTAAAGGCAGGCCTTGAGCAGTGGGCGTGCTTTTACCTTCCTTGTTGTTTGGGATTATCAACATTGCTTCCTCGTCTTCAGAGGAATCGACGTATGAGTCGTCGTTGTTAATATCTACCGTGGAGACTCCAATGTTGGTGAGAATGGAGACGCTGACACATCGTCACTTCTAATAACCAGGAGAGTTAGAGATTGCTCACACAAATCTGCAGATACCAGTTGGAAACGAACCCTGGTGCTTTTGTGGACTGTCCTTGTGATGTAATGCACGTGTTTTCTACGACGCAACATGAGATCGCCCAACAGCACAGGTCATGTGCTTAGTCATTTATCTCCTATGTTTCCCTTTTCCAGCTCTATGAAAAGAACTCTAAATCTTAAATAGAGATCAAAGTTATTAGAATGTAGAATTTCTTCCAAATAGTAATTTTTGGTCTATCGCCATTAGATGAGATTTTTATTAGCAAGTGTGAGATTCTTACGTCAGAAAAACTACTCATCCGCTTGGAATTGGTTTAGATTACGCCAGCAAGTTCTAGCATAATTCTTACAGAGCTGTTATTTTAACTCTGGTATTTACAATATCATCATCATCATCATCATCATCATCATCATCATCAGTAATGAATGTCATGTAATGTTGAATTTTAACTAAGTATATAACAATTAAATTTAGAAATAAGGATGTCACAGTTAGTGAGGGAAGTAGATTTGTAAATGTTTTTAAAAATTATTTATGCCGCTCAAGGTCGTCCGACCACCACATAACACAGCCGGTGTGTGTTTGTTTATCTTAAGAAACGCTAAGCTAAATAAAAGTACAAGTGTGGATTCACATACAATTTCAAAGGAATGAGAATGAAAACTACGTTTGATGTTACGTCCATAAATATATTCTGTGAATTATGCATGTGGAATTAAGATTTGTGCATTCGTGTGAATGCAGTTATTTTATTATTGTGATGCGTGAGTGTGTGGAAATTAATTAGTAAGTACTTACACACTATATGTTTACTTTTATATAATTATGATAAAAGAAAAAAATCATTTCAATATTTTTGTAGTTATAGAATATATCTAGTTTAATTAGAATTCATTGTGCACTTGAGGACTAGAAAATGCCTGAGGTCTAGCAATGAGACTTTCCAGCAGCGGATGTTTCATGCTAGTGTAAAAGCGTGCTAAGCAAGAAACTCATGAACTTTCAAGGACGCATATACTGTGCGCTGGAACTGCAAACTCAGCGAAATTTTTTATAGAAACTGACTGTGAATAAAAAGAGAAAAATTATATATAGACAGACAGACAGACAGAGAGAGGGAGAGAGAGAGAGAGAGAGAGAGAGAGAGAGAGAGAGAGAGAGAGAGAGAGAGAGAGAGAGAGAGAGACCAAGATTTTGGAGTGTACACAGGGGTGGATAAAGGGATAAAACCGTTTCCTTCCCTTCGCATATCTCTCGTCGACATGTCGGATTACCAGTTATGATGGTAAAGTAATTGGTCATTTTTGACGCAGTGAATGATTCGCTGGATCAAGTGAGCTCTTTCATGTTTGACAAGAATAACAAGCCAAGCATAAAAAAAGATGAAAGGCAGTATACGAGGACATTTTACCTGAGGTGCAATAAGACACCTGAACAAATTCTCTTCAGTGGGTGGTGCGTTTTGCATCCGGGCATTTATATTGACGGAGGGGCAGATAACCATGCTTGTTGGATTTCACTGTACGGACGAAGCACATTAGACTTGTCGCCTTAGTGATGGTAATTAGAACAATTCCCGACCAACCGACAGGTCAACGTGTGGATGCTGACAATGGGACAGTAATTCATCGCATGATAGTGGTTGAATTTGACATATGATTTGTGTCGCGAGACGGTGTTTCCAGCCCGTTCAAAGTAGCAATTTATCTCTGAGTAAAAATCAATACCTAAAACTTCAATGCACTTAAATTGACTCAAATTAGGCCTTGGTAAGAAATTGAGATAATTTATTAATTGTATAGATTATTGGTCTATGATTTTTGTTGTTGTTTACAATCTGACTCATTGAACGTAAGAGAAAACAACTATTATTTATTACGAACTGATTATCAGAACATTTTGTTAAATATTTTAAAATCATAATGTTATGCTACTAGAGTGGCTGTTGACAGTGGTGGTTACCGCTCATGTTATAAAATCTAGATATATTATTTATTTTTGTCATCATTCATTAAGCTTTACCCTTAACCTTAAAGATTGATAGATGGATGGATGGATCGATTTATAGAAAGATATATCGATATATGGATATACGGATAAATGGATAGAAGGATGGATGAATGGATAGATGGGTAATTAGATGGATATCAAAAATTCGTGTTTACCTTTTTTTTAAAAATTAAATGGTAACCTTGACATTTGATCATATTTGAACATCAAATCAATGAATTAATTTCATTGTCAGCTGAGAGGGGTCTTTTATTATGCAAACATAGTTCAGGTAAACAAGCTCCCATTTTTGCGACCAATTCATTTGATCATCATCAAGGATTAAATTTTATATGCATACATTCACTTTATATATTTTCTCACATATATTCTTATTTTGTAAATAAATAAAAACAAATGCATGCACTCTACACACTGACACCACATATATTTTTGTTACAGGAATCAAATGCTTAGGGACAGTGAGAAGATATTCACATCTGCACTGGATGAAGATGACACAGCCCTCCTGCTGCCTTGCAGGTTAGGTTTTGGGTAACCAAAGGCTAGGGTGCTGAAACAGTACCTGATTGGGCATATAAACCTCCTCACTCAGGTCACCACCCAGGGTAAAGGAATCCAAAGAAGGACTCAACGCCACCTGTCCAGGACCAAAGCGAGCAATTTGTAATGCTAGTTTGTGGTCAACACCTTGGAGAGGGATGGCCTCTACCAGGTTCATTTGCCCCTGACACACTGAGGTAAAGTTATCTTTGCATGAACTATACCGGATCTTTCGTCATCTGGAACAAGGTCCGCGCCTTCTGTATTGTATCAGGGCAGAGGTGTTAAGTGTGCTACTGGAGCACCATCACCATCAAAACTTAATGCCAGAAACAACATCAGCATCAGAACGCGGGATATCAGAACATTAGGAACGCCTGAAAAGATAGAGAAACTGATGAACAGATACCATTGGACCATCCTGGGACTGTTCAAAGTACGATGGACGAACCTTGGGGAGACATAAACATAGGATGACCATAAACACTACTACTCTAGTAGCGATTATAAATATGAAAATTGTGTCCGATATTTTGTCCACAAAGACATTGTCATGAGTTATCGGCCTGTCTCCAGCAGGTTTATCACAATATACATAAGGGCAACCCCACTCAATATCACTATTGTGCAAGCTTATGCTCAAACTATGGACCATGATGATGAAGAAATAGAGGGCAAAGTCCGTCCTGGATATATATATATATATAACCCTATCTTCAGACATAAGCAGACCAAACATGCTTAAAAACCAGCCTTATGTCGACCCACAGCAATAGGCAGACAAATATGTGGTCTGCCTAAGGCTTGTACTATTTATTTGTATAAATAAAACCTCATTTTGCAACTTTTCTCTCTTTTATCTTTATTGTAGTTACCTTTGACATATTTCATATTTCAATCGTGAATGTCTTGTAACAACGGATTAGCCATCACATGAAATAGAAAACCCATAGATAAATAAACATAAATTTTCACTTTTCAAAATATAAGCTTCACTACTTTTGCATTGAAAGGGCGAGTGAGGTTTGTCTTGTCTGTTTTTATGTTGTATTGTCTGTAACATCTACACGTGATCATTTCCATTCGCATTCTCACATGCAGACACATCAGCAAAACATAAATATGCCTGCAGAATAAAAGTAAAAAGCCAGACAAACACCAATGGTATTTTTGTGTGTGGACTCTGTGGCTAAACATCTAAACAAGTCCTACGTTTCTGCTGACAAAGTCATCCCATTTCCAATGTCTCAAGTGAGCAGAGGGGGGTTGGTGACAAGGGACCAGCAAATTTACTATTCTCTCTCTCTCTCTCTCTCTCTCTCTCTCTCTCTCTCTCTCTCTCTCTCTCTCTCTCTCTCTCTCTCTCTCACACACACACACACATACGTGCTCTACATGTATTGAATTTACAATAGCGTTGTGTATAGCGTTGTCTCATTTATTTATCAAGTACTGAGGTAGAATTAAACATTAAAGGCTGAGAGAAATGTGTAACTGAATTCTTTTAGTACAAGCTGATAAGTTATTTTATGGAGAAGATGGATAATGTAGGGAAGACTTGATTCTCACAATGCGACCAGTATTTTCCAGAAATTGAGACAAGAGCAGGACCTTATTGTCATCCTACGAGTTTTATCATTGATCAATCTTCTGAGTCTTTGACTGTAGATTCCCTTCCGTCTGTGGCCTTGTTTGAGTTTGAGCTCTAACCCTGTGACCCAGTGGCTCTAGAAAAGCTTGTTACATGTGGACAACTGAAACTGTAGTCTCTCTATCGTAATCCGGTCCGCATCTGAGAAGTGTGTTATAATATAGGTGAACAGGTAATATAATCCTCAAAATTTAAGAAGCGTTTCCAGTGTCGAAAATACCTTTCACAGTATCAATGAATTAAACAAATTAGAATTAAAAAAATTTCTAAACCTTACCTCAGAGACAGGATAGCTCAAGATTTACAATACACAGCAGATGAACATTATATATTCACTGCTATCACAAACAGTTAAGTAGAATAATGTATATATTCACTGCTATCACAAACAGTTACGTAGAAAAATATTATAAAATTTAAAATATCCTGCCAACAAATTCCAAATTATGTGAGATCCGCTTGATCTTATTGTCTTTGATTTCATTAAAAATTTTATTTTCTCGTATCGTATATTCTTCATAATAATAATGACTTTTACAGAGTACAGATAACTCCATATACAGAGTCCATACACTTTTACTGATAGATAAGCCATGGTGTCCAAAAAAGGTCGACAGTATGAGTGACATTTTTCACACTAGGTCAATAAGATAGGTGGTCAGAGTAAAATAGGCAAAGAATATTTCGATATGGCAAGAGTCAACTAGATGACCGTCACTCTATGCAATATTAGCCAGGAGTCAAGTGCTTTGATAAACTGAGTACCTGTGAATCCAGGTGAATTCCAGGATGAAACAGATGAGTTCGGCAAAACCTTTCCGGAAGAATGTCACCTTCTATTTTGACTCAGGCTTCAGTTCATTCTCGATTGAAGTTACAATTCTTTATATGCTGTTCGAGTCCAAACGGTACATGTCGGTAAAATAAAACTGCTGAAGAGTGTGGAGTGCCGACAGACAGAATACGACTACATTGCGCATGACAAAAGAGCACAAAACATAATGATAGTAAAGTGTTTGTAGAGACAGTGAAAGCTCACTGTAAACATAAGCAAAATTTAGCTTACTGGAACTTACTTTTGAATGAACAAGTGTTTGAAGTGACATTATTTACACAATATTCAATATTTTATTTTATTTATGCGTATAATTGCTATTGCTGAAAAGTATCTGTGATTGAGTGTCACGTACTTACTCATTGAAAGCGATTCCATCTCTTTGTATAATGTAATAATTTTGTGCTTGTTCGATATGCAAGGTTTATCAACATTGACTGTTTGGTATGCTAGGACTGGGAATTTTGATTGCTCGGTATTCTAGAGTTATTAACTGTGACTGCTTGTATAGTTCCATGGTTGTGAAATGTAATTATTTAGTATTCTAGGGTTGTGGGAATAGTGCTTTTTCGGTATTCTGAAATCGTGAACAATGGGTGCTTGTATAGTTCCGTGGTTGTGAAATGTAATTACATGTATTTGGTATTCTAGGGTTGTGGAATATTTTTTCTCCAGTATTCTAAGATCGTGAACTGTGACTGCTCGTGTTTTAAGGCTGGACTGGTGTACAAATTTGAGAACGTATAGAGGTCAGAGGTTATTAGGAAGGAATCGATTGTTAGATTACAGAAACCTGAGATTCTTTTTAACACTGATGTTATTCAGTCTTGCGTTTATATAAAAATTATTTGTCAATTGTTAATTTCGTTTATATTATATTTATTTGTCAATTGTTAATTTCGTTTACATTAATTTTTTTTGTCAATTCTTAATTTCCTCTTTTTGCATTATCCTTAGCGGATTCCTAAATGAACTGAAGTGTGTGTGTGTGTGTGTGTGTGTGTGTGTGCGTGCGTGCGTGCGCGTGCGTGCGTGCGTGTGTGTATGTGTGTATGTGTGTGTGTGTGTGTGTGTGCGTGTGCGTGTGCGTGATATATATTAATAAGATAGTTGACATACATACATAATGAGTCATTCGAGTAAAGTAACTTAGTCATTAATAGCAATGCATTTTCGTGCCAAAGTCATGCATCAAACATTTGGTTTTGCACGACTGACCATAACTGCTTTTCTTTCGCTAAGATGAATTGATAGCCACCGGATTTTATCGTGCTGCTACTTAACTATAAAGCTTTCAGGTACCCAGGTGAATTTACATGAAATTACTCTCAAGTTTCTGACGCGTTTCGGGTAATTGCCTTTGCTGAGATTGTGAGAAATAGACGATAATGGGTGCAGAGGTTTCTGAGGTATCAACTGACAGTTCCTCTTAAGATGAACACGATTCAAATTGAAAAGGAACACTGACTCTTCGAATTGTATGAAGGAAACAAGTTAGTTTTCAAATAACTTACCTAGACAACAACTCGTCTAAAGTTATATATATATATATATATATATATATATATATATATATATATTTATTTATTTATTTATTTACAAACTACAAAAATAAAATTTCAAAAATGCCATAATTTCTTTCAGATTAGAATTGTATAAATATAGCATGGCATAATTATGACAGTAATAATTAATAATGATTTAAAAACATAATTCAAACAATAAAATCAACAGAAAAAGTTTTTATATTAATTAATTATGTTTACTTTATGGATGATCTAGTATTTTTATTATAGTATTAGCCACATAATAATTAACAAAAGATCTTTATAGATAAGAAATGCAAGTAAAATCTAACGTAACTCATTTTCATTATTCCTTCTAGCACAATATTTGTCTAACACGCAAAGGTATACCAACAAATATTAGTAATTCGTTCTATTTTGGTAGACAGATTTCTAGCACTATATTTGTCTATCACGCAAAGGTATACAAACAAATATTAGTAATTCGTTCTCATTTGGTAGACAGATTTCTAGCACAATATTTGTCTAACACGCAAAGGTATACAAACAAATATTAGTAATTCGTTCTCATTTGGTAGACAGATTTCTAGCACAATATTTGTCTAACACGCAAAGGTATACAAAGAAATATTAGTAATTCGTTCTAATTTGGTAGATATATGTTTTATCAGATGAAAACATCATTTATTTCTTTCATGTTAACATCAATACTTTTAGTCAGAATTTTCACATGTATTATTATAATGAATGTATTCACACTGAAGTGATGTAACTTGATTAAAATTATTCCTCAACACCTTCCTACTTCCTGTACAGAATCAAAGCCTGGTCAGAAATAATGGACTTTTACAATCACTCAGAATATACATAAAATGTAAATGATATATGATATATGAAGTGTAACATGTCGAAACCAATCAGCAAATATATTATCTAAACAAACATACTAAAATACGTTTATTTTTGATTTATTCATCTAAATTTAATTTTCAATGTGTTTATAACTAGCATTTCTATTTTGCATCAACTAAGGCAAATGAAGAAGATTGGCCAGTTCACTGTCATGTCAGTCACGTCAATTGTATTAGGCAGCAGTGACGCACTGAGTCGAGTCATTGCATTTAAATAGTAGTTTGACGTGCGCGCGCGTGTGTGTGTGTGTGTGTGTGTGTGTGTGTGTGTGTGTGTGTGTGTGTGTGTGGTGTGTTATTAGATAATAATTATAATGTATCATTGTCTTGATATTTTTTCAATTGTATTATGTACAAATCTTTTCTCAAAAAAAAAAGTATTTCCTATATATATGATTTTGGGGGGAGTTAAAATACACACTACAGTAAAATGTGACAATACATAATAAGAATATGACAAAAGATAAAAAATGTGAAATACTATTTATATGTAAAAGTACTGTATTATAAAAGAAAGTCCAACTCTTTGTTTGTTCATGTGATATATGTAAATATAAACGTTGTTATATGTTTATTTTCTATTGCATATTACTGTATATAGTATATACAAAGTTTTGCATTATATATATATATTACAGAAACACACAGATACACACACTGACAACTCTACCTATCTATCTATATATCTACCTATGTATCTATCTATCAATCTATCCCTTAGTCTTGTCGACCGTTGGAGCACCACTGATGACCTGACAACCATTTTCCTCTATTCCATTTTGTTCTCTGCTAATCTTACCGTATAGATCAGTTTACACTGATACATACGGGCATCTAAATTTATTTAACTATCTACTTATATATAATTTATGGTAGAGATGCATTGTAAAATAATTATTTTATTATAATTATTTAATAATGGTGAACAAAATGTTACCTTTACCATATATAAATATTATGAATATTTTGTTTATGCGGACTTTTATAATTCGCTAAATGTCTACTCATCTTTACAGGAATTTGTATGATAGTCATTGAAACTAAGTGTAAAAATATCTATACATTACGAGCTTCAAAGTTCTACATTCAAAGAATGCACTATAAATAACTCATATTAAAAATCTGAAACGCTAATTTTAAGATGGAATTTATATGATAATTACAGCACACCGATTATGAAGAAATTATTTTCGGAAGATATATATGTTTAGATAGATAGACAGACAGACATACTGACAGAAAGATAGATAGATTGATAGATAGATAGATAGATAGATAGATAGATAGATAGATAGATAGATAGATAGATAGATAGATAGATAGACAGATAGATAGATAGATAGACAGACAGACAGACAGAGAGTATAGATAGAGATAAATATATAAAATAAAACACTATAAAATTGCTTAGTGAGAAATATATATCTGCTAGAGTACGTATAGAGCAAAAATGTAAATCATACAATTACTAAGTTATTTATATTTAAATTTACTGTATTATCAGTTACTTGTCTGCCTTTTCTACACAACTGTCAACTTTTGTCTAGAGACGATTAGAAATAGCAATGCGTATCAAGGTGGTAAATGTCAGTTTGTCAACAACGGACATGCACCATTTCTTTTCAATACAATATAACATATCACAAATCAAGGATTAAAATAAAATTTTATAAAATAACCATTAATCAATATCTAGAGTCCAATGTAATTCGAGCTGTAAAGTGAGTTAAAATGAAAGAATGCAAAATGCATGCACACTACTATTTGGACTCAACATCGCATGGGTCTAGCCACTGTACTCGACTGAACGCTGACAAAGAAAGATATTGCTTCACCTGCTTTTTTGGATTTTTTTTTTAGATTTAAGCTTATATTGTTTTAGTAACGTGTTTTCTCACTTTGAAGCCGATTTAAGTCAACACTGATTTTGAAGGTGGTCAATAGCGAATAAATTACAAAAGATGATGCTGAATTCATATCAATGACTGAAAATATACAAAGTCAATGACATCTAGGAAAGTCACTTCCATTTTAGGAAGATTTCGCAATTTCTAATGGTGTTAGTATAAAACACGAACTTAACTACACTTAGAGATTACTATTTGTATTCAATGACTGAAATATATAATCTCTGAACTCTTATATCTGAAAATACTTACCTCATAACCAGAAGATATACTTTGGGTACAATAGTTGTATTAAAAGACAAGGTGTATACACCACACTTGAACATCAACATCACCTCTTAAGTTGCCGAACACAACAAAATAGTAACATCCTCTTTTAAGAAAAAATCTTTTCTTGAGGCATAGTTAACTAGTGTACATAGGATCAATATTTTCATTTCCAATGCTAAATATTACAATATTTCAAACCGCATTATCAGTGTATACCATACACACTCGAAATTACCAGGCATATTATTACTTAATGAACTATATATATATTTATTCCTTGGAGAGAAATGCAATGCAAACCAGAAAGGGAAAACAACTAATAGCATGTAAATGTTTTAAAAACGCTATACCTAAACAAAATGTACAAGTTCACTTAGTAAATTGCATATCTAAAGGAGTCATCACTTCATACGCACTGTTAGCAAGTAAATGATTATTTTAATTGTTCTGTGAATATCATCCTCGTGCATACATTATTGCTACAACAACTAGTATAGTCAGCAACCACCGGTTCGATAATTTAATCATCTTTAATATTAAAGACAGCAAAAATTCTAAATTGTATTCAGAACTATTTTTCCGTGTGTCTAGATTTCATCTATCACTTAGAAATATATTTGTAATATTAAGTTATATTTTATTTAAAGACTTACAACTCCGTAGTGAATCGTACTCTTGAAATCTCTTCGGCAATATTTACTAGGTGAGGGTTAGTTCACAATTTTAATAATCTTATTTACTCATATTTTCACACGACAATTTAATCTTGGATAACTAAATCAGCAATTTTCTATTCAATTTATACTTACTTAAAATTTATTTACGATGTGAATATTTATTAATTGCTAGGGACTCTCTCTTGGGAATGTTTCGTCTAATCAATCGGCGAAAGGTTTTGTCGGCTCAATTAACTGCTTTCGCAGTTAGTATGGGAAGTAATCTCGACAACTTTCGGCTATTTACGTAATAGTCGGTTGCCATACATTCAGACTTTCGCGTTTCAGTTCATCCCTTTGGGGTCTATATTACGTCAGCGTCTATAAATATGGCAAATAGGGTGGAGACTGAGATAAGTAAGATTACTGAAGGAACAACTTTTGGAAATGTTTTTTTCGCATTTCGGAAAGTGGAATACCTACTCTTAGAACACTCTACGTTTTTGGTTTTGTTAAAATTTGAGAATATTGAGGGGGAGCTTAATTACTTAGTAGTGATTTAGAATAGTTTTGTTGGTCTTTCACTTTCTCGATAGTAAGAAAACATTGGCTTAGAGCATGTTACGATTTGTTTTTGTACAAATTCGAGCACATTAAGGCGGAACCTAATTAAAGTTATAGAATAGTTTTCGGAGATCACTTTAGTCGTTCACTTTTTGATAGTAGGAAAACATAGGCTTAGAGCATATTAAGATTTGAGTTTTGTACAAATTCGAGCACATTAAGGCGGAACCGATTTAATGTTATAGAATAGTTTTCAATGATCTCTTTGGTCTTTCAATCTTTCGACTGGGGAGTACTTAAATAATACGGAGATTATTTTGAAAGCCCTTGAAGGTAACTATTTCTGCAACAGTCATTATTTTACAAAATGGCTAGCTTATATAATTCTATAACGATGGGAGCAAAATAAAAACTAAAAGATATTAATAGTAAATGCAATTTACTTTGTGTGTGTGTGTGTGTGTGTGTGTGTGTGTGTGTGTGTGTGTGTGTGTGTGTGTGTGTGTATGTGTGTGTGTGTGTGTGTGTGTGTGTGGATGCTCAACGCATTCGTAATACTAAATTAAATAGAAAGCTTGCGTTATCGTGCACACGAGTTCTCTCTAGATTTCGATTTGAACAAGCAATGACATTTTTTTTTTTAAATGGGAACAGACGATGAGCACCATGACGTCATTCATTCAATATTCACGTGTAACTTTTCAAACTTGTTCATTGCACAAGTGAGACACACATACACAATTTCCATTTAAAACACAACGCAGAATATAGTTTGTCGACAGCAGTAACGCACACAGTTGTGGTTGGTCTGGGTGTTACAACATAAATTCACAATAGTAATTACTACAGTAGGAATAATAGTAAGGAGAACAAAATACAAGAAAATAATATAACATTTTACCTCACTTAAATTAAATTAATCCAGATATTACGTACGTATTCCACTAATTCTGCCTCCATCCATCCTACAGAGCCCACTCTTCCCCGACCTATCTGGAGCGAAATCCGTTAAAGCAGGAATTCATTTGAAGAAGACGGAGAGTGCTTCGGGCTGAAAGTCAATTGTGTTGTACACAAACTTCATAAACACACGTACTGTGCATTGTTTAGTTTTAGCCAACATTATGTCTCAGTACGGATAAATAGAATATTCTGGATACTGATGTAACGTCACACGCTGTCAAAAATGACAGTAGAAAACGAAATGTCAGAGGACGTCATTAAAGAGTTCTGCAAACTGGAAGTGCTTACTAAATGACTAAACTACACAGAAAGAGGAAGTCATTTAAATTTGGGTTGTATGATGTACTGATTGGGACGACACAAAAGGTTTTGTTATACGGTACTATACACCTGTTTTTGTACACACACGAAAACAGAATTTACCTGCAAAGGGACAGCATGAAGGTTTTCTGCTACATAGAATACAGAGAAGATTTTCATACAAAGAACTACTCAAAGAAATTCTACGTAGGATTAAACTAAAACAATAAATCCACCTCTGAATGTGTCTAATTGATAGACTTCCTGTTTCACCCCACTTCTCGATCAAGCTGCAGTGTCAATGTATATCTCACGCTCAAGTGTAAACATTATCAAAGGAATTTAATTCACTAAAAAAAGACATTGAGCTCACTTTCTTATTTAAATCAAACGAAAATTCCTTAAATTTCCGATAAATTTGTATTTCGTGTGTGTGTGTGTGTGTGTGTGTGTGAACTGTCTACATCTGCCTAAGCATTATTAATCTGAAAATATTAGTAATAATTGCCTATCGATCTCTCTGTATAACCGATCTATATGTGATTCGGTTCAAACACTGCTTGGTGCGTGCGGATGTTCTCTCTACCTATCTGTCTCTCTGTCTACCAATCTATGTGTCTGTCTAACGTTTTAGTAAACTCGCATGGACTCATTCTGGTTACAAAAGATAACATTATATTTTTATTTTATGTAAATTATTAATAGAAAAACGATGCTTTTAGGGGTTGTGTTCTAGAAAAAAAAAACTAAACAATAAATTATTCGATGTAATATTTTCACTTCATCAACTACGTGCATTTCATACAAGAGATTTTGAAATAATTTCAATCTATAATAATATATCTTTAAATTTCTTTTGAATTCTGACAATAAGTTCTGGAACAAAGCGAATAGCTGCCGTGTCTCGGACAGTGGTGTCAACCGACCACCAGCGGTAGTGATGGAGAATTGCAACATTAGTATCCACGACAACGGATTTGTATCCCGGCACAAAGATATCAGCGAAGTGAATTCCCATCATCAGAACTTTCAAAGGGTCTACAATATTCTTAGAGCGACTGGGGGCTTTCCATATGTTAACTGCACGATATTGTCTGAGCACAGTTTCCATGCCTAGTTCACATGCCAGTTTGATCTGCTCATCCGTTAAGTTTGTTTGAGACTTGATGTCCGGTTTCTGACCAGATGGTGTCTGGGCAACGGGGTTTTTGCTGGTGTTGTAGGGTTCCGTGTAGAAAAAGGCGTTTTGGAACATGAAGGCACCGATGTTTTTCGAGTCATTGCCTGCTTGATGACGGATGTGGTCAAGAAGTTCAAACCACGTGTTGTGCAACCTAGGAATCATCATTTCATCCAGATCCTTTATCACCACAAGTTCAGATACATAGCGCATGCGCAGTAAGCAATCATTAATTGCTGCAATCTGTCCATTGTAATGTACATTTTGCGGGGGTTTAATCCATGAGTATAACTCCAGAAAACCAATATTTCTGTAGTGTTCAAGAATGCGTGAAGCGTTGACCCCTACATTCATGACGTATATTACGGCATGGTCAGCACCTAACATGCGTACAATTTCAAAAGTTTCAAAAATTTGTTTCCAGTTGTTGTAATTTCCATGCAAGGGAGGAAAGCACATCGTCATTTTCCAGGCTGAAGTACCATTCTGTTTTTTAGGTAAGTGTATCGTCAAATTGCTGAGTGCTTGCATACTGATGTTTTCCAGTAGTGTGACGTATCTTGGTTGTGTCAGATTTGCCGGCAGATCACAGTGAATTAACACTGCCCCGTATCTGTTATTCAGAAGAACAGAAAAGAAAGTTCTATAATGCGATTTTATAGTGAACTTCTTTAATGAATAAAATAGACTACTACGCGTCAAAATGGTAAAATGTGTTATATTGAAAGCAGGTCTTCCTCTCCTTCATTTGATGTAATGTGTCTATACTTAGCAAAAAATATTATATTATTTCAAATCTGTGACAATAGCAATCACCATGTTTAATAATAATAATAATAATGATGATGATGATGATGATGATGATGATGATGATGATGATGATGATGATGATGATGATGATGATGATGATGATGATATTTTGCGGGATTTGTTGTACTTATCACAAACGATACCATAGAAACCAATAGTCACATGTATGACACTGCAAAGAAAAACTGAAAAACATACAATGCTAGAGAATGTACAAACAAAAATCATCCGTGCTTCCGTGAAAGAAAATAATACAAAACGCGAACACTAGGAGATAAATCAGCCAAATAAAAGGAGCAATAATTAAGAAGGGAAACTGACAGCATTATTAATCAACAAATACCATCTCCACTGCAGAAATATTAAGACCTCAAGAGAGGATTCTAAACAAGGACTATTAGGACACAATCATCGTCTGAAAAGAAACATTGCAAGCGGTCAGCAAATCAAACAAAACGAAACAAAACATTCTAAACTGACTCTGGAAAACTATTCCTAGAATTTAAAGGAAATTCTAGAACAGAACAACAGTTATGCATTCAGGACGCCAAGATCTTCTGGGAAAACATTTGGAGCAATCTATATACGCATAATATCTCAGCGAGAGGAATTAAGGAACCGAACGATGAGCATTGCGTGACCTCATCAATGTAAAGTCCCAATCACTGAGAGAAATAACAAATAGAAGATAGAATCAGGCCTAGACCATGTACAAATATTCTGGTTTGAAACGTCTTACTTCTTTACATAGTAGATTGGTGAACAAATGCAAGACATATTAAACAAACCATGTACATTGCCAGATCGGGTGGTTTAAAAGTAAAAACAAGTCTGATTATGAAACATCCAGAGAAATGCACAACGACAAGCAACTATCATCTAATCACATTCCTATCAAACTACATGGAAATTACTATCAAATATTATATCTGAAAACATCATGACTCCTTGAAACAAGCATCTAACCAATTAATAACAGGATGCTAGTCTAGACAGCAGAAGGGTATAAAGGGCCAATTAGCAATTGATAAGGCCATAGTTAATGATAGCAAGAAACGAAGAACAAATCTTGCAATGTCATGGATTAACTAAAATGGGGCCTATAATTCAGTTCCACAATCAAGGATACTCGAAACAATTAAAATTAATAAAATGCACAAAATGTCACAATCAACACATATACTATTTTGTGAATCATACTGTCTGGATGTCACTTCCTGCTGCAACAGAATACAACAAATGACACACAGAAGCGGCAAAAGTCATACTAGAAACATATGTGAAAACTATAGAGCAAACATCTCAGAAAAATAGTGGATGCACCTATTATAAACGGTCAAAGAAACACAAGAAGTCAAAATAATATGGACTTTGAGATAGGAACAGATCAAGTGATTCCTGCCTGAAGACCACACATTGTAATTATCCATAAGTCTAACTGAACAGCAAAATTCATTAATTCCGCTGTTTCAAGTGATAGAAACATACAAACAAAAGAAAGAGAAAAATATAGAAAAAGGACATGATCTCACATTAGTATTCCAGAGAATGTGGAATATAAAGCAAGGGTAATACCTATAGTGATAGAAGCCTTTGGGAACATAACATCTTAAGGCTATCTGAATAAACTTCTTGGAAAGCACAGACTCACCCCACTACTAAATCATCGCTTCTCAGAAGTGAGCACATCTTCTGTAAAACATTGGAATTTCCAGAATCTTGATAAGATTCAGAGACCTTAGTTCATGACTGACAGTAAACAGAAAATGAAAATGATGATGATGATGATGATGATGATGATGATGATGATGATGATGATGATGATGAAAGAATCATGAATGACCATGAAGGAACTGTCAGTATTGACCGCATAACAATAATGAACTTACACTTTGCCGATGACATCGATGGCATTGCAGGAAATGAGGAAATGGGAAACAGAATTAGGCAAGCCATTTGGTCATATGAAGATCTATTGGCCTTTGTGAAAAACGCCAAATGAAATGATATGGGCATGTCACACGATCAACAAGGCTTGCCAAGACAAGGTACTGTGCAAGGAGGGCGAAGGAGAGTATGACAGAGGAAAAGATGGGAGGATAACATCTTAGAGTGGACAGGGCTGAACCTGAGCAATACAGTAAGATTAGCATAGAACAGAATGGAATGGATGAAACTGGTTGTCAGATCATCAGTGGTACCCCAACGATCAACAAGACTAAGGGATAGATAGATAGATAGATAGATAGATAGATAGATAGATAGATAGATAGATAGATAGATAGATAGATAGATAGATAGATAGATAGATAGATGAGTGGGTAGGTAGGTAGGTAAGTAGATAGGTAGAGAGAGAGGGGAGAGAGAGAGAGACAGACAGATAGATTTTTGTCTAATTATAATAATCATTTTTTTCACACCTCCTGTAGAGAGCGCCGAAATTATATTTTTGGCTGACAGATGTTGGCAGAGGTCAGGAGAATCGCGCTGCTTGCATCTAATTGTTGCCATAACAACCAACATATACGACACCATAGACATCATGAACGTGTTTGAAAAATTATAGACACGAGGGCGAAGTTATTAATTTTGAGGAAACGTGGGTGTGATCAAACTAAATATGTCAAGCTAAAACTTAAGCTGGCACTGATGACATCAGCTGCATTTCAGAGAGCTGGTACTATATATTATTTTATATATTCTATTAATTATTATTTTAAAGAATTTTGCAATTTCTTAATTATAATTACTTGTATTTATGAACACTAATATATTTGACAGAGATCCTTTGTGTGGCATTAGTGAGTAACCTGTTAAGAACTTTACATTGCTGTAACTCATAAAGAGCACACGCTGTAAAGCGCTGCTTCTTCACTGTAAACTGGGAAACTAAGTTGGTAAATAATGTATTTTCTTATTCATACACGTGAGGCAGAGCAATGTGAAGGACCATTATAGAGTTGTAACGATGCATTGTTTAATTATTTAGAAAGTTGATTTGAATTGTTGTCCTTGTATGACAACTAATGATTTTAACTGATAAAGTTGTAATCAATGATAATGAATAATGATTTTGACTATAAAGTTGGATAACAATATTGCGTGAACACTTGTTTGCTCGGAATGCTTAATGATAAAGAATTAAAATTATCATTGATTTTGAGGAGTGAACTTGCATATCGATAGTGGACGTGCGTTGTCAGGATGTGGGTGTATAATATGTGTGAGAAAGTAATGCATATTAATTAGTTCTAGATGTATTCCTGAATTCTATTGAATAATAAAGTTGGGTGGGTGGTGTATTTAGACTAAGAACACTCTTGTACAGTCCCCAAAACTTTATTTTCAAATATCTCCATGTGTGAGATGTGTAATGTAATTTTTCTTGTAATAAATTATTGTTGTTTCCATCTCGCAAATTTGTTAGTGTGGTTTAATTGAATTTTGTGTGTTGTGAATTGTAATGATGGCGTTATTTTATCGTCTGTGTTCCTATTTATGTGTATATCTATTTTATATTATTTTATTCAGTCTATTACTGAATGGGGACGCTGACTCTATATGCGTCACGAATATTACCAGCGTATCAATTGCAGATATATAGCCAGTAATTTACAGATGTATTATACACCTAACTAGTAAACAGTAGACATAATACAATACTATAAAGTCAACCCACGGCACATCGTGACAATCTATCCGAGCGTGACGTAACGGTAGCCTGTTCATCGGGGTGGGGAGGGGTGGGGGTCAAGCCATACAATAGATTAGTGTATGCATTGTTAAATAGAAAGATGGTTCCTCTCCTCGCCACACCCGAGTTACCTATTTCTAAACTAGAGACTTTTATGACATTATTAAAAATAATTTCATAAATTCAAATATAATTTGTACGCCTGAGACTGGGATTAGCAAAATGTCACCATGCAATTGTAGACTTACATCAAATGTATAAAGTACGGCTATATGATTGTAAGACTGAATCTCTTGCTGGCGTGAATGGATGGAATTACCTCGTATTTATTCAGCATTAAATTATGCGTGTTCATAAACAATTTATACTTCTGTATTTGCTAATGTTACCCGACATCGGCGTATAGCTTGTCCCAGATTTTATAAGGTTATTGAAGAGATGTCATGTAAGCGTCTGACAGCTGTACAGTACAGCAAATGATTACAACTCTATTGTAGCATAGACTTACCATGGGACTTCCAATGGTTTACAATGGCTACTGTGCTGGAGGCGTTTCAACCGAATCGTCTTTACAGTCTAACAAACCCATACCCATGTTTGGTGATCTTTAGTGCCAGTGAAAATTATTATTTTTATTTCCCCTTCTTTCTGTTGCTTGTATTTTTTTATGTGTGTCTGTGCGTGTGTGCGTTTGTGTGTGTATGACAGAGAGAAAGTGTCTTGTCTTCGGCACGGCAAGTTTATTAATCTCTGCACTCATCTCAATTGTTATGCAACCCTCCCACCCCAACACACACAGACACACACATTCAATCACGTGCATTATAATTATTAGTCTACGAACAAAACATCTGTATGCAAAATGTGATAACAAACATTTGTATGCATCAGTTTTCAGAAGAATAATAAACATTTACAATCACTATATTCATGAGCTAGCCACTTGTTACTTTCGATCGAAAACAACTGGCCTTGACCCCATTACTTTTTTCCTGAAGTACAAGCACTTGTCACTCTCATCCACTTTTATAAAAGGTGTAATGTAATGTTATGTCATTAAAAATAACTTATCACCTAAACTCTTTACCAGTTTAGAGCAATTCTTAAAGAACAATTATCCAAACATACTAATTAAATTAATGATTTTTAATCAGCTACAATATAATCAGTTTGATAATTATTAAATACTTCTGACCAGAGAAAATCTCAATAATCATCTCAGAATATCGATTTTAGTATCAGTTAAATAAATATTAGAAAACATTCATTGAAGAGAGTAAACTTCAATAAGCATCTCAGATTACCGTTCTAGTGTACGTGTGAGTTAAATATAACATTAGAATGCATTAATCACTACCGCTCATAATTCGTTATTAAGAAATAGTATGTGAACCATCTACCATCATGGAATACTTCATAGAAAACACTACTATTTGTTTTACCCTTTTACTTCTGCACTAGTGATCCTGTATATACATACCAGACGCTCATATACACGGACACATGCGTCTACATACATCGCATAGACGCGCTTAATAGAACAAGCAAACATATGCAACCCCCCCCCCCACACACACACACACACACATGCACACACATATTAACACTGTATATAAATGTATATAATCCTCTGTATACTGATAATTTAATAACTAAGTTTCATCCTACTCAGGTTTTCGACATAGTGTGTTTCAATAAAAAATTTAAAAAAGAAAGAAAATAAATCAGTCATAAACCTTGCATTGTGATGATCTGGATGAGTGATAACGTTACCAGTCGTTTCCAAAGTCGTGTTATTGTGAAGTGAATTTTCCAATTCCTGCGGAAGAATACTGCCACTGAAGCGACATGTGACGTTTTGGGGAAGCGTTTTTAGCACGCCCAAACCAATGACTGTAACAACAGGAGGATCGTTGACGTCATTTAAATGAGCAGAATAAACAAAAATATTACCGTCTGCGTGTACGGATTGAAAATCAGGCACACTGCTGTGTAATCCGTGTGTAATATTTTCATGTCTATTTGTCGTTGTACTTTTAATTGTTGAAACCTCTGTTGTGACGTCTCTAACGTCTTGTCCATTATCATGCAGTGCTGATAGTGAATGCAGTCTGTTACCTTTTGAATCAAACTTTGCGTAATAATAGCCTCCCATAAACAAAATGAACGTGATTCCTTGCGTGACTAATACAATTAGGCATAGTTTCAGCACTTTGAATTTTTCTATACACATTTTACTGAATTTTTTCCCAGGAAAGTGTCTTCGTATAGCAATATGAAATATGGAATAAATAATGCATGGGTCTCCCTTCAGCTCAGTGAGCTATCAGGACAAACTCAGATAGAGGGTGACCAATGGGAATGCAAAGGGAAGGTTACTTTTTTGGCTTGAAGTTTATTGGCAGAAAGATATTGACAGGCTGGATGCATCGTGCAAGTGTGGCCCTCCCCCATTGTTGGAGTTGTAATGTGCCTTAGCTGAAACAGCGCTAGCAGTGAAAATAGGCGGAAGGTGTGTGTGTGTGTGTGTGTGTGTGTGTGTGTGTGTGTGTGTGTGTGTGTGTGTGTGTGTGTGTGTGTGTGTGTGTGTGTGTGACTAGGTTATGCGTTATGAGACATATTATTGAAAAAAATCATAGTCCAGCATCCAAGAGTCGGATCTTTAAGCGGATTTCTCCATTAAAAGCAGTATTAACATCTCTATAAGACAGTAACCATAGCTCCAATCAACAAATGCACATTAATACTCAGACTATGGTGATGGGTCATAAAAGTGATTGCGAGCATGCGTTATATACGAATCTTGGATTGAACGGTTTTGCTTAAGCCTGTGAATGCGCGTGTATGATCAATCCACAGTGTTTGAGAGTGAAATAATTTGCTACTCAATTTCTATTATTGTAAATTGTCCTTTGTTTGTATGTGTATATTGTTGTGTTGAACTTTAAACTTCTGTCCTCTATGCGCGTTTGATTGTATTGTAGTAAAACTCGGTGTCTTAAGTGGAAATTGTAATCAGGTTCATATATACAATTTAGCGATAGTTTGGGCGAACATTGTCAGGACTATCTCAGTATATTGCAAACGTTGTGTGGGTTTCTTTTTGCGTCACCTTATTTCTGATATTCATGTATACCTTATTTTTTTTAAAAGTAGAATTAAATTTGTCTGGAGCAAGGAGTTTTGACTGCTTTGTATTTTTATTCACTCATTTTGCATTAAGGTGCATATAGTGTTAAAATTTGGAAAATATTTTATTTTAATAAGTTGCACATGTTTTCCAGTCCTATAAGCATTGTAATTATGTTTGGTTCACAGTTGCTATCACCTTGCGTGTATTTTTACCAAGTAATCTGCTTGACATTTTAAGTGCACTTAGCTTATTTTAACTGATTCAATTACTTAATATAATCTATACGTATATGTGTGTGTGTGTGTGTTGGTGGGGTGTAGTGTGTGTGAGGTGGTGGTGTAGTGATTATTTTTGTGTTATGTGTGTGTGTGGTATGTGTGGTGCATCATGGTGTGTGTGTATGTGTGTGTGTGTGTATGTGTGTGTATGGTGTGTCTGTTTTACTTATAAATGGTTGTATAAAATTGTATCTTCAAAATTTATATCTATTCAACAACTTTTAGTTATCGTTCTAGTCAATTTCGACAACGTCTCTTAAAGTCAGAAACTAGCTGCTGAAAGGGGCAGTTGTGTGATTTAAAGACAAGTGATTAATAAAGAATGTTGTCCAACGTTTGTAGAATGAAAACTTCATGGATCCGATAGAGAATGAAAAGAAAGAAATGTGAAGTTAGGCAGAGTAGAGAAATACAAGAAGATGAATGAACGATGGAAGACACAAGCGAGAGAAAATGTAAGAAATGGCACGAGCGAAAATGAAACAACGGGAACAGATTGCATACAGGTAAGGAATGTAAAGGAAGAAACAATGGAGACGAGCTTAGATTCAAATAGAACTTGAGATAGGCTACACACTCCTCGTGTTATCGCCCCCTGACTAAATACAGGAATCTTGAATTCCAGACGTAGGACCGAAATTTACAGTGAACGACAACACAGACAGATACCTGCCTACGATCGTAAAGCATACAATATTTTATAAATGAATATAAGCGGCTCTGAACAATTACATGGCTACTAATGTGCATGTAGTAACTTATATATGTTTATTATTTCATCCCAACCCAATTGCACCCAGGAGGTCTGTCCTTTTTTACATTCCGTCTGCTTCCCCAGTGATGCCCCCTACCGCCCCACCATTGGTCGACTAAAGTAATGATTGGGAGGACCACCTAAATTTATACAACAAAATTCACAGAGTAAATAAGGAAATAATATTGGATATATAAAAACAACTAATTAAATTATTATAACCAGATAAATAAAAGTAAAATCTAGAGTAAAGAAATAAACAAGTAAAATAGAACAAATAATAAGCGAAATGATAAAAAAATTTTAACAGGAGAAAGGAAAAAAAAGGGGAAAAAATAATAACAATTAGAACTGCTAAATAATATAAAAGAAAAAAGAGGACAATAAAAAATAAAAAGAGGAAGGAAGGAAAAGACATGACGGGTGTTGGATTCTTTAGTGTTTTTTTTTGTTAAAAAAAAATAATAATAATAATTATTAAATTAAAAAAAATAAATAAAATAAATTTTAAAAAAAGGATACACCCGAATAACAAGAGCTCAGAGTGACAGACAGCTTCGACCGGCCAGGCATGAGGTAACGAGTAAGCCACAAAACAAATCTGCGGACAGCTGACCAAATGAAATGATACATGAGAACTACTTTGACATAGCCAGTGGGCTAAACCACCCCTTCCCTTTCCCAACAACCCCCTCATCCAGCGCGAAAGCGGCGGAAGCCGGAAGCGCCCCCTACACTCAATCAATTACATGGCTACTGTATTAACTAGAAAACACCATCGGTCTGCCATAGATTAGCACTCCAGACAGATGGTAACTATTTTTTCTCATGCATCTCTTACGAAGTGTCTACGCAAAATATTTAGAAGTTCAGAGGAAGTGTGTTTACACAGTCATTTCAATCTGCTCGACCAGAAGAAAGCATACATTTTTCTCTCTTTTCTAACAGACTCAAACATTGTTCTGATTATTGGGTTCAACAATCAATCTATTAATGTGTTTGGGTGTAACGGTAGTTCTTGTTATATAATGACACTCGCTCAATTTAACTTTTGATAATTAGGTAATAGCATGAGTTTATTATAGATGTGTGCAGTGACTCTAAAATCGTGTTTCGTGTAAAAGCGGAATAGGATGCGTCATTTGAAAATCATTTGCAACCAGAGAAACGCTTCTTTCGGAGAGGTGAGCTTTCTCCTGTGCCTAACTGAAGGTATAAAATTGCTCCACATTTCTTGTTACGCCACTGAACTATGTACACACCATACATGACACTGTGATCAGTCAAGCGTGTGTAGAGTAGATGTCTTGTGCGGCATCTTCTGATTAACCACTTACAGCTGGAAGAACATTTTCTTCAGCAATGTACAGGATCTCTTTCAAAATTCAAATCACCTTGTAAATTCGGAAATTTCAGTATCACTCCACAAAGGGGTAACTAGAGCAGACACTAGAATCCACAAGAGACATGTCGATCTTGAACTGAAACAAGACTGCTACGTCAATCATTGTGAAATGAAACATGTTTCTCAGTCGAAAGGAAGACGAAAAATGGTCGATTGGTTGCTCTCCTAACTGCTATCCTCTCGTCTCCTCGACTGCCGCCCAAACAAAAAAACTCCTTTCACCAACACAGTTTATCCCAGCGACTGCGTGTATGTGTGTGACTCGGGAATTGTATCATTTCGGTACGGGATGAAAAATACGCATTCCTTTACATATAATGTTTTCTAACACAAACGCAAATCTCAGAAACAGTGTATTTAGTTTAGTTTTATAAGCTTCTCGGATTTCATTACCAGCCTTTGGATTTCATTACCTACTTCTTGCTTAGCGTAGAGAAAAACGACCGATTTTGTTTTCATCGGTTTATCATCTGTCTGGAATGAAGAAAGTAGAGGTAAGAAAAGGATGGAAGGAATTTATTAGTGATGAGTTTATTAAAGTTGTCTTAAAATGATATTTTTATGCTACGTGGTACAGGTCACAAAAGATTTTACCGTTATA
The DNA here is from genome assembly GCA_028829895.1 of Sinotaia quadrata. Lineage (NCBI taxonomy): Eukaryota > Metazoa > Mollusca > Gastropoda > Architaenioglossa > Viviparidae > Sinotaia > Sinotaia quadrata. Next base: position 131,924,151 of record CM054179.1, on the reverse strand, counting down.
AACTGTACTGCGTTGCACTTCTTCCTCATTTCATTTCTTGTAGCTTAAGTTCACTGTTCACTTATTATCACGTTCACTGTTCACGTATTATCACGTTCACTGTTCACTTATTATCATGTTTCCATGTTTATTTTATACCGGAGACAGGCCTTGGTTTACATGCTTCTAAGCAGGAAAAAAATACAGTACGGTCGCTTCTTCCTTCAACTCAATTATACTGTTAATAAATTCTACTTTGTTTGTTTATCAACACCCTCGACCTCTTGATTAACTAAGTTGAAAGGTCAGGAGTAGCAGTGCAGGGCGTAATAATTAATAAGATGATGTAACCCTATTAAGAGGGTGTCCACTTCTCTGTTTGGATAATTGACAGGTCAGAGTTATTCTATCATGTTTATTTAAAATACTAGGGCTTATTCTGGAAGGGGTAGTTAGGTTACTCTTTCAGTCTGCAAATTGAGATGTGTGTACTCTCATAGGCATATAGAGATTATAATATTCTCATATAGAGAACATAGGGGTATAGAGAATATAGGCGTATAGAGATTATAATATTCTCATATAGAGAACATAGGCGTATAGAGATTATAATATTCTCATATAGAGAATATAGGCGTATAGAGATTATAATATTCTCATATAGAGAACATAGGCGTATAGAGATCATAATATTCTCATATAGAGAACATAGGCGTATAGAGATTATAATATTCTCATATAGAGAACATAGTTGTATTGAGATTATAATATTCTCATATAGAGAACATAGGCGTATAGAGATTATAATATTCTCATATAGAGAACATAGGGGTATAGAGATTATAATATTCTCATATAGAGAACATAGGCGTATAGAGATTATAATATTCTCATATAGAGAACATAGGCGTATGGAGATTATAATATTCTCATATAGAGAACATAGGCGTATGGAGATTATAATATTCTCATATAGAGAACATATAGGCGTATGGAGATTATAATATTCCATATAGAGAATAATTGCGTATAGAGATTATAATATTCTCATAATTAAAGAGACTCTCTCGTTTAAAATAACCTATCGTACTTTTACATAAACATGTGGTGGGATTTTTTTTCTTTTTCTTTTTTCTTTTTTGGGGGGAGGTACTTGTGAGTGGTTAGCGGGAAAGGAAAGTCTATTGTGAGTGGTTAGCGGGAAAGGAAAGTCTATAATATATTGATGTGTAAAACAAAACTACTATCTAATCTCGTGCTACTTGTCATAGTAAAGAATTAACAGTACAGTATGTAGGCTTCCATGTGAGGACTAATAAATAAAGGAAGCATTTCCCTTTATAGTTCTGACTATATAATCCTCTAAATTAAATCGTTTGCAGAAACAAGAGATAAATTATCAACGATTTAATACTTTAAGAGAATTAGTATATCAAGAAACAGACATACATGTAAGTGTATTGCTGAGAGTGTATAATTCGTCATTGTACAATAAACTTAAACACGAGTACTTTGTACAGTTTTCTTTTAGGAAACATTATGTCTAAACATTTGTAAACAACTTTGGAAAAAACAGCATGGTCGCAGTTTTGTATTTCGGAGATAAACATTTTTTAAAGTTTGAAACTATGTGAGCCTGTAATATGTATATAAAATCACAATGTTTTAAAATATAACACAAACGTCCTATTTACAAGGAAATCAAGCAGAAAGAGTAGCGACTACATCGATGTTTTTGTTTTTACTGCTTGTTTATCAAGGAAAGATATAATTTGACTCTGCCTTTTTTCCCTTTTTCGTGGACTCTGCTAGTTTTTTCGAAAGATTGTTATTATTTTGCATTGTGATTAATGCTAATACATTTCACATTTTGTATTCAGGTGTCATATTTTAGATTATTTTTGCATCAGTGTTGTGTGGTCTGTTTTTGGAAAATAATATAATGCATTTTGTGGCTGATATAATGTTGTACGATTTGACTGACAGAGCAAAATATGCTGTTATTCTCATGATGATAGTCTCTCTCTCTCTCTCTCTCTCTCTCTCTCTCTCTCTCTCTCTCTCTCTCTCTCTCTCTCTCTCACACACACACACACACACACACACACACACACACACGAGCATCAAGTGACTGTTTAATTTTGGAGTGCCTTGCCACGTTACACTGAGACAGATTAAATCCAACTACTTAGGTATCAGTGTACTATAAAGCGGTGCCTGCTATACTGTTTATATGTCATCAATGTCTTCATGCAATGGCTCATCAGCCTGTTGGTCACATAGCAAAGCATCAAAATAGTCAGGATTAGAAGTGAACCTTTTAAAGCACTTGCAAATCATTATATTTAGCCTTTGAGATGCACAATTTCTCTTCGTTTAAGTTTAACGGTTCTTTGTTTACAGTGATTTTACTCTGTAGCGCTGATGATTGTTTTTAACTGGCCATTCCATGAGTCCCTATGAGTAATTGCATCGGGAAAGTCCACAGAAAATGAAATTTCCCTTAGAGTACTAGTTGGAACTGGACAAACATTCTTGTAAAGCAGTCATGTTTTTAACCATGCTTTGTTTAAATTCAACAACATTGGAAGGAGAAAGATTTATACGAGCAATTCGGAAACTCTCGAACCAATCTGATGGAACACTTACAGGTGCTTTACAATTAATGAGTCCCATGTCTCTATCACACTCCATGTGGGAATGTCCACGTTCAAGAAATGTTATTTTTATAGAATCAAATATCTTTTAATGAGGCACAAGAAAGTTCATGAAACGAATCAGTGCACAGTTCTTGTTTTGCCCAGCACATGGCTAACAGAATAATTCCACATGCCTCATTTTTTCCACTTAAATGATTCATGAAGAAATCAAATAACTTTGATGTCATCTTATCAGCACCCATTTTAGCTATGGTTTCTTTATATCCATAAATGAAAACAGATTTGTAGAAAGTATATCGATATTAAATGACTTAAATGTTAATTTTCTTTGGTAGTAAAAGTCTTTCGATGAATGGTTGGGTACATTTAATTTTCTTTGGGAATCAAAAGCAATCGCCTCAAAATCATTTTCTTTGTAGGCTATCAATCAATATAGCCTCCCGTTTTCGTCTTAAAATGTTTTTTCTTTTCTTTGGTGAACGTCTCGTTCAATTTCAAGTTCATGCAACTGGCGCATCGAATTTTTAATTTGATTTTATCACATTTTGAACAAGTATCTGACCTAGGATAGCCAAAGGCAATATTAAAGTCATTGTTGAAATCTGTGCGATATGATTCATATGAAAGCTTTTCATCTGGATGCTGAAGTTTGAACATTCCGTGCATCTTTTCGATGTTTAAATCTTCCGGCAGATATATTCGCCGAGTTTTCACCAGAGAGTAGTGTGACTGTCGACCTCTAAATGAAGAAATGTGATCACGCACTTTCTGCCACAGGACATCAAAACATTTATATCTCTTGCATTTGCAGTCAGGTCCTCTTTTGTGTGAAGCTAGCTTCTGGGGGAGAGGGTTGTTTACTCTTCTGTCACTTTTCCTTTTTTTTAGGTTTTTTGTCGTCACTTTTGCAAAGTCAGCCATTTTGAATGTGACACTGAAAGTTGTTTTAGATTGGATCATTGCATCATGTGATCTGAAAAATTAGGTGACTTTGGTGACTGCTGCAACTTTCACTGTAAACTTTGGACCCTGCTGTTTCTTCCATTTGATCATGTTTTTTCTCTACTAGTTTTCTCATTGACCTTGCTGATTTTTCATTCAAAGTGTCATTCAAAACAAACTACGATACCTAATCTATAGTGCAATGGATGTAACTTAAAATTTAAACAAAATGTGAGCCTGCTGTATTTTCCCATGTGGTCTTCATTTAGAATGTGCTATCTAATTATGTAAATCACTTTAATACATAATTGCCAGTAGATAATCTGCATATCAGGTAACATCATTAAATATCTCTGCAGAATGATAAAGTATTATCAAATGAATAAAATACCCACAGAAAGAGTAAATCACTTAATGCCTGCTGAATAAAATTTTCTGGCTTGGGACTACGCGAATGGTGTTATGATAAACAAGATGAAACATGAAGGCTTTAATGTACAACAGGATGAAACGGAAGGTTTAGGTACATTGAACTACACAAAGGGTGTTTTAATAAACAGAATGCTTTAGGTACATTGAACTACACAAAGGGTGTTTTGATAAACAGAATGCTTTAGGTACATTGAACTACACAAAGGGTGTTTTGATAAACAAAATGAAACAGAAGGCTTTAGGTACAATCGACGAAAGAAAATGATTCAACTCTTAGAATATACAAAGGTTTTTCACACATACGACTACACAAAATGATTACTTCACTTGTCTAAACGGAAATGTTAAGACCACCTCCGAATTTGTGTTAAGTGCTTGACTCGTGTTTATTCTAATTCTGGCCCAAGGTCTGGTCAACAGGCATAGCTATCAGATTGACTGCTGTTTATTCATTCCACACGTAGCTGTCAGTCATTCATCCGTATCACGCTACCTCAACACTCTACCTGGGAAAGTTGTATGCCTTGAAGTTTCCAAAAACTATCCTAACAGCAATTAACTCATTGAGACCGTGGTCCTGCATACGTCTCCACACTGGCAAACGTAAAAGCTTCACGCTGCTGTCAGTGTTTGGAATCTCAGTTATACTATTGTTAACGTGTAAGTGTGCATCAATTTCAACAGTAAAATTTGCCTTTCGTTGGAATTTAATTCTTTCTTTAAAATCACACTGGGCTCCAATCGGTATTTATTTAGGTCAACATGTTATTCTCTGCATTTCGTTCATTCTAACAAATATCAACATGATATGAGCGGTATTAGTTTGATTATGAGTGAGCATTGCCTATCGAACACTTTGGTATGAGGTCAATATCAGTTTGGGGATGGGTTCATAAATCTTCTTGGTGTGTGCAGTAACCTAGTCATGTCCTCATGTTCGTATCACTAAGGATCTCTTAACCTGTTCATGTCCTCATGTTCATATCACTAACGATCTCTGAACCTGTCCATGTCCTCTATATATTGTGAGAAATGTTACATCTTTAACTGGTACTTACAATTTGAATGAAACGTGTTTGAAAAGAATGCAGTTTGGAAGAAAATCTATGACTCGAGGAGCTTTTGCATCGAATGTTTGAACCCATTCTGTTGCCGTGTGCACGAGTAGTACCTTGTCTGCTTCTCTAAGGGTACTCTTCTCGATCGTGAAAATATTTCCTTTTCGTAACTTATCACATGGTTCCCACTTGGACATTAAGGATTCTGCATACTCTCAAATGAAATCCAGGATTGTGGATATTATCCCCACTCATAACGTATGGTCGTTTCTATACTATTTATAAGTTTAGATACAAACCTTTCTATCATACATATTTCACTAATTTACTGCAACAGTTTATATTAATATTCTCTCACATACGAAATAAAGCTATGACGTGTTTGCATTCTAAGTAAATAAATAACCATTTTTACCTTTTATTGTTGTTCTGCTTCAAAGGCGATGATGAATTAGAAATCCTGTTCTAACTGTTTTCCTTTTTCAATCTTAATTGTCATGCCAAGTTTAAAAGTGGGTTAATGTCTGCCAATTTACAATTTCAGCTTCAGTTCCATCATGATTCTCATCTTCGTCATGTCTTCTGGTCGTTAACAATCGTGAGCAGAGATGTGTTCTTACCTGATCAATGGTTAGTATCTTACACATGCTAAAAACGTTTTGGACTTTTGATTTGTCAGTTGCATGGTGAGTCGTTACAATGTTTTCATGCATTGCCAGAAGAACAGACTGACACATATGAGGCACTGAAAGATAGTTTGCAATATGGATATAAAATCACAAGTGAGTGATATAATCATTTATTCAGAGAAACCCAAGAGAAGCACAATGAATTGCATACCGACTATGATTCGAGGTTGGGTACTTTGTCCTACATAGTGCTGACAAACCACTTATGGACTGAATAAAGTTGTGACAGCAGAGACATGACATAGATTATAGCGGTATGCTAGAATGACGTTTCCCCACTGTTCACTTTCCTCGTTCATAACCCTCCATTCTCCTTGGTGATGACATCTATGATCTGGGCTTTGGGTGCCTGATTCTGATGTTATTTATTACAAAGGATTATGTGCATTACTTTGGGAGAATACATTCTACACCGGATTCTTCCAAAATTTCTACCATGGTAATTAGAACGTAATAAATTACCTTACATAATAAAAGAACAAAATAGCTGTGTAATTACAAAATACAAGAGACACTTAGAAGGAACTGATAACACTTTTAAAAAAAGTTCTTCAACATCTAGTATCCATAGACTATACTTACAGAGTAATTGACGATGGGACTTGTATAAGAGTGTGTGTGTGGTGAAAGGGTTGCTATTATAGTCACAATTATAATACTAAAAATTATACGGTTTTAAAATGTTTTGAATGTAGTCCTATCCCTCAGTCCATCGCAATAAAATACTTTTTATATGACTTCCTAAAGGACTTGCATTTTATGTACATGTGTGTTTGTGTTTGAGTAGGCTGTGTATGCATTTGTGAATGTAGATGTATGTGTTTAGGTATGGTGTGTGTGTGTGTGTGTGTGTGTGTGTGTGTGTGTGTGTGTGTGTGTAAGCGTGAAGTTCCGTCGATACTGATTTGAACGATGAGTTAAGTTTTCATTAATGTGCAATACTGTCTTTTTCTCGTGCATATAATACATATCTATAAGTGTGTGTGTGTGTGTGTGTGTGTGTGTGTGTGTGTGTGTGTGTGTGTGTGTGTGTGTGTGTGTTGTATGGTGATTATGTGTGAATTCAATTAAAGGGTCTTTCAATATTAATGGGGGAAAAGTTTCCATGAAATGTACAAAACTGTCTTTCTCTCGTGGAGTGTTGACTATTGCTTACGTCGTCTTACTATAGATTCAATAGATTCATAGTAATTCATAGACAATTCATAGAAATTCATAAACAATTCATAGAAATTCATAGACAATACAGAAATTCATAGAAATTCATAAACAATTCATATAAATTCATAGACAATACAGAAATTCATAAACAATTCATAGAAATTCATAGACAATACAGAAATTCATAGAAATGACAGAAAATATTACAAAGTTAGAAAAGAGATGAAAAATGCTTTTGCAGAATGAGATTTTGCGGGGTCTCATTCATCGATTATTGTTATGGTATTTTTCAAAGATCACTTGGTATTATAAGCAACATTCCCTCAAATATTGTTTCTGTGTGCGCGGAACTGGCAGGTGTTTGGGCTTGCTGCAAAACTTGCATGGGGAATTTTGACACGGATACTGTTGACAATCGCTTTTTGTCCTTGTCTCGACGTGGTAGCTAATATTCAACCCCATAATAAGTTTCAAATGAAAGGTCAGTTGTGGGGGTGCAGGAGATGGCTAAGGTAACAGCTTATAGCACACGCCACTCTATAGAAATGAAAGAGTTGTGGTTTTAAAAGTTTATATTCCAAATGTCGGTTGGGGACCATTGACATATTATTTACAACGTCTACAGCCTTCGCGACATAGCCCATCTTAGTCATGACAATGATGATTTTGTCTTCAGGGTTTAGTTAGAAGTGATTCTGTGACGCCAACGCTAATACCTGTTGACTGTCATAGTGCCATTAGCATCACAAAACGTAAAGGCATCCGTATGGCCTATTGACATTGGTGTCACCCGAGAAAGCAAGCATTTTCTAAGTCTGTCAACTAAACCAGTCAGTGTGAAACAAGTGTGTATTTCCATTAGCCCGCAATTGTTATCAGTTCTCCCATTGGACAGTTATAATTACACTGTTCATTTGATGCAAAAGGCGTTTTTAAAATATTTTCTATCTGTCGACTGCATCCCTTAAGACAACATTGCAAGATATGGCTTCGTCATCGCGAAATGCATTTATCTTCATTGAATGGCTGTGTAATCCAACTGCTGAATCTGATATTGATGAAGCTGATAATTCTATTTATTCATCAGAAGGTGAAAATTTGCCAGTCCCTAGTGATTTACCACAAACTGAAGACAGAGGAAATCAAGATCAAAATCAAAATGGCACATGGCGTGGCGTGGCGTGAGGTGTTTGATTTGGCACACTCTGAACCTCATGCTTTTGTTGGAGACAGTGAATGCAAATTCCACTGGTAAAAGATTGTACAGAATTCGATGTTTTTCAAGCATTTTTTCCCTAAGAATATAGTGCAACAAATTGTGGAGTATACGAATATATATGCTTCTGCATTACTGGAAAATCCAGGAAATACTAAACGATCAAGCAAGAAGTTTAGCAGACGCCTTTCATGACGACTTCTTGGCACACCAAATTCAAGTGATTAGACAATATAATTCTCTGCAGCATGTAGTATTTTATCTCAGCCCATTGGCTGGTCACGTTCTCGTAAATTTTAATCATTGGATGACAAAACTACTCATCCAGTTGGAACTGGTTTGCATTGCATCAATTTTTAGCATATTCCAACTCTGACGCTTACATAAATACTATCATAATCAGTGCCCAATGTCGAGTCACTTGGACAATTTGTATAACAATTAAGTTTATAAATAGGGATAGGCAAATTTAGTCCACCACAGATTCTTTGTTATTTTTAATTTAAGCAATCGATATAAATTATATGCACATCCTATGCACTATGGCTCATAGCCAACAATGTTTCATGGGGATGGCCAGTGGCATAATTAGAGTCAAAATGGAACCCGGGCGGCAGACTGACTCAACATTAATCATAATTTTAAGAAGGAATTGGTAGATGTAACTTTTATTAATTCAAAAGTGTCAAGTTAGCAACTATTATAGTGTTATTATAGCATTCAACATTTTCCTACCAGATAAATAATATTAACATTGTTACTTCAGAAATTTAACAATATGCAAACTGTAATCAATCTGCAGCTACTTACGATAGTGCAAACATGTAGGCCTTAAAGACATAAGAGACAATATGCGACTAACAAAATAAACTTAGAAAATGCCAGCTGTAACTAAGTACCCAATTATATAAATGGCACCGTATCAATTAATATTATCTGTTCATGTTTGAAACAATAATAAGAATCATAAGATATGGGTGAATTTAAATGGTTCTAAATAACGTTAAGCTGCATGCGCCATGTCTGATCACTATTGTGTTTGAATTTATCAACACCACTGTCAAGTCTGTCAGTCCTTAGCAGAAAATCTCGCTCAATGGAAATTAAAGTGAAACAAAGAATTTTGCATTATTGTGATAAGGAAGGAATCATACCACCTCAACAAAAGTGGCTTTCAGCCAAACCGCTCCACCCAGGATCACCTAATAAGTCTAAACCAAGCAACCATAAACAAATTAATTAAACAAAAGCAAAAGAGGCCTGCTTCTAAAATAAAAGGACTATGCACTGTGTTCCGGGACATCGAGAAGGCCTTTGACATGTTATGACATACTGGTCTTCTCAATAAATTAAAAGAAATACGAGTAACAGAAAACATGTCTTATTATAATATTTTTTTTTTACAAAATAGAAAAAAAAATAACTTGAAATAGAAAATGATACATCATGAAAAAGCTACAAAAAGGAAGCTCCATGGGAGTGTCATTAGCCCACTGCTATATATCATTATAGTATCAGACCTAGCAAAACACATAAGTGAGCATAACACACTAGAACAATTTGCTGACAGCACTTCACTTTGGGGTAAAGTGACCCACATACACAAAAATAGAACAGTCATCACAGATACACACGAAATACAAAAAGACATGAACAGGGAATGAAAATAAAAATAATACAATAAATCCACTAGAAAACAACAGAAAAATACTCAACAGAAAGTCTAACCCATTATTTTACCTAACCTAATCCAAAATTTGTCACTTAACAAAAATACAGATACCGATTACAATTTTTAAATTGATGGACATTAAATAAATATTTTTTTAAAAAAAACTAAACAATACAACAAAATCAGTCTCAGAGCTATCACAGAAATACCACCACCAGCCTAGACAACCAGCCACTAAGCAGCCAGACTAAAAGGAAATAATGCAACAGCAGAACTACGAATGAGCACCAAGTACAGCAAAGGTACAATCGGCAGAGACGCCTACAACACAAAGGGTGACGTAGGCAACAGGCCCAACTCCCCTTCCCCCCCCCCCCACCGACCCCCTTCTCCCAGCACGAAAGCCAGAAACGCCCACTACATTCATATATGCTTGACTCTGTTGAAACAGGAAGTGTCTTACTTATTTATAAGTAAGCTCAGCAGCATTTTGAATGCGCCGTATTTTCGGATCTCCTCGTAACCTCAAAAATCGAAAGCAACTTGTTCTCCGCGGATTGTTGCTCTTTCATGTCATCCATTATAAACTTTTCTGTTATGTTTCGCCTCTGAAGCGTGACAATTTACTATCTGGCGAGTCACAGATAATGGCTTTGTAGTTGTGAAAGAGCACTTTTTTTGTCAATATTTTGTAATTAAATAATGTATTACTTGTTTAACGTCAGCATGACAGGACCTGCGAGTACGGTGTGTTTTGTAAATACCAGAGTCAAAATAACAACTCTTTAAGAGGACTTGCTAGAACTTGCTGATGTTATCTAAACTGGTCTTATGGATGAATAGTTTGTTGTTGTTTTTTTTATTTTATTATCCAATGGCTAAGATTTACAAGAACGAGACAAACAAATGTACAGAGATCAAAGTTACCTGCCAAAATAGATCTATTCTCTAATCACTTAGAATTTGGTGTGGCTGAAGTCTGGTCATGAAATGCGGCAGTTGGCTTAATGGTGAGTTAACTGATTGTTAAAAGAGAATGAGATTAGAGGTTTTTGTTGCTATTGATATATTATACTTGCATTTTATGTAGAGATGTATTATGAGAGTAGACTATTATCTCTACAGGTGTGAGTTATGATGCTTGTATGTTGTATGTTAAACACTTGAAATTGTTTCTAGTGAATAATTATGTTCATAAATTAGTATGGTGTATTTATTATGATGTATATGTGTATTGGGCTAATGAATACAGTTGCAGGAAACTGTAAGTTGATACTTGAATGTAAGAAAGAATGGAGTTAGAGATGATAAACTGGAAAACTTCGTGTTATTCCCTGATTATATTTACAGGAAAAAGCAGCCTTTCTGGAATATCTGGGATTTGTGGAATTTCGGATTTTCTTCCTGGTTCCAGGTTTATTGATTTATAAATCATTACGATAGTGGTAAATTCAAGAAATCTCTACCCAGTGTGTAAATGTATGGACACACTCCACTCTGTTAATGTATGGTTGCAAAGTATTCTCAACTACAAAGAATTTCTGTATAAGGAAGTTACTGAAAATTACTACAGTGTGTTGTGCTTGATGGAACTAATATGACAAAGGAATGCCCGGATTAGTCTCGAGAGTACAACAGCTCATGGAAAATTCTATAGCATTCTAAGGGACAGGAAGAAGAACTGACAAATCTATTGTGAACAATAAACTTGTCACATCATTACAAAAGTGCATGAAAGTCTATTGCAGCATCGTCACTGAAAATATGTACAAACTATTATCTCTTATCTCTCTATAACTCCATTTCTGTTCTATTATAAAGATCCTGTGATTTATATTGACACTAACTAATTGCTGAATTATGTATTAGGATATGAGAAGGTATACGCATTGAAATTATTTGAATGTGGTTTCATGGAAATATTGATGTCAAATAATCTTTTCATTGTATTTATTATTTGTATATTTGATTGTTGATTTAATATCTTTAATGTTAAATTTATTGACATTCTTACACATACAGATATTTTAAAATGCACACAACTTTTAATATTAAAAAATATGTTTTTGTTTTAAATTTCTTTACTTTTATAGATCAAAGGATAGTTACAAAAATGAAAGAAAATGTATATATCACTAGTACTCTATTCGCCGAGACTAAAATATTATCTAAATTGTCTTTTCTCACATTCAGTCTTTCCATGCATTCTTAAGCCAAAACACAAGAATTGAAAATGAGTTTTTATTTTACTAAGTAGCATATCAGTCATGTCTCATTCTTGAGTAAATGGTTTGTTTGTGATTACTCTTTGTTGCTGCCTGCTTACATAACCAGTGTTAGAACTGGTAGAAGATAAAGAGATATTTCTAGTAGACTGGGACAGTATTTCTAACATTGAAAAATATTTGCCTTGATAAATAGTTTTATTTTATCATTATTACTGTATATGATTCAACACTATCACCATCAGTAGCATTTTAAATTATCACATTAACCTGGTTAAGAAGTTCTTTCCCTTTGAATGTGTTTACTACTCATTGTTCCATAATAAGAAACTAAAGACCAATCCTTGCTAACAAATGATATTCAGAAATGATGCTAAGGGAAGTAACTAATGATTGGAAGATTACCTTTCATAAATCTTAAGCTTGTAGCTATGTTTGAAATATTCATTCTATTGCTTACATTTGCTTGAGGTAAGTGTAATTTAGATATTAAGCATCAAAGTCATTGTATTAATTACTTTTGTGAAACCAACAAAATACCAGTGAAAATGATGCCTTAGCTGAATAAAAGTGTTTGGATGACTGCAGGTTAAGCTGAAACATAAAACAATGTGAAAGTATACATACATTTGCAATAAACTACAAATTTTTGTTGTGATTTACTGATAGGTTATTAAAAGAATATCAGTACAAAATGTGTATCTTTTACTAGTAATACTTTGCAAACTCATACCTCTTACACATATGTACTGATGTATATTTTATAAATAAAATTATATGAAACTTAATGATGTCATTAGTATTTATGCATGTAGTCAAAATTATTATTCATTTATATACTGACAAGAATTTATCTAAATATTATTAAATAGGTAACAAATTACGGTAATACTACAGTCCCACAACTTCTAGCTGACTGGGCATCTTTAATTTAGAAACATTGCTAAAAGATACATGTGTTATTACCTACTATTTAACAAATGAAAAGACTATTGAAAAATAAACTACTACAAGACAGAAAGAACAGGCATTTACATTATTATTCATATGAAATAACTTACCCGACTAGTTTACAAACTCAATCATTACTATATTTTATTTTTAAATAGGTAAGACCCACCACATCAAATGTTAAAAAGTAATCTGGAAAAATATATAAAAGTTAATCCAGAAAGACATGGCAACCATAAGCTGATATTGTTTCATGATTTCTTTATACCCTTGTTCACGTGAAAAGTTTTATTAATGAGATTCAAGTCAAATTTATTTGGCATGTGGAATACACTAAACACAAAATTGAATGAATGATGTAGGAAAGAATCCAAACAAAATTACTGAATTAATAAAATTGTATTTTAAAATTCTCTTAATCATTCTCCTACACATTTGAATAGGTTTTCAACAATGAATGTTAGAAGCAAACTACAGTAGACATGCAAGGGAAATAACTTGTACAGGAAAACATATTTAAATTATCCATCTGCTTGGTATACATTCAGACCATATGCTTGAAATCCTTTCCTAAATATGCTTGAAATCTTTCTTAAAAACTTTAGGCAACATACTTATCAAATCCTAACTTGTATTTTCAAGATTACTAACATTCTCTGTTGTTAAGTACACAAAGTCAACAATACAGAGGCTTTATTTATCCTGAAAGGTAACAGCTAAAGGTGCACATTTATATAGTTATTAAAATATAGCTATTCAAAGAGGAGTTTTTCTTGAAAACTGACCCAGTTCATTTATAGATATTCTCCATACTTTTATAAATAACAATATTTTACAACAAATCGAACAGTTCTTACCCATTTAGGAAATATTTCTCTTATATACACAAGATTACAATTAAATAGCTGTGTAAGTACGCGAAAGCCAGAAGTGTCAAGAAAATAAAGAAAGAAGCTGTGTAAGTCCATGAATGGCACAGGAAAATGGGAGGATTTTTTTTTTCCACTTTTGAGATTATTATACATTTTCATTGTTTAATGTCTTCTCTTTAGGATTTTATATTTTCTGAACATGCAAAATGAATTTTTGAAGCTAATAAAGACGTTTCTTGAACCCATCTGATGTGAAATTATATTTCCTAAGCCAAAAATCACTAAAAACGTAAAACTTTGACTCTCAATTGCTGCCATTATTAGCATTGTAGGAAGGAACATGGCATACAGAAACAGAGAGGATTACCTCCCCTATATTATAATCTTTAGCTAGCTTTCAAAAGGTAGGTATTTTATATATTTAAATAATTTTCAAAATTAAATCTAAAACGGATATTCTAAAACTAACAATTGATATTGCTTTCCCCTAACAAAGACAACTTATATACCAAATTTTAAAAATGCAGATTGATAATTTTTTTTTTCCTTTACTTGTATTAGTCTGGTTTTACAGACAGTAACATCTAAAAATGAAATTGTACTGAGTGCATTAGGACATGAATTTCTGTATTTACATAAACATTATATTTTGACAATCTACCACAGAAACACAATTCACTACATTACAGTATATGGACATGCTGAAAGAAAGTTTATGATATAAGACAAGGAGCACTGCCTATTATCTACTACTGTCTATTATCATTGTACTTTCATGAACATTTTTTTTTTTTGTTACAGATTCACAAATACAGCAGAGGGAAGATTTATTACATCAAGCTCAAGCTTACTGACAGAGAGAAGAGTTTCAGCACTTTTATTATTATTTATTTTTCACATCTGAGGTAGCAACTAGACATATGAAATTAAGCAAATTGGTATTATCCTGGCTTCTTGCCCCTATCTCTAATATATTTATCAATAATTTTGCACTCTTGTAAGTTTGAGCAAAATGATACTTACCACATTTTCTGTAGAGTAATAGTCACGATTAATTATGATAGTACTTTATAGTGCCCTTATATATACCTACTCAGATTGATGGAGTTGCCAGTTTTTGTGCAGCTAGCAAAAATCTCCAATGCACCTAGAATGCAGATATCTGGAAAGTGTTTCTTAATTGTTCTACAGATGGATACACAACTTTCTGGGATATGTTGATGCAGTTCATCAGTAGGATGCTTAGTGTTCCTGCAACAGAAACAAATATCCACCTACAATGCAATCTTGTGATATTAAACTCAGATTTTATTGACTATATGTTTAATCTGAATAGCATTCAATGATCCCAACCACAACACTGTTAATGATGCTAAAAATTATTCTGTTTTATGGAACTTGCTTATATCGATGTTTCACTTATATGTATACTGTCAATCTAATATCTAGCAGACATATCATATCAATACTAGTTCTCTGAACAAGTTCCATTCTTATTATATATCTTAAGAATGCTAATAACTCAATTTTGTATGTAAGTAAGAATTTGTAGGTAAATTATCTGAATGTTGGCCTACTAGTGGATAAGGATGTAGATGAATTAAAATGGTGCTTGATTCCTATGCCTTAGTGATACTAAGCAGCATTCTCCGAAATTACTTCGCCTCACTTTGTAAGTAATGAAAGTATGTTTAGGTCAGGATTTTATTAAAAGGGCCTTATGGGCTAATATTGTTCAATTTGTCTGATTGCCATAATGATAACACATGACCGACATAACACAGATCTCACCTGTATAAGTTATGATCAGGTTTCATTTTATATATACTAATATACATACAAATTAGAAGATTTTCACTAAATTTCACTTACAATTTACCCTGTATAAATACATTTGTAGGAAAATGAACATTTTCTTCTAATTTTTTATTTTTTGAGGAGGTAATTCAAACATTTCTGAAGTTAGTAGAACCAGTCTGTTCCCACAGAAAATTCTAGTTTTCATACAATAAACACATAAATACCATAAGTTGTGTGTCCGATTACTCCCCTTTAATAATCCAGGGTGGGTATGAACTTATAAAAGGTATAGTGAAAAAACTATCTAACAAATTATTTTTTAAAAAATAAAATAAACATGAAATTCTGAATTTTAGTAAATTTAAAAAAAAAAAAAATCTTTTGAACTTTTTTCACTTTAGCCTGGTTTTTGCAAACAATAACACATGATCAGTTGACATTCTAAGGAGTGTCATTTTCATTTCTTCTGTGCAAGCATTTCCCTCTGGAGCAACATCTGTACATGAGAAATAACCTTTCTTTCTTCACTTCAGTCTAGTCTAAATTTATTTAATCTGCTCTTTTCTCTGAAGAAATGTAAGACAAAACTTACAGGGTATGCAATCTAAGATCTAACCATAGCGAACTGAGACATGGAATTAAAATTCCTTATCAATCTTTCAGAAACAGCAGTTATGCATGAAGTCACACAAATATATCTAACAATTAACTTCTTTCTATAGAATGTTTAGCAAAAAGAACAACACCAAACTCATTCTTATGTTTTGAATTAAATGTTTTGAAATGTTAGCACTCCGAGTATCACAATAATAGTAAATATTTGATACATCCCAAACTCTTAGTCCTTTATAGTTATTTAAAATAAATCTTACTGTAATTCCTTCTATTTCAGGTGCCTTCATAGAAGTGACACTTGAGGCAGAATCTCCATCTGAAGGAAAGGTCTTTAGTACACCGACTCTAGCTTATGAGAAAAGAAACAAAAACAAACACTTACAAAAATCTAAATTTACTAACAACTAAATTTATTTCCAAGAACTTACTTCAATCTGTCAGTTTACCTGCATAAATAAAAACAATAGCCAATATAAAATAAACTAGATCAAGGACTATTGTATAAATTAGGAGACTGTTAAATTTAAGAATAAATCATGGTTATTTTCTTTATTTTAAGCACATTCAAAATGTTACCATTAATGTTTGCTCTCATTTACAATCATTTTCCTGTAAACATATATTTACTTTTTAAGTAGAAATATTGAATTTTCTCTGAGTTACCACTTTTGTAGTGACTTTTTTCGTGAAAATTGGCAGTATGCTATTTTCAGAAATAATAAGCTTTAAATAATCATAATATATCCATAGAAATTATTTTATATACTACATGATGTATTTGAATTTTTGTCATGTAAGATATTTTTATAATTTGAAAAAATTAGTTTTCAAACATCGATAATTTCAACATGAAAAGATGACTCCAGATGTTAAAAATGTAAAAGAGCATTTGAAAAATTTCAGTCTGTGGAATGTTTTAATTTTCTTTCAAGATTTGTATTTACTGTGAAACAAAGATGTTATTTAATTTACTGTTTGTGTTCTTGCATACATATATATATATATATATATATATATATATATATATTAATGATTTTCTGTCCTGTTTTGTTTTTAATTCAAACATTTCTTTCATTTTTTCAAATTTTAAATTTATTTTGAGCTTCTGCTTTTTTGTTGTTGCTAGCCTCGTTTACTGATGTTTTATTTTATTTTTTTAATATTACATAAATACAAAATAATGTGAGGGTATTATTGCATCCTCAAATTATAAAAGTCAGCAGGTTACTTAAATTTACAGTAAATCTTGCTGAAAAAATTAAGCAAACAGAATATTTATTGCATGATATCTTACAGTATTTTAAAGAGTGAAAATTGTGAGGGTTCAATATTTTTTGGTCCTTTTAGTCAATGAGCATTTATGTACTTTTGTTTTCACATTATTTCTTTTTTCGATGCATAGTTTGCTTTTATCTCTACATTTCCTGGTTACAGAAATAAGAATATTTCTGAACAGGTGATAGCATGGATTGAGATGATACCAATCCTGATGTTTTTAAATAGGGCATAACAATGAAGAGATCCAATGTTGTGATCTATAGAATTATACAAGAAGAATTTTCTTTTTCATGACAAAGTATACTGTGAATGTGAATAATAAAGTAATACTGGAATTAATCTGTGTTGTGAGGGCACTGGATATTGTTAAATTTACTACTTCTGTTCAATACTCATTGTGCAGTTACACAGGTAATGCCATTAATGCTTGCTTTTACTATGTGTATGCTCTTGCATATATTCATTATTTGATATAAATTGAATTACAAATGTTTACAAATTTATATTCTCAATGTAATTATGTTAAATATGTTAATACTATAATAGTGTTCATTTAGTTTGTGTACACATGGGCAGAACTCTGTTTAAACACATAGTTTACTTTGTCACAAAACCTTCAGAATAATAAGATATGTTTTGCTCATTATTTATGTGTGTTGTGAGTGGAATTGTACATCACCTCTTGTGCTTGCACTGATCATGTCATTATCAGATATTCTCTGATCTGGAGTGCCCCAGTAAGACCATAATTAGTAATACTATAGTATATGTGTTAATCTTTTTTTTTATTTAAGTAAATAGAATGCATATGTACAAAATATACATTATTAAGGTGTTAAATAGTTTCTACTATATTGTAAAATATTAAAATATGCGAATTGAAATATATAACATGTTTGTTGTGTAGCTAAATGCATAATATTCTGGTGATCATTCTGATATGACTGTGTTTTGTATGGTTTCAGAGATGTTACAATCTATATGTCTAACAATAAAATGTGAAGTATAAATTAATATATGATTAAATACATATTGTCTTATATATATTTAATAATTTAGATATATTGTTGTGTAAACTACTAAACAGATATAAAACCTTCAACATTACTGCTGTGAATGTGGACAGCTGAAAACCATTTCACTTTTCAGCATTGGTTAATCTGGAAAACATTACTGGGGTATAGTTTAGATCCTGATCACTGTCCACATCATTTATAATCAGTTGAAGTAGCACTTTCTCCAGGAGACTGTGACAAATTCAAATCAATATAAATTTTATTACTAAATGAAACATGTGACAAATAGTTTGTTATTTGCTAGAAAAAATACTTTAATACAAGTTCAGATACTGAATTTCCGACTATGAATAATTTAATGGAATATATAGCAAGCAAATTTTAATAAAATTTAAAAATATGCATTATAACTATTTTAATGTGTATAATGACAATCAAACTTTAAATAACATCAAATATTATTACAGTATAATGCCAAATTCATGAGTATTCTTTCTTATGAATTAAATATTCTAGCTTAAACATAAGTAGGAAAGCAGATTCTATGAGTGATGGGATGGTGAAAAATGCATGGTTACATAAGAGTTTATAGTTATTTCCAACTTTCATGTAAGCTAATAGTATAAGACATGCATATAATATAAATTATAAAATAAGCCTCCATAACATGCAAAATAATTAGATGTGTCCTTTATATTATATAAAATTATATGAGTAATGAGAATAATGAAGACACACATAAGCACACATTAACTCATGTTTTTGATGCTAAATAGCAGCCTTTTACTAGTTTTACTTCTAAAAACCTTGCTACTGAATCAGTGAATGGTGTGACAAGATGAAGATTAATGTGGGTAGGTTTATAATGGTAAATGTTTCTACAGTTATAGTTACATATGATAACTTTAGTATAATATTAATGTTAGAGCTTGAATAGATTTGAGTTGTAAACCAAGAATCAGTTTTTAATTGCAGCAGCTGTGAATCAGCATAGTCATCTTCATTTATTATTTTAAAAAAACAATTATTTTTCTCTATGTGTAGACACATATTTAACTTAGTTTAAGTATTTATTCTGCTCCTTTTGTTATGCAAGCTTAAGTTATATACTAATATAGACTAAAACTAATAACTATTGTATGAATAGGCCTACTGAGTGAAATGAATGTAGTAATTAGTTTGGGGGAAATGAGTTACATTTTCATTTTATGCATTCCAATGTACAGTATTATGTTTGCACATAGTTTAGTCATACTATAAACAGACATTTTATCCACTGTATAGGACAGAAGAATAAAAAATCATTAAATACTAAGTTACTATTATACTTTACAGGGTTCAATATGAATATTATTACCGATCTTGCTATTTTTTTTATTCACATCTGCATTATGGTTACGACTATATTCATATGAGCAAGATATATAAAAGATCAGACTACACATATTAGCCTTACTATAAAATACCAGACTACAACAAATACTACTTTTATTAGGATTTTAAATTAGGAATCGCGTTTGTCTCATTCCATATATAGTAACTGATAGTGATACAGTAGAGTAGACGAAGTTCACTGTGATCGTCTGATACTGCTAGGTCCCGCACTTGCCCGCCAAGTTACGTCCAACAGACTTGCAGCTTTTCTTTTGATAACGAAATATATATATTTTTAATTTTCATGATATATTTCACAGATATCTTGCAAGTATGACACTATAACTATTATCAAGCATTTTTTGTGTTTGCTTAAAAACTTACAATTAGAATGCATGAAAAAAACCGGAAGTTTGAGTTCGGGTAGCAAAGGTTATTCTTTATTATTTTTTTTTTAATAATAAAATGTTTAAAGCAAACACTGATACAATTATGTTTATTTAAATATTTAATAATATGTATTAACTTACTTGGATGCTGGAGAAACAAACCCGTAAATCTGCATCCATAAACTCGACTGTAGAGTCACCATAAATTGCATAAAATAACGGAAGCGTACACAGTGCCGGTGAAAGGGTATTTTGCGCCTAGTAAATCTTCCACCCTCTCATCAAGATATTTTTCTGGTTCTATGCTCCCAATGGAGAAAGACAGATTTTATAAAACATTAATCCTTTAAGCTACTAGTCGCAAATTCCTAACAAGCATCGACTTAATGACGGGTGATGTAATGGTCCATTAAAAGAAAGTATTCTAATAATACATATCGATTTTTATTTTTTCTTAAATAGTACTTTTATTTCTTTATCGAAACTAAATTACATGTGTGTATGAGAGAGAGAGAGAGAGAGAGAGAGAGAGAGCAGGGGGGGGGGCGGGGCATATAAAAGATGAATAAGATGCCGGGGACTGCTAAGTCTAGGTTTTGGAGAAAATCGTTCGTATTTTATTACTATCGTCGCGTTAAACGTCACCAGTGTTGCACACCTTTATTCAGTTCTTTGATGATTTGCCAACAGTAGGATACTGGTCATAGCCCCGATATCCTTTGGTCATAGATGTTTTAATGACTGTTTTATTCTTTTAATAATGCACGAAGGGTTACGTATGTTAACTATATGTATGCGAGATTACATGAGGAATAAATAATGTACTGAAACAATATAGGATTATACAACGTAATATCACAACTGTCACTTAATGGCTATGTAGCCCACACCCACCCCTCGTCTAAAAATAGACTACACGCAAACCAACCTTATCCTCAGGCTGGAAACATAGGCCTACCTGAATGTTCCCAGACACGCACTCTAAACTAATCAATCAAAGCATAGCTCAGCTGAGTGAACGAACATACTAGAAACTCGCCTTTAAGTCAATAATGTTTTAATATGACTTTATGCAATGGTTCAAAGGCTAACCACATTTGTTAATGTGGGGTCGTTCTGCAATGCTCATTTGGAATTTGCGACTAGTAGCTTAACAGAATAATGTTTTATTAGTTAATCTATCTTTATCCACTGAGGGCATAGAACCAGAAAAATATCAGAATGAGAAGATGGAAGGTTTACCTAGGCGCAAAACACCTTTGCACCAGCATTTCATTTTGCGTTTTTTCACAATGGCCAATAGTTCTTCATAGGTCCCAATGGCTTATCTAATTCTGTCTCTCACTTCATCATTTGTGACGTGATCTCTAAACGAAATGCCAAGCAGCCTTCAAAAGCATCTGATTTCAGTAGTTTGTATCCTTTTAAGATCCGCTGTGATGGACCATGACTTGCATATAAGAACACAGATACCACCAAGGAGCACATCAGTCTGATCTTTGAGCTGACTGGGGTGCTTCTGCTTCTGCTTCAGCCTTGCCATTGCTGTTATTGTCAGTGCAATCCTGGACAATATTTCTTGTTTTGATCCCTCATCTTTCACCATGGCTCCTAAGTACTTGAATTTATTAACTGTTTCCAGTTTCTGATCACCAATCATGATGTCAGTGTCGATGCCACTGGTGTTGTTGATTATCAATTTAGTCTTCTCTGCACTGATTTCCATTCCAAAGGCAGTAGCAGTCCTGTCCAGTTTTGCAACCAAATGAGCTAGCACCTCCTCAATTCCTGCAAGGCTATCAATATCATCAGCAAAGTGTTAAGTTTGTTATTATTCTTCATCCAATACTGTCAGTTCCTTCTTGGTGCTCCAGAGCATCTGTCATGATTTTTTGAAAGAAGATGTTGAAGAGTAGGTGAAAGCAAGCAGCCTTGTTTGACTCCCACTTTTGTCCTGAATCAATCTCTTGTTTGGCCATTGATGTAGACTGTGCTGGTGGTCTTGCTGTAAAGGCTTTGAACAGATTGGCTTTGATGCTGTACAGCTACATGGTGGACCAAAGGGCTGCATGCCACACACTGTCAAATGCCTTCTTAAAATCTACACAATTCGAAACTTAATCATCAATTCCCGATTTGTAAAAGTATTATTTTATATTAATTAATTAGATTAAAATCCAGGGAAGAAATAAAGAACAAATATCGTAAATAAGGACTATTTAATGAGATACTCAATGCTTGTGTCTCGCACACATGGGTTTTCAGTTCCCTACGAGAGCAAGGAGATGAGGTGGGGAAGAGGAAGAGACCTTGCCTGGGGGTGGACATCAAAGGTGCTGCCATTAAAGTAACTTCTTCCTATTCACACCAAAATTTGTACCATGTATGCACAGTGTTGAAATGCTTTAATCCACATTTCAGCCTGTTCTGCTTCTCTTATTCTCTTAGATTCTTGGAGTAAACTTAAATTAGAATAAACATTCAGTCACTATATATCTACTGCAAGTTTAAAATGTCAACTTGTTTCTTCTAGATCAGAATGCTAATGGCTGATTTCTCAGATTAACTAGAGGATAAAATTTATTAATTGAAATGTAATAAAGTGTCCGAGTGCATTTTACCCCTTGTCCGGGTTTATTATGAAGTATTCATTACGTTAATAACAATAGTGGTCATATTAAACACACAGTCCTTCCTTCCTTTTCTTTCTTCCATTTCTTTCTCATTAGTTTCTTAACTCCCTTCCTTCCCTTCTCTTCTTCTCCAGCATTTCTGCTTTGAATTTAAAAGAGACAGATAATATATGCAAACATATAATTAGTAGTCCAGTGCCTTTGGCATAAAATCTTTCCCAACCCCGTACCCATTTCTTAAATAAATGTAACCTGCAAATTGTTAAGTGCTTTCCTTAGACCTTCATTTATTTTTGTATCATCAATATTAAATCAGGCTGTTGCACAAGAATTCATTTAGTTTACTTTTGAAGAGTAATTCAACATTAAATCAGGCTGTTGCACGAGAACTAATTTATCATTAGATGCTTTACTGAATGCCCTATGTAGAGGCTCATAAAATTCGATTTTATGTCACTTACAGAAGCTTAGTTCAGCATTAGAGGTAGCTTTAAATTTAATTAAACTCACATATAGCTAGTAACACTTTTGGGGTAAATAATTCGCCCATAATTTTAATATTGACTGGCGGCGGGCGATGTAGGATGTTGATCGACTTTCTGACAGATCGCGTATATGCTTTGAGCAACATACAATAGCAAACTTGACTCTAAAACTTGGTTCCTTTGACGTTTGTTGTATCCCAAGCTGGGCTCAAACACATAACACAAGATAGATGTTATCTCCCTGCTATAAGTGCTGTATCACTGAATTTCACATTCGGGATGTTGAATAGACCAATCTGGGACTCTCATCATGGCTTCCAGTCACTTGAACGTACAAAGGGGAAATTATCTGTGGTGTCTAAGTTTCAGATTGTTCATTCGAATAAATAAAGCCTCATTTTGCCATTTTTCTCTCATACTTTTCTCTTTGTTGTTATTATCTTTGACATAAATTACTAAACTTCATATTTTAATATTTTAATAAATTTTCATATGAATTTTCATCGAAATTCGTGTGTAATTTTGAAGGTTGTATACTTCGGGCATTAGTGAGATGCTTAAAATCCAGAGTTACAGACCGTTGAAAAAGTGGTTGCAATTATGAAGTTTGCCTTTATGTTATATATTTCCTAAACGTCTGCGTTTAGAAAACGATGTCTTTCATCAATGCCATTGACTAAATCTACTATATCAGTTTATTTCTACATCTAATTGCAGAAAATTAGTTACATATGTGATACAAAGATATGGCATGTATCTAATTTTCTAAATATTATTATTATTATACTCAAGCAAAATGTAAATATTTTTACTTACAGAATGTCCTGAGATAAGAGTATAAACAATGTCCATGTGGGGAACCCTATATTAATTTACCAATGGAAACAGTTTTCTGAATGAGAGGGATTATCCTGAATGAAGTAGTCAATGTTCTACAATTCACGATGTGTAGTCAGAGAAGGGAGTAAACCATTGGAACAAAAATTCAACCTTTGCATGACTTGTTATTTGTCGATTATCTGTTAAGTTGCAAGTCCCACTCAAATCATGATTTCTTATAACATGTCAAGGAAATAAATAGACCTATAGGTTCATTGTGACAGGAACTCTGTGGACCTAACTACAGTAAATAACATTAAATGATTATACAGAATGCTTTATAATGGATAAGTTAAAACAAATCAGAAGTGTTTGAATCATCAGTGCACTCGTATAGTTTTGTTAATGCGATATCCTACATAAAATACTAATTATAAATTATTGATTAAATATTGTGTCTATGTTCATTTTGTATTTGTTCTCGTTTGAACTATACTATTTTTGATCTTATATTTAGAAATTTTATGCACGTTATTTTGTTTATTTACCTTAATGAATTGACTAAATTGATTTGTAATATTTATAATTAAAGTGCACTTTCATTATTCATCTCCATGTTTCAAATGAATCTGATAATTATTTTGCTAAGATAGCAAAATTATCATCCGAGTCTTAGTATTCAGTGATTAAATTTTGCACAGGTGCCCACTTGCTGCTGTCAAAATAATTATTAATTATGGCTTGTGCCCAAGAACTGAGGCTCAAATATTGAAAGCTGGAGAGTTAGCCGAGGCAATGAAATAGATGAAAGTGACAAAAGAAATCGTTATAGAACAATTACGGAAAGAACGAGAAAGAAGAAAGAGAGAGAAAGAGAGTGAAAAGACATATACTAAAAGACAGAACAGCAAAAAGACAGAACAGCATAAAGAATGCACAACTATGTATAGATGACAAAGATTATGTCCCAAATAGGTATGATAAAGACAATGTGAGTGTCAACTATTTATTAATATTGCCTGAGTTAGACTCCATAGCAAGAGACTCTACAGATTTGCAAGAATCACGGGTCATTTTACTTCCTGTTCCGACAGGTATATTGCTGGCCAACTATATCATTCAAGCCTGTGCAAAGTCGTATGAGTTCAGTAACTACATAATTACTAAAAGCCTGTTGACGTTCATTTACTATATAGCTATCTAAGACATGGTGAAGTTCATTTGCTTTATAGTTACTAAAATACTGGTGACGTTTATTTACTATATAGCTACTAAAACCTGGTGACGCTCAGGTATTACATAGTTACCTAAAGCCTGATGACGTTCATTTGCTTTATAGTTATAAAAATCTGGTGACGCTCATTTACTATATAGCTACTAAAACTTGGTGACGCTCATTTATTACACAGTTACTAAAAATCTGTTTACGCTCATTTACTACATATTTATCTAAAACCGGATGATGTTCTTTTAATACATAGTTACCTAAAACCTGGTAACGCTCATTTACTACATAAATACTGAAAACCTGGAGACGCTCAAATTGTACATAGACACTAAAAGCCCATTCACTAACAATCTCACATATTAATATTTGTTTGCGCTCCTCTCAGCTTCAGAAACGAGCCGTGCCAAGAAATGCTTGTGTATGAGACGGCCTTAATTGTCAATGCATTCGGGAGATATAAAATGATTTTGCCCCTAGACTGAACGATAGAAAATCTCACCTTTGTGTCAGATTAGAGAAAAGTAGTGAAGGGGTGTATATGTAGTGGGAGGAGATATGCTACCATCATGTGTATGTAAAACATTATCATACTTTATTTTCTGAGGTAACTTTAGTCTTTGCTAAATTGCGTACGTGTAAAATACAACAGTTCAGTTAAGCTACTGTATTGAGATAGTCCGGACAATGTTTTCCAAGCTGTCGCTAAGTTGTATAATATGAAACTGATTAAAATTTCCACTTAAGACACCGCGCATTGAAATATTTTACTATAATACAACCAAAACGCGCATAGAGGACAGAAGTTAACGTTCAACACAACTATTTACACACACAAGCAAAGGACAGTTTACAATAACCAAAGACATTTATTTGCAAATTATTTCACTCTCAAATACTGTGAGTAGATCATACACGCGCATACACAAGCAAAGCCGTGTCATTTCCAAGATTCGTACACAAAGCACGCAACAATCTCATTTGTGTCACTCCTCCACGGTTTGAGTCTTAATGTCTGATTTATTAACATGAATTATTGAATCTGCTTTACAGAGTGTTTAATGCTGCTTTTAACGACGAAAACTGCTTAAGGATCGGACTCTGGGATACTGAGCTATGAGTTTTTCAATAATGTATCTCAAAACGCAGAACCTAGTCCCACCCTCCGCCTATTGTGACTGCTACCTCTGTTTCAGCTAAGACTCATTACAACTCAAACCGTGCACCATTTCAACATGCACGATGCACCCAGCCTGTCAATATTTTTTCTGCCAATAAACTTCAAGCAAACAATGTAACCTTCCAACTGCATTCCCATTGGTCACCCTCTTTCTGAGTTTGTCCTGATAGCTCATTTAGCTGAAGGGACCCATGCACTATTTATTCCATGTTTCAGATATGCTATACAAAGACGCTTTCCTAGGAAAAGTGTCACTAAGATGTGTATTGAAAACTTCAAATTGCTGAAACCATGCCTGATTATATTAGTGACGCAAAGTCTCATTTTGCTTGTGGGAAGCTATTATTACGCAAAGTTTACTTCAAATGGCAATATACAGCATTTATTATCAGCGCTGATTGACAATGGTCAAATCGTTAGAGAAGTCACAACAGAGGTTTCCTCAATTAAAAGTACAACGACAAATAGACATGAAAGTATTACACACGGATTACGCAGCCGTATACCTGATTTTCAACCTGTACACGCAGACGGTAATATTTTTGTTTATTCTGCTCATTTAAGTGACGTCAACGATCCTCCTGTTGTTACAGTCATTGGTTTGGGCGTGCTAAAAACGCTCCCCCGAAATGTTACATGTCGCTTCAGTGGCAGTATTCTTCCGCAGGAATTGGAAAATTCAATTCACAACAACACAACTTTGGAAACGACTGGTAACGTTATCACTCATCCAGATCATCACAATGCAAGGTTTATGGCTGATTTATTTTCTTTTTTAAAATTTTTCTTGAAAGACATTATGTAGAAAATCTGAGTAGGATGACTACGAACGTATATGTAAATATGTATAAACCTCTGTATACTGACAATTTAACAACTGATTTTCATCTCTAATGGCCCTCCACTTTACTCTTCATTTACATATATGAATAAGGAAATGCGTTATTCTTGAAATTAGTTTCACAATTTACAATAGAAGAAGTAGCGCTTTACAGCGTGTGCGTTTTATGAGTTTCAGCAATGTAAAGTTTTTAACAGGCTACTCGCTAATGCCACTCAGGTAGTATCTGTAAAAGAATACATACATTAGTGTTCATTAATAATTAATACAATATGTAAAACAATATGCCACACCGGGTCTCTGAAACGCAGCTGAGGTCATCAGTGTCAGATTAAGATTTAGCTTGTCATATAGTTTGATCACATCCACGTTCTTCCAAAATTAATAACTACCCGCTCGCGTCTATAATTTTCTGAACACGTTCGTGATGTGTTTGGTGACGTATATTTTGATTGTTAGTGCAGCAATTAGATGCAAGCTACGCGATTCTCATGACCTCTGCCCTCACCTGTCAACCAATGATATAGTTTAGGCTCGCTCGGAAGGAGATGTGAAGAAAATGGTTATCACTATTAGACAAAAATAATTACCTTATAATAGTAACGAATGTACACTCTTACAATTGCAATGAAGTAGAAGTAAATAAAATAGAATTTTCAGACCATAATCAGTCATTTGCCTCCCAAAGTGATGATTCCTTTACAACCGAATTGTGCTCATGGAAATTTGAAGACGTCAGGTGCAGAGGAGTGTCTGTTTATTTCGCATCACGGTGCTGAAGGAATATAACTTGGCTACATGACGCTGGGTGTAACGACTTGAGAGCCAGAGCCTTGGGTATTTATGCATGAGGCATTTCTGATGGTCTAGCATCTGATAATAAGCCAATTCATTAGCTCTTTCTGTTGGCGGTCCAAAGCAAACTATCTGGCTAAGGTGTAAACGGCTTCGTCACAGCAATCACTGGTCAGTCAGTAAGTGTGAATAGTATAGTTAATAAAGTCACTGGCAAGAAACACACTCTTCCAGAGGTAGGGCAAAGTTAAACAGGGAAGTTTTTTTTTATTTTTTAATTTTTTTTTTAACATTACTACCCTCCTAGAACAGAGTAAGGAGGAAGGCCCCACAGGAAATCTACAGAAACTGAGAACATCAAGAAGATGAAAAGTTTCCACGCAATTCCTGTGGGGAAAAGAAGTGATCGTAAAGAAGAAGAAAGGAGGTCTACATAAGCAATGAGAGAAATTATCCCATGCTGCGAATACAGAACTGCCTGCTATCCTTAGTTGATGCACTGTCAATCCAGAAAGTAACATAAGCTTCAAACGAGGTAATTTCACACCTACTCATGCACACCCACAAAACTCTATGGTGGGTACATGATGATAGTCAGCTTTTTACTGTCAATTGTGAACCAAGGTCTGTGAATCTTACCAGGATTCTGAAAGATCCAATGTTTTATGGAGGATGTGCTCACTTCTAAGAAGTGCTGCTTTTATTAGTGGGGCGAGTTTGTGCTTTCCAGGAAGTTTATTCAGATAGTCTTCCTACTCAGATGTTATGTTCCCCAAGTAGAGGTCCTGCACGAGTGAAATAACCTTGACAAGTTAATCTCTATTCAATTACTATGAGTTACGTGTCTGGACCACCTCAAACCCATAATCAACCTGTCAAGTTATTTTTGTGAACGTAACTTTAAAGGCGGGACATTATATGGACGGTCTCATTTGACATATATTCGGAAATCGAATTTTATTGTTTTTTTCTTCTTCTTCTTCTTATTATTAAATCTTCTTGTTCTTTCTGAAAACCACAATTTGGTTAATTTGTTAGAGCGACCGAGAAGAGTTGGCTGGGGATACGAACCAGAGATTTGAATATTACAGGTCAAAATTAATCAAAGGGAAAGACAACGTTAGTCAACTCAAGGTGCGTCAGCTAATTTGTCTGTCGCTATGAGAGACAAATAATAGTCCACAAAACGGTCTGGCATAATAGGACTGAAGGACAAATTAGGCTACCTGGATGTTGTCAGAATTAGGGCTAATATAATAACTTTGATGTTTAATAATGTTGAGTCTGCTATTGCGACAGGGTCCTTAAAAATAATCGGGCATGTGACAATCATCATCTTCATAATCATCATCGTCGTCGTCAGCATCACCATCACATCATCATCATCATCATCATATAGTACAAACCCAAGGTGGTGGTCATTGTTATTGTCACAGATTTGAAATAGCATAACGTGTCTGCTAAGAAAGATACGTTAATTCAAAAACAGGACAGGAAGAGCTGCTTTTATTATAACACATTTTATCATTATGACTCGTAATAATCTAGTTTATTCATTAAACGAAGTTCACTATAAAATCGCATTATAGTACTTTCTTTTCTGTTCTTCTGAATAACAGGCACGCGGTAGTACTAATTCACTGTGATCTGCCGGCAAATCTGACACAACCAAGTTACGTCACACTACTGGAAAACATCAGTATGCAAGCGCTCAGCAATTTGAAGATACATTTACCTAGAAAACAGAATGGTACTTCAGCCTGGAAAATGACGATGTGTTTCCCTCCCTTGCATGGAAATTACAACAACTGGAAAAAAATTTTTGAAACTTTTGAACTTGTACGCATGCTTGGTGCTGACCATGCCGTAATATACGTCATGAATGTAGGGGTCAACGCTTCACGCATCCTTGAACACTACAGAAATATTGGTTTTCTGGAGTTATACTCATGGATTAACCCCCCGCGAAACGTGCATTACAATGGACAAATTGCTGCAATTAATGACTGCCTACTGCGCATGCGCTATGTATCTGAACTTGTGGTGATAAAGGATCTGGATGAAATGATCATTCCAAGGTTGCACAACACGTGGTTTGAACTTCTTGACCACATACGTCATCACGCTCGCAATGACTCGAAAAACATCGGTGCCTTCATGTTCCGAAACGCTTTTTTCTACACGGAACCATACAACACCAGCAAGAACCCCGTTGCCCAGACACCACCTGGTCAGAAACCGGACATCAAGTCTCAGACAAACTTAACCGATGAGCAGATCAAACTGGCATGTGAACTAGGCATGGAAACTGTGCTCAGACAATATCGTGCAGTTAACATATGGAAAGCCCCATATCGTGCCAAGAATATTGTAGACCCTTTGAAAGTGCTGATGATGGGAATTCACTCCACTGTTATCTTTGTGCCGGGATACAAGACCGTTGTTGTGGACACTAATGTTGCAATTCTCCATCACTACCGCTGGTGGTCGGTTGATACCACTGTCCGAGACACGGCAGCCATTCGCTTTGTTCCAGAACTTATTGTTAGAATTCAAAATAAATTTAAAGATACATTATTATAGATTGAAATTATTTTAAAATTTATTTTATGAAATGCACATAATTAAGGAAATGGATAAATTACATCGAAAACTGTATTGCTTAAGGATTTGATAGAATATAGCTCTTAAGAGTAAAATATGTCTTTAAATAATGTACAAAAGAGTAAAACATAATGTATTATAATTTTAAGTTTTTATAACCATAATGAGTCTAAGATAGTTTATTAAAACTTTAAACATAGATACATAGATAACGTCCGTCTATCTGGCTATCTGGCTATCTATCTATCTATCTATCTATCTATCTATCTATCTATCTATCTATCTATCTATCTATCTATCTATCTATCTATCTATCTATCTATCTATCTATCCGTGTGTGTTTATCTACTCACAATATCACATCATATAGCATTTAATAAAGTATAAAAGATGGACATACACAACAAATACAAATATGTAAATCAGAAATTTAATAGTGAACCACTTTGTTGTTCTGGAAGAACCTTTAAGAAATAAGGTTCAGTCTTAAGCAGCCCATTGCGTATTGTATTTTCCTTTGTTTTTTACGAGTTCGTTGAGTACCTGCCGAAATGTTGTGTTGGAAATGCCGTTTTAATATCAATGCAGACACCACAAATTATGAGAGAACAGTGAACAGATGATTTCAACACTTATTTTTTCTTTCTACCGGAATCCTACAGAGATGTCTTTTCATGTCCCCTTTTCCAACGGTAGAGAAGAAATGACGTCAGTCAGAGACGACAGTTTCAGCTGTCCACACGAAGCATCCCTTCTCGGGTCACTGGGTCACATAGTTAGATCAAACAAATCCACAGACGAAAGGGAACCCGCGGTCGAAGAATCGGAAGAAGATTGATCAATGATGAAACTCGTAAGATGACAATAATGTGCTGCTGTTGTCTCAATTTCTGTAAAATACTGGTCATTTGTAAGAATCCAGTCTGCCTTCCACCCTTTCCATAAAATAACTTATCATATTCTTCTTAAATAATTCAGTTATTCATCTCTCTCAGCTATTGCTGTGTAATTTTACCTTATTGCTAGGTAAATCAATGAAACAACGCTATACACGTTTTTCTTTTAATTATACAGCATAATCACACACACACACACACACACACACACACACGCACGCACGCACGCACGCACGCACGCACGCGCGAGGCGCACGGATATACTTTGACAGATGCATACAATTAAGCAGGAATGTGATAATGTAACTTTTCTTCAAGCGAATCTTTACAAATATATTTACATTTGCGGAGTAGATATGTTTATAAAGATGAGAATGAAGGGATACAAGCGATTTTAAGGGCCAATACTCAGTCAGTCAAGCAACACAAGTTGACTTACGTCTCTTTGTAGTCATTGCTTGTCGTATTGTGACAGTGATTTAAAATCTTATCACTATGTTCATTCCTATATACATACTGTGTTCATAATTCGAAGATGATAATGTTACACGTGTTCTGAAAACGTGCTTATGGTAATAATACGTGCTTATGAAAATAATTGCACACTGTTAAAATAATATTTTTTAAAAGAAAACATCAACTTAAACAACTTTCCAGTACTTGCATTTAAACTACAATCTTAGACTTTACATAATAAAATTATGTGACACTATTTCTCTACTGCTTCTCTAAAAATAGTGACAATGATAGTCGAACCTGTGGTGGAGTAAATTTGCCTATCCTTATTTCTAAATATAACTGTGATTTAAACTGTTAAATGTCAAAGTGACCCGACCTTGTACACTGCTTATGCTGATATTTATGTAAATATCGAAATCAGAAATAAACAACTCAGATGAACGATAGGCTAGAAATTCCAATTAGATGAGTAGTTTTTCTGACTAATAGTCTCACACTTGTTCGTAACAAATTAATCCGATGGGGATAGACCGGAAATACTTTTGTTGAACATATGCTCTATTCTAATCACTTTGAATTTGAACATAATTCGAGTCCAGTCATCAAGTTAGTTTATGAGGTTTTCTTTTTTTTCTTTTTTTTTTTTTTTTGGGGGGGGGTATTTTACTTTTTCACGTCATGCTATGCTAACTACTGTGCCCTAGTAGATTGCGTTGGTATGTGAATCCGGTGTTGTCGTCAACTTAGCAGTAAAACGCATTGCTGTAAGTTGATTCCTGTGAATTCTGTTCGAGAGCCAATATCACAGAAATTTGTGGCTTGAGTTTGTCTCGAAACTTCACAAATATTATTTTGAATTTTCCTCGTGGTGTGTTACGTAAGCGCACATGGACACTATATATAATATAGATATAATTCGCCATAGAGATGAGAGTGGAGCTTCAGAGATATAATTATAGTCATTGTACATAACCTTTTCAAAGATGGTAGCTGTTAATAACATGTTTTCACAACAAGCCACTGTCTTTCTTATTTAGGTGGTGTCCTAACGTATCCCTTCATGGCACCTTACACAACTGTTCCAGAACCTTCGATGAGCTCACAACGCACACAATGGAGAATCGTCCAGAACTTTGCATGCACTATCAAGGAACATCATGTAGAATGTTCCTGAATTTTGTATATGCTACTCAGCAAACAATGAGGAATGTTCAAGAAACTTTCATAAATTCTTGAGACCAAATTTAAGCCACAATTTTTTGCCATATTGGCTCTCAAATGGAGTTTATAGGAATCAACATACAGCAGTTTATTTACTGATAAGCTCGACGACAACAACCCTGGATTCACAAACCAATGCGATTCAGTAGAGTACAGTGGTCACTGTAGTCTGAAGCAGATACAATACTACGAAATAAAAAGAAAAAAGACGAAAAGATGGGAGGAAAGATAACAAATATAGCATCAATCAAAATTCACAGCTATAATTTACAACAGACATGTAATCAAATTAGTGAACATAGAAATAACGACTCACTTACATAAAGTATTCTCCAATTCAAATAATGGATCAATAGCAAACAAGTATGAAATATTTCCAACTCCATTATTTTCTTTATCAGCCAGTTAATTTACAATAAGCTAATGATCACCTTTATGATCAGACTTAAGTTATGTCAAAATCAAACTGATTAGAAAAAACTGACTTTATACAACAAAAAGCTTTCGGTCCATCCCCATTAGATGAACTGAAAGAGGAGATTATAAACAACACAACGTTTATTTAAGAAATTATTATGTTGTCACATGTTTCTGCAATTTCGTCATTCATGTAAGAGTTGTATTCTGTTACTGCATTGTTATTTTATTGTTTGAAAATGATAATGACTTAATAATACACGAGTATAGAATGTTGCATCGGACATATGTCCATTGGTTGAGGTTTGGTGAGTGTTAGGGATTGCAGAATTGAAATAAACGTCTTGTTATTTTGGGTTTCTGGATGGCTGCTTGTTTTCCTGGTGTTTTGTCTGAGATGTGCACTTATTTGACTATAAACACTTATCAGTGTTCGTAAATGTGTCAGAGTGAAAATGAGTGTCCTTTACGGTTCACGAAGCAAAAATGTCGGTCCGGGGGTAAAAAAAAAAACAACAACAACAAAAACAACAAAACCCCGTGCACTTGATTGACGTTCAAAGTTTCATAGAAACTGATTTTTTCCGAGGTTCTAACTAATCTCACAAATGGAAACCGAAACTAGAGTTCGAGCTAGGTGCAAGGCAAATACTCATAACTGTCTGCCCTGTCCATTTCGCACTCTCTTATCTTCCCTATCTTGCTGTTTTATCAGTGAATCATACTAATTAAACTTTGATTACTATCATTGTTTTCATGTGTATGCCCTTTGAAATAAATCTTACATCGTAGACTGGTTATATCATGCTCTAATAAACTTTACAATAACATCGTAGACTGGTTATATCCTGCTCTAATAAACTTTACAATAACATCGTAGACTGGTTATATCTTGCTCTAATCAACCTTACAGTAATATGGTCACGTGCTCAATGTACATGTTGTTGAATGTAATATGTCTGCGCACACAAAGATAAATGAAAGAAATAGTATTTCAACTTAAATTTCAAACATTACGACCAAACGTGTTTCACATTTGTATATTATATAACACATATAACACTATTTAAACAAAATGTAATTCCTACTTAAGATCTAACTTGATTTTATGAAAATGTCCCAGAGAAAATAAAATTGGAATACACCGCTAAGAAATATGTTCTTAAAGCTTTAAATCCGTTGAATAGTGTTATGATTTTCTTCCTCTGTGCCTTACGGATTCTTTAAGTTTTCGTAACTTTCTCCTATAGTTGTTGTACTTTAGTGAATATGAGTGTGACTATTGCTTCTTTTATTTGGAGTGAGGGCATTTCCATTTTCGCGTACACGTTACTGGACGGATGCCTCTACATTGACTTGGTCTTGTATTCTGTTACTACGAAGGTGTATTTAGCTGTCCGTTGACCTCTCAGCCTTATGGAGGAAGGGGTGTAACCCAGTGTCCAAGCTGGGAAGAGGCCAGATGGTCAATCACTCTAATGTAACTTGAATCATGTCGGCTATATTCACTGATATGCCTTATAATGGAGTTGGTTTGGTTGGTTTTTTGTTTTCCCTTCTGATTTTTGTAGTAGAACCATTTTCTCTCTGCATCCTCCAATTATTGTTAGAAGTCTACGGAATTGACAGAGACGACGTATCAAAGGCTCTCCAGTCGAAAGATTTATCTAACTACTATCATGTTATCTGGTCACTACGCTTTTATCACTGTAAGCAACACTACTAGCATTAATGCTGAAATCTAAAACACTACTATCATGTTATCTGGTCACTACGCTTTTATCACTGTAAGCAACACTACTAGCATTAATGCTGAAATCTAAAACACAACTATCATATAAAACAATTTAAACATAGAGAGGTTCAAATATCAATACAAGAAAGCTACATCTATCTATCATTATTTATTTTCAATTCCTAAAAAGTTATCTCAATTTATTTGGTAGGGAAGATTATTCAGATACTCTTTCAAATATATAAGAATAGTTTTCTTTAGTGATTGCGTAATTATTCTCATAATGAAACAG
This sequence comes from Sinotaia quadrata, assembly GCA_028829895.1. NCBI lineage: Eukaryota > Metazoa > Mollusca > Gastropoda > Architaenioglossa > Viviparidae > Sinotaia > Sinotaia quadrata. The sequence continues at coordinate 131,888,220 of CM054179.1, read as the reverse complement.
CAGTATATTTTTCTGGCACTGCAAAGGCAAACGTGACGACTTTTGGAGGTTCGCTTGCCGGGTTAGATGTAGCCGGCCATTAATCCCTGAATCTCTGTGTGGTGATAACCATAAAGTGACGTCCCAAAAGTGATAATGACGATTATAATAAGTCGAAGTTAATCTGTCGCAGTAATTACTGTTGTCATACGAAAAATGTTAACATTATCGATAGACTCGTGGTCTCGACTTTTATTTATAGACAGGAGATAACAGCAGTAGATCACATGCACACACACACACACACACACACACACACACACACACACACACACACACACACACAGAGTCATATATACACATATAAAATACATATATGTACACATATGCACAAACACACGTATACGCAAGACGAGGAGGTTAAGAATAAAATAATATCAACTCTCCTTTGGGTCAACAAATCGGTTTCATACTTTAGGGCGTTCAATGCATGTCTAATATTTGCTTTACTTGAAATAGAATCGCACGGTTTTGTTATGTCCATTATTAGCATACATAACGAAGAGAATACCGGACAGGCACTACTCCATTTAACGAGTAAATATATGTGGTGCAAACAAGGAAAATTGCATTTATTAATTAACAGATTAATTTTTCAAATTCTCATTGGGGATTTTACAAATCGTAAGGTTCAATTTTATTTTAATAAAAGTAATTTTTGGTATTGAGATACTGGAGTATATATCTACTCCTACGGAAGTCAGGAACAAAGTGTCGATCTGACTGAGGGGTGACTGAATCCTTCGAGAATGAAGATAAACAATCATAAAAAAGATAAGATTTTTAAAATAAATATCTTACGACTTGCAATTTAATCTCTCTAAATTATGTTCATGATAAATTTCTCTGCCTAAACCCATTGTATCACGTTAGATGTTCGTAAAAACAAATTGAGAATGTGATGCAAAATATGTTAACACTTCTTAGGGATTATTCTGTTAAAGTATTATCATTGAATAAAGACGAAACGCTTAAAGTTAATTTATACCTTGTTACTATAGCTGAGATGATGGAAGTAATGAATAAAGAGCAAAATATAAAAATGTGTGTATATCTGCATTCACTGTAAAGTATAAATATCTCACCAAGCCAACGAAAGGTGAAGTCAATCGTATTACAGCCTCCTGGATTGGAGACAAGTAACAGCCAATCTCCATCACTATACTCTTTGAAGTTATGGAGCCGTAGTGTGAAGTTCAGATCGGGAACTGTTCCTTCCATACCACAAGAGCAGTGTTTACCTCGGTGGTCGATGTCCAGGGAACTCTCAGTGTAAGATTTCGCAGGTGTGCTCGTTGTATAGCACGACACATTTTTGGTTTTTGTTTCGTGTGCTGGATGACATTTATCTTCAGTCCCACGTGTTCTACTTGATTCCGATAGCTCGTAAAGGATGCATTGTGCAATGTCTGTCGTATGCGCGCGAACTAGAAACGTAAATATGTTTGAAGAGATCACAGGTTTTGGTGAAGTATTGACAAACTCTGGAGGACCTGAACGCAGGGACAAATTATAAAAAACTGCAGACGAATATTTATTTACTATGAATTAAATATTACATAAAAAATAAACATTCTTCACTTTTACCTTACTCGAAATGGGTGTGTGGATGTAGTTATATCAACAGGTAATTATAACGACAAATACTCATTGAGACAGGCAAACACACCGATAGATAAATAGATAAATAGATAGATAGATAGGTAGATAGTTAGATAGATAGATAGATAGTTAGATAGATAGATAGATAGTTAGATAGATAGATAGATAGATAGATTGATAGATAAGATAAGATAAAATGAGATGAGATTAGACAAGATAGGTTAGAATAGATCAGATAGGACAGTATTGGTTTGAACTGCAGTGGTATTGGATGGATGGATGGATACTTAGAAGAAACTCTGTTCAGTTACAGTTTATAAAACTGCCAAAATTTGTTGCGTTATCAAAGATGGCAGGTTTTGTGAGATATTGACATTTTTAATGCAAATATATATAATACAATATTTATATGCTCATTTTCAAATTATCGCGTACACCATGCCTTTAGACAATATGATTATTTGACTATATTTACACAGACTGTCGTTGACGTTATACATTAAATAGAAATGTTTACTCTGAATCTAAATAACACATGAGCTTATATGAATTAATGTTTGTTAGCTGATTATGTTTTATAATTAAAAGAAATCTAATATTACTCGTCGGTTTAACAATAATTGAATATTTCACCGAGAAAGTGTTTATAATGTAATACTGTTTTTGAAGGCCACTAATGCTAAAAGATACTCCGAAGTGTTAATCCGTACCAACAAATGTATTTAATGTAAATACGTTCTTGCCAGCGCTTTCGTATTTTAAGCTTACTCTTCTCAAAACATGCAATAGCTGTTGTTTTCGTATTTTAATCTTACGTCTTCTCAAAGCATGTGCAATAGCAGTTGTTGTCGTATTTTAATCTTACATCTTCTCAAAACGTGTGCAATAGCTGTTGCTTGCATAGAACATACTAAATGTTTTTGTAATTAACAATTTAATAATGTCAGTCAGGTTAAATCACTTACAAGACATAACTATAATTATTTATTATCTGCTCTTTCCCACACATCTAGCAAACATTAACTTAAAAATACCTAATTCCTAAATTATAAATTTACTTTAGCTCTTGATAAAATTTATTAGTCATGCAAAATGTAGCGAAAACGTGTTTCAACGTCTGGTTTGTCTTTGATCAAATGATGTGACATTGCCGCCATCAAAGAATAGCAACTATGTACAGAATGAAATGTAATCCACAGACATTCCTTTCTTAAAAAATATTTTATGCCAAGAGTATTACTACAGAAGAATGTCTGGAAAATGCGATATAGCTTGAAATTAATTAAAAGAATTAATTATTCTGAAATTTCATGAAAACATAAATGAATGTTCCATTTACTATGCGAACAAGATTTTCAAATTTCACTCACACTTCGGCGTTGTTACCATATTTCCCCCCTTTAAAAATATTTGAAACCATTATAATATGCGTAGAAAGTATCTTGATTAATTACATCATTGGCACTGTACCCCGTAAGTAGACTAATGAGCTATAACACCCGTATGCAGACTGAATTAGTTAATAGCACAACCGTATGCAAAATAGTTATCAGTATTTGAAAAAACAACGTAAAATAAATATTTTGCATAACATCACTATGTCATTACTATGTCAGAACAATCCTTAGTACATATTTTGTTTTACAGTTTCTGCCACACATGAAGATAATGCTTCATTCTTTATTTTTAATTCTTTAATTTAATTAAAATAATTAACGTATCTTTTAGAACCAATAATTCATTAGAAAAAACCTTGTGAATATTTTTGTAGCGTAAATAGACTTACATCTAGTCAGCAGACTAACAGACAATGTTCTTTCTGAATTGTCACTTTTACACAGAATGTCTTTTCTCTTGAGACAGTCGGGGGACGTAACCGTGTAGTTTAATGCTGTTCCATTTGTCGCACAGGTTAATTCGTTTCCATTGCTGTCAAGAAGACGGGCTGTAACAGGCGGGTTTCCATTTTCCCAATAACAGACGACAGTAGATTGGTTTCTGCTCAAGATGTGGAGATTTCCAGTTATGTTTCCATCAACTTCCAATCTTGTTACACTAGCTGGATCTGTGTGAATGAAAGATTAAATATTATATCTAATCTTTTGGTTTTTGTCTTCACTCTCTCGAGCAACCTCTTCACGTCATTGCGGTTTTATCTCCTTGTAATTAAAACGAGCATTAAAGAAACCATGCAAAATCACAATTTACACCATGAATAGGTTTCATGTAAGTCAATATAGCTAATGAATAAAAGTAGCAATCATTTTAAATAATAAAATCACTCGTTCACTCTAAACTGTATTAACCATACACAGGTGAGATTATCAATCCTTCTTCATATTACTAACAATCAAACAGAAATGTGACAAGCATGTTTTTGTAATGAACTGTTTCTGTGGAGTGCATTTATACTATTCTTGATATAATTAATAATTTTCACCTGCTTTTGCTTTGCTATTGTAATAAAATTTTCCATGCAAAATTGCGTCAAAGCCAGATTAAAACAATAGTGGCGGTGGTATAGCGTGAAAGAACATAACAGAAGGTCTATTAGGTACGCGGTCTTCTCTTTAAAGAAGCGTTGCTGACACACAAGGCTGGTGAGATCAGTGAAATCCCTGAGACCGTGGAACAATCTCATTTCTACCTGCACAGGAGTCAATCGCCAGAGTGAATCCCTAACCCCCCTCCCTCTTCAAGGTAGTAAGAGTAGGAATATTTTCATTGATGCTAATATCGTAAGCATAGAATGCATGCTAAGATTGGGTGAGAACGTTTCGAAGTAATTTTGATGTCTTTTAACGTTAAACCCTATTGTAGATTGTTAGATTATTTCGCACATCTTAAGCAAAAAGATTGTTGCCTAATTTCCTTTAATTTAAATAAGTCTTCTAACTTCTCTAGGATCTTTGTTTTTGGGGGGAACATTTAAACTTCGCTTGTGTGTGCTTGTTTTCTCGCTTTATGTCCTTTTAGTTTCGGGCAGTCTAAGGAGAAAGTTTTCGGTTGTGAATGTATTTCTTTGACTTGTAGGATGTATTTTTATAATTTGAAATATTTTCTAAATTGTCTCCAATGTCCACAATTTGCATTTATTGTGAACACGTCCAGTCGATTGTATTTCCATGGTTACCTAAAGAGAATTTGTATTCTTATCATTAGTAGTCGTAATAGTAGAACTTTAGTAGTATCATCATCATCATCATCGACTCTTAAAAAAAACTGTTATCAGTCCATTACTTTGGCTGTGAACTTTAATCTGGAATCCTTCCAGGATTGTGGGAGGTCCAAGATTTTAAGGACATTGGAGAGCCACATTTAGCAGTGAGGCAAATCTGTGGTTTCATGGCAGATTATAAAGTTATATCTACTACTCCCAAGGCTCCTTTTACTACTGGTATAATCTACTTTTACTTTCATTGCCTCTAGATTTCAGCTCTAATATCCCTGGCATTGTCCAATCGTGTTCTTGTCTTTGCTCTCTCTCATTTGGTAAAGAAGCATTGAAGATATTTGCTATCAATTGGAGTTGTTGGCAGCAACAATGTCTAGTCTTATATGGGTCATACGTGATCATTCTTATGTCGAAATCACACAGTATTTTAATTTCTTCAGTTTTAACGCCTAGGTTTTGGGTGAAGAATTCATGCTCTTCCTGGTGATTTGATTCAGTACTTCTCACACATATTTCTATATCAGAAAATTCTCCACTTCATCAATGCTTCTGACTTGTTCTGTTCCAGGTAGAAAATGATATCCAAAGTGTGTTTATTTTCTTGTTCGTGTTGTTTTGGGGGTGACTTCAGCATTTCTGGATCCTTCAAAATATTCATGATTTTTTAATTGTTAGATTTTGTCTTTCGTGTTTAGTCTATTGCAACAGTGACGTCTGCTTCTATTACAGTTGGTAAACGTCTCTCTCTCTGCCATCCAAATGTGGGCGTATTATTATAAGTATCTGTAGAAGTAGTTGAGGTCGTAGCAAAGGTAATAATAATAATAGCAGTATTAATATTATCATTATCATATATTGTTTCACGCATTTTTGATCGTATTTTTGTTTACACTTATATGAAGTAACAGTTTGATGAGAGATTTATTGTACACACAACCGGACCTAGCATTAAAATGAATAAACATGAATAAAGACAGGTGCATGCAGATTACTGAATGTATTTGGTATTTTATTATAGGTGTTATTTATTTAGTGATGAAAACGAATGTTTCACGCGCAATCAAGCAAGCAAAGTTAAATATAGCACACTGAAGGAAAAACAAAATATAATGACATGAATGCTTATCCAATTATTGCATGTGTATATAATATATATCTATAGGTAAATGTGTATTTGAGCTTGTAGTTTTCATGTTTGGTCAGATGTGTATGTCAGTATACTCACGTGTAATGATGAATATTGTACTTGCTAATATCTCTTCATTAACAACATTTCCTCTCCTAACCGTAAATAGCCAGAGGCCGTTGTCACTCCTGTATACTGTTTTCTTGAACAAATAAGTTCCGTTTTGGATACAAGAGCACGTTATTGTACTAGATGACCTTTTACACTTATCGTCAGTCTGAAATAAGACACATTCATAAGGTTCATGTTCTTTAAATACAAACAGTTTTAGATTTTCACCTTTCCAGCACTCATTCAAACTGAAAGTAAATTCTATGACTGTATTTTCCATTGCTGTTATATTTTCCAGAGGATTGTGTGTGAAGTAGAGGACTAGGAAACCTGCAATCATTAAACAGATTGGCAATGATTTATATTTTCCTACCTGTTTTACTCATTTATACAGTTTTTCAAGTTCTCAATCAGCACAAACATATTTTTCACACTCACCCTCGCATCAGATTAAATTAATTGATAGAAAATTGTATCCCTCTTTTTCTATTTTAATTGCTTTTTGTCACAATTTGTTAGAGAACTGATGCTAGCTATCGAATTTCACTTATGACAGCTACAGTCTTTGTTAAAATAATAGTTATAACAAAACACTGACGTACTACTGATCACTGGTGGCAAACGTTGGTACGCTGATTCATTTGTGAGAAAATCAGTACTGAGCTATGCATGGATCGTGGACAGGTGCTCATTAATTTATTAATATTGCATTTCTAACTGCATGCACTGATCCAGTTTAGTTTTTACTTAACAATGCTACAAATCTGTTCCTAATTCGCACTTAACCTACTTTGAATCTATAGCCGCTGTTTATATTTCCTAATCCCAGCCAAACCCACCCAGCCAGCGCTTGTCACCACTGAAATTATTACCTGAGCCCAAAAGGTATGAAGAGCTAAATATAAGACGTTCAGTGATGAAGCTGTGCCATTAAATGGAAAGTTTCTTCTAATTATGTAATAATTTTATAATTTTATGTACGATGGAAACGGTATTAAACTACTGAGCTATATATTATTATTCTTTTGCAAATGTCCATCCAGATGATATAAATGGTGGAAATGAGGAAAAGGGGCAAATGTCAGACTTAAGAGTGTGGCAAGTACGTGCTAAGCATGAGTGATTTTAATGTTAGACAGGATGGTTAAATAGTTACTTCTTTGAGAAGTCGAGCCACCAGAACAATGTGTAAATATAGAACAGTAACAAATAACACGTGATACAGATTTGCTGATGTGTGGATATATATTGACCAATAGTATACCAGCCCTCCAAACAGAGCTAGAAGTGTTGTCGAAGTGTGTTGTGCCGGACTGATTAATAGTAATGATGAGAAGTCAGCGTTAGGTGGATGATGGGCAGAATTCCACCAAGACAGAAATCGATGAAATGATCATCACTCTTTGTGAATCTAACTTAGCGAGTGGAAGCGTAGTTTGGTAAAATCAGAACAATCGAGTTTGGAAAACCCTTTTGTTGAAAGTTAACTTTGCAAGTGTAGTGGAGGAAAACTGGGGAATGATATTATATTGTTTTATAGAAATGTGCCAATGGAAAACGAGTGCAAAGGGAGTATTAGTCGACTTGTTAATGAGGCGTTTATTTTTATAGATTAAGAAGTAAATGAAAGTGCGATAAATTGGAAATTAGAAATGTGATATTTGAAATTGTGTAATACATTTTGGAAATTAGAAATGTGAATTTTGTAATACATTTTGGAAATTAGAAATGTGAATTTTGTAATACATTTTGGAAATTAGAAATGTGAATTTCGTAATACAGTTTGGAAATAGGATTATATTAAATTATATTTCAATTTTGGGTTACAGCTTTCTTCCTGAAGTTCTAATGTGGAATGAGACCATCCAGTTCCAGCCAATTGAAGATGATACCGCTGACCTGTATGGGGTACCGGGTGTGAGTCAAGGTGAGACTGATGAAAGAGTATTTCACGACGTATGTCAGCGACGACAATTAAATATTTGTTAGAAAGACTGAAATGAACCTTAATTTGTAACATTAATAGGGTTGTGAACTGTGCGCGAATGTCAGAACATTTAGTGATTAGAAATTTGTTAGTAAGAAATCGATTGTTATATCACACTGATCTGAATGAGAGTCCCTTTAATGAATTTTACGCTTCGTTTTATTCTTCTTGTACATTACATTTTAATTGCTAACTGTTAACACTTTTCCCCCACGTGCCGTTGGTGTACTGTTAATGTAACTGCAACGTCGCATCATTTTGCAACGTTATTGTACTTTGCAACTTAATTGTCTGTACCAATTATCAATGTCTCAGTATTACCACATGGGACAGAAGTCAAATAATAATTACAACTTAATTGTCTGTACCAATTATCAATGTCTCAGTATTACCACATGGGACAGAAGTCAAATAATAATTACAACTTAATTGTCTGTACCAATTATCAATGTCTCAGTATTACTACATGGGACAGAAGTCAAATAATAATTACAACTTAATTGTCTGTACCAATTATCAATGTCTCAGTATTACTACATGGGACAGAAGTCAAATAATAATTACAACTTAATTGTCTGTACCAATTATCAATGTCTCAGTATTACTACATGGGACAGAAGTCAAATAATAATTACAACAAAGACATGACTCTCGTTTTAACAATAAAGGGTTGATTAGCTGCAACAGCATCTTTAAGTGGACTATTTTATTAAATCTAAATAGTTCTAAGCTAAAATAGATCACCCCCTTGTATTATATGACTATTTGCATTATTTAAAGCGAAGTTTGTCTTGAGAATATAAACACGAAGAGGTTCATAATATATAGCAATTTACTGTACATTGGATCTGCACTATAATTTAAAAAGAGAAGCAATATAATAAATAAGGGAAGCAATATAATAAATAAGGCAAGCAATATAATAAATAAGGGAAGCAATATAATAAATAAGGGAAGCAATATAGTAAATAAGGAAAGCAATATAATTAACAAGTGAAGAAATATATTTAATAAAGGAACCATTTTAATTAATCAGGGAAGCAATATAATTAACAAGTGAAGAAATATATTTAATAAAGGAACCATTTTAATTAATCAGGGAAGCAATATAATTAACAAGTGAAGAAATATATTTAATAAAGGAACCATTTTAATTAATCAGGGAACCAATATAATTAACAATTGAAGCAAACTAATTAATAAAGGGGAAATATAATTACTAAGCAAAGCAATATTTTAAAAGGGACTTTATATATTTAATAGGAAAAGTAATATAGCTAACAAGGGAAACAATATAATTAATAAAATAAGTTCTAAGAGGTCCAACACTTGAAGCTTTGCCTTTACATTGTGAAAATTATTTTCAGCTTTCAGAAGAAATTTATTTTCAGCTTTAATTTGAAGTACACTTTTTTCCAATCATGGACCTGATGAATTGTGTAAGAGATTTCAAAGATTATAATATGCAAAGTTATGTGAAGATGACTACCATTACACTGACCGTAACGTGAAGTGCAATTTCTTCAAGTAGCGTCAATACATGTTACACTTTTTTTATCCTAAGTTTGCAGTAATCGTCAATTAGGTACTCCATTGTTCTAAAATAGCATTTGCTATGATCGTCATTAGGTACTCCATTGTTCTAAAATAGCATTTGCTATATGATCGTCATTAGGTACTCCATTGTTCTAAAATAGCATTTGCTATGATCGTCATTAGGTACTCCATTGTTCTAAAATAGCATTTGCTATATGATCGTCATTAGGTACTCCATTGTTCTAAAATAGCATTTGCTATGATCGTCATTAGGTACTCCATTGTTCTAAAATAGCATTTGCTGTGATCGTCATTAGGTACTCCATTGTTCTAAAATAGCATTTCCTTGCACACCCTCTGACAGAGTTAACGGGTGGTGGCATTTCACAGAGCATTTCAAACAAAAGTGAGACATAACATTCTATTTTGTAACTTTAATTAATTATTGTGGCCTTTACGGCAAATTCTTACTGCATTTTTAAAATGCTGTTCACTTTGCTTCAAGTAAAAAGCTTTTGTGTAATTAGTTCCGCCCGAAAGAGTAAATTGATAGTGCCACCTGACCAAATGAATGTCTATGGAAATGAAAGCTATGTCATGTGCTTTATATGCATATATATTCTGGGGCTTCGTGACGTCAGTCATTTCGGGTTGTTTGTTCAGAAAGCTGATACTGGTTATTGGAGAGGGTTTAATAGTTGTCACTGTAGAAAGTTAATAATTAGTTATGTGTTGAAATTTGAAGTACGTAGGATTAATTAAGCACTAGGTCAGGCTGCATTAAGTGGCGTCAATAATTATAAATAATTTTAGTTTCTCTTACATTAAAAATTTTTAGTAATTGTTTATCGTGTAATGGATAATGTTGTCTACGATCTTTAAGTATAATGAATGCATTTGAACTTTAAAAACCGACACAAATATCTTATTTTATCATCGGTAAATATATTTGACATGTCGTGTCGCTCAGACTGCGGACTTTGTCAGTCAATGTCTATTCCACATCTATGGGCAAATGTCATAGTCAAACCCAAAATGCCCGTTCGTTGCATCTTCACCCCTCCTTCATGTTTGTTAGTAACATAAATTATTTTTTTTAAAAAGTAACACTATTTATGACTGCAGGGAAATCCTTCGATTGTAACAGCTAGGGCTTGTTAATAATGGACTGCACAACTCGCGTATCTGTCAAAGTATAAAAAATATAAAACAAAATTGATAAATTACACTTAATAAGATATATATGAATTAGGTGCATTACGTTTGGAAAATAATTTTAATTTCAGGAAGAAGCTATTGACGACTTCAAACAGGCTGAACATCGCAAACAATCATCTTTTACTCTGCTTTAATGCAAATCTGATTTTATCTAATATTTTAATATAATACCATAAAAATATTTATTTAAACAAACATGTCTAAAAAAGCACATTATTCCACTTACATGGTTGGTTTCCACTAAGAACAACAGGCCATGAAAGCAAGTCGATAACTAGACGACTAATGAAGAATGAATCATAGAACCCCATTACATCCCTTTATCTTCTCTCACTTATAATTTCAACTGCAGTCGAGGACTATAGAAATATGTCAACTAAAACAACAGTATTTAAAAGAAATGAATATACTAAAATAAACACTTTCTATTATAGAAGTGCTGAGCAATCAGTACATTGTGCACTTTGTCAAATCTTCCTTATCAGATCAAGAGTCTAGTCAATAGTTGAAAACAACTAAAGAAACTAATCGACATCAAATGTATTCAAACGCCTACAGTACATTTATTAAGATATACATATTATTTTTACTTCAAGTGTCATAAAGTGTTCAAATGAAGTTTTTCCGTTACGTGTGCCTCGTTGATATACAATCATAAAATAATACTTTACAAGCAAATCATCTTTGGTTGTAAAATAAAATAAAATAGAAACATATTTCATTGGGACATTTTTATAATAAGATAGCAATAAGATAATGCACATAAAAGGTATAACAAATTAATTTACACAACGTTTCTCAAACCTTAAAGTACTGTTGTAAAAATGCATCATTGCAAGAATATAAAGTGTGTGCAATAAATATAAATAGCACTGATCCTGGTTTTGATACGGTGGCGAGAGATACACGGGAAATATGTGCGTGTGTCTATGTATCTAATAAATCTGTCAGTCTGTTTATTCACACGTCCTTCTATAAATATGTCTATCTATCTATCTATCTATCTATCTATCTATCTATCTATCTATCTATCTATCTATCTATCTATCTATCTATCTATCTATCTGTCTGTCTGTCTGTCTGTGTGTCTATCTCCTTTGAATACCATTTAGACATTGGGTTATGGGCTCCTAAACATTAAGATTCTTTTTGGATTTCACGAACACATTCTGTGCGACTGTTACATTTTAAATCTGACCGTTGTTCACGATCCTTGGAAAATGCAGGCCGTAGTTTAACTGTTGATTGTGCTAGCGGTGATGTACGCAACTATGCAAAACTGTAAACATGGCCACCCTGCAGAGAAATCTAATAAGTTGACCGTCGATGCCAAATGGCTGCTTATAATAAAGTGACCAGTAGGCCGCCTGACGTGGCTAGGGCAATGCTGCTAGATTCGTTCCTATGGAAAGGTCCAATGACCAAAGAATAGTAAATTAGTTAACCGTTAGTCTAGAATAAATATGGAGATTGAATGTAAGTACTACTACCCGTTGGGACACAAATTCGATCAGTGGTCAGCAAGGAAACTTTTGCATCATTGCACAACTTCCTACTGTATATATGATTGTTCGAAAAACGATTTTCCCTTTCCAGACTGCAAATTATCTTATTAAAAATAACCACAAAACTAAAATTGCAAGGTTTTAGTAGTTTTGTAAGAAAGAATGTAAGTAACATATTGTGTGACAACAGTGTGACCCTAAGTATTAATGCAAAAAAAAGAGTCAGATTGCAATTATAGATGTACAAATATTTAGCTTATTTACTTTTAAGTGCTGAAGCGATTAGGTTTCCGGTCTCTTTGCAGTTCAGTTTCGGGTCTTCTGGAACTCTAAACAGAGGCTGATTCGGTTCGGGTGTTTGCTAACTTGGTGTTATTTTGTTTGCTAGTTTGGTGCTAATTTCTTTGTTTGGTAGTATTTTGTTCTCTAGGTTGGTGCTATTTTGTTTGCTACCTTAGTGATAATTTCTTTGCCTGCTTGGGGCTATTATGTTTCTAGCATGGGGCTATTTTGTTGCTAGCTTTGTGCTAATTTATTTGCCTGCTTGGTGCTATTATGTTTCTAGCTTGGGGCTATTTTGTTGCTAGCTTTGGGCTAATTTCTTTGCCTGCTTGGTGCTATTTTGTTTGCTACTTTGGTGCTAATTTCTTTGCCTGCTTGGTGCTAGTTGGTTTCTAGTTAGTGCTGTTTGTTTGCTAGTTTGGTGCTAATTTCTTTGTCTGCTTGTACTTTGCTTAGTGCTAATTTCTATGCCTGCTTGATCTTGTTTGTGTGCTAGATGGTACTAGTTTGTTTACTATGTTGATACTAGTTCGATTACCTTGTTTGTTGCTGTTTTGATTGCTAGCTTGTACTAATTTGACTGTCCGGTGCTAGTTTGCCTAATCAGTGCTAGTTTGTTTGCTGGTTTGTTTACCTGCCTCGTGACAGGTGTCTGCTCGTTCGAATGACTTGGATGGTGCTCGTTTGTTTGCCTGCTTAGTATTATTTTGTTTGCTAGTTTGATCGCTCGCTTGGAGCTATTGTGAGAGAATGGCTAGTTTCCAAGTACCATCTACTGAGGGAGGCTATTTATATTTCTCCAGGCAGGGTGTGAACAACACATTGTTGTGACTGTAATGTATCACAGGTCTTGATTTAACTAGTTCGTAGGTTACAAAGCTGACTGTCATGTAGTTATACATATTGTATTTAATTCTGTCTACCTGCGCAACTGACGTGCAATCAACTACGTACACCATTCTTCGTTATTCCATGTCAGTATATAAATATGTATTATTTATTTGCTTCTAATTCCCCTCTAACTCCGCACTACTGATGATTATTAATTGTATCTTTTACTAGTGAACCTTAATGCACGAATGCACTAATTATAATTGATATTTTTGAAACAACAACTAAAACCTTTTTTCTCTCTAATAAGGACAGATTTCAATAAAATATTTAGAAATAGAAACATGTTCACATCTTTATTTTCATCAAGCTTTACAATTCAAGTTAAGCGGTTGAAGATTGTTTAATTATGTTTTATAACATTTTTAGAAAATCCATTCTAGAGCGAAGTAAACAGAGGTCGTTTCTCTTACAATGGTGTCAATCGACCACCTCCTCACTTGTTCACACATTTAGTCATAGAAAAAGGCAGAAAATATATTCACACTCGTCACAACTAAAAAGATTTTAAAATCAACATTATATTTGAATGATTATTAAATAATTTTATTAAAATGCTTTTGTTGAAATGTATTACTGCTTAATATTATAAATATTTTCAGTAACTGTTAAATTCACATATATCCATTTATCACGTGTGTGTATATTTGTCCTTTCTGAAGTAACTCAAACAACGGAAAGCACAAAGCAAGCTTTGATTTTTAAATAGTAATTTGGGACTCTTAAATCACAACATACACATAAAATATATCCCTAAAATTAAATGCATCGGAAATGGCAATGGTTGTATTAAAAGAGTAGTTTCTGCTAGTATGGAAACACCGACACAGAAGTTAACTCCCCCCCCCTCCCAAGCTCTACAGCGCACCTATTTTGCGCACCAAATTATGAAACGGTCCTTAGTGTTATTTGCACAAAGATTATGTCTATGCGTCAACTGTAAACATTGTTGTCTATCGCATTTCACTTTTTGTTGCATTGAGTGGTCTCATTCTGACCTTTAACTATCAGTTATTAAAATCACAAGCTTATTTACAAAACTCACTTTTAATTCTGCCATTTAAATATCACTAATTATAGTCACAAATGTGTCCATAAAACATACTGTTCAGTCTGCTTTGTAATTGTTACATATTAAAGTCATAGGTTCGTTCATAAACACACTGTTCATTCTGCCCCATAATTGTTAAGTCATATGTTCGTTCATAAACCCACTGTTCATTCTGCCCCATAATTGTTAAGTCATATGTTCGTTCATAAACCCACTGTTCATTATGCCCTATAATCGTTACTTATTAAAGTCACAAATTCATTGATAAAACCCACTGTTCACTCTGCCCCTTAAATGTCACTTATTACAGTCACAACTTCGTCAAGAAAACATACATTTTACTCTATATCTATCCTATCGTAACTGAATGACTAGGGGTGAGACATCCTTATATATATATGGTGTATCATTAGCTACACGATTTGTGGTGTAGGTTCTGCTAAAGTTTCAGTGTGCGAGAGGAGTGAATGTGACACAATACCAACATTTATACTCGCCTTTTCCTCCCAGCACATTTTGTGGGTTAGAAATCTTTCGTTTCATCGCTCAAACAGCATATTAATTACAGAAATAGGTTATGTGTGAGTCATTGTATAACTCTTGGGAGTCATTAAGATTCTTTTCTTTATATTTAATCGTCACACTCATTTTGCAACAGACACAAATCATCAATTACTCACTCTCTTTCTCCCCCTCTCTCTTTCTCTCTCTCTCTCTCTCTCTCTCTCTCTCTCGCACACACACACACACACACACACACACACACACACACACACACACACACACACACACACACACACATACATACATACATACACTGGTACGTACACACACGGAATTACAATGGTAGACACATAAATGAGAAACGTTATAATGTAGCATTTCTTCGGTGTGTTTTATAAATAACTAGGCTTTGCTGTGTTAATTTAGAACTTGCCTGAAATCGGTTTCACAACTGTTTAAAGGTCTACTACTCAGTCAATCCAGAGGTATAGATCGAGTTACTTCTCTTTATTCCCTTGCTAGTGTGATGGTGACGTTATTTGATTAATTTAAATTATTACAATGTTCACGCTACATAAACACACAACATTCTTAATTATACAGTCTTCTCAGCGCATGATGTTATATTTTTCCTCTAAATAGTACGTGTGTATTGCTCAGTAATATATATTTTAATGAAGTAAATTAAAAAGATTCCAATTTAGTTAATCTATCACTACCCGATTTTTCGAGATCTCACCATTTAATTCTATTGTTACAGTTTGCATAAACTTGCATGACACACAGCGATACATACTTCTATTGATTCTCCAACGATAATGAAAATGATAGATGCAGTCACAACCTTTCTACTTTGGAAATGTACTATAAATTCTTTGAGAATTACTAATGTACTAAGAATTCTTTGAGTGTAAGAAATTAGTTTAATTGCTATTGTTAAAAACTTAAATTCAAAAACATAAATTTTAATTTGAATATAATGACAGAAAAAAATAAGATTAGTTTCTTGCGTATACAGCGTTCCCATTTGACTACCACTATTATTACTGCTATCATATTTTCTCGCGTCATTTAATTAATGACTGAATTAGAAGAATCAATAATTTGTGTAACAGGTCATTTGTCATACATCAGTTAATGAGCCGAAGCAGAAGACTTTAAACAATACTCCTTAAATAAAACACTGCTTAAATATACATAACTTAACAAAAAATATTTTATAAATTGTTGTGCTGTCATTGATAAAAGAGTTAACAATCTGTGTTTACGTTTATTTCTTTATTCTTTGAAAACAATATTTGAAAAGATTGCCCGAATAACAAACTACTTGCTTCAGTAATACTGTCTGAGGTGGGGTTTGGGTGTTGGAGATTGCAGAATTGAAACTATAATGTTATTTGACTTTCCGTGTGACAAGTTGTTTTACTAGTGCATTATTTGATGTGTAGGTGTAGCTACAAGTTATAATGAAAACAAAACATTGTTATGTTCATATGTGTGTCAGAGTCTAAAATGTGGGTCTCCGTACGGTGCATGAAAATCAAACTGTAGGGGCGGGAGAAAAACTGTGCACGTAATGACAGGAGTTCAAGAGAAACTGGTTTTTCCAAGGTTCAAACAAACATTCTCAGAAATGGAAACCGAAACTAGAGCTGCAGCTGGGTGCAATGGATTAAGTCTTCTCTCTCTCTCTCTCTCTCTCTCTCTCTCTCTCTCTCTCTCTCTCTCTCTCTCTCTCACTCACACACACACACACACACACACACACACACACACACACACACACACACACACACACACACACAAATCTCCCCGCACCTTGCTATTTTAGCGATGAGTCCTACTAATTAAGCTCTGAACATTACCATTCTTTTCATATGCGAAAGCGGCGGAAGCCGGAAGCGCCCCTTACACTACTAATAATAAATCTTTTCATGGACAGTGTCCTTTGAAAGAAATTGCACGTAATAGGTTGATTATCTCCCCTTCACACAAACTTTCCTCTAACACGAACAAACATACATGCACACGTTTACGTTTATTAAAGCAATGTGTGGAAACATATAAAACAAATTGAAAGAATTTATTTTGCAGCTCTTATTTCAAATAATGAAATTTCATACACTATAACATATTTGTAAGCGAACTGAACAATATGTTCACTACTTTATTTTTTTTTTAAAAACGAAAATCGTTTGTAAATTGCAAAGCACGCTTACTTGACACTTGTGTAAATTGTTCACACTTTCCCAAAATTGTGTGTGTGTGTGTGTGTGTGTGTGTGTGGTGCATGTATGCTTGTGTGTAAGTATTACTGAGCTTTGTTTTCGTTTTGTAGCTAATGTTAGGACTGCATTCGTATTGGATTAAATTCCATTTTCATTTGAAAGCCAATGTAACATTATAAAAGCGATTCCTTTAAAAATTGAAGTATATCATTATATAATTTGTATGACAAGTAGTCAATCGAGAAACACTCGTGTCTACGTTCAGATTTAATAATAATTAATTAGAATATGCGAGGATAGATGATACCATGTCTGCCTAATTTAAATGGTCATAATTGGGCATCATACGTTGCAATACCAATATGACATTGACAAAGATTTGTGAATTTAAGCCTTATAACTGGGCATCATACATTGCAATACCAATATGGCATTTACAAAGACCTGTGAAATAAAGCATTATAATGTTTCCGCTAGGGAATTGGTGACATAAACTCTTTTCTTAAATGTTTCAAATACAGTGATACTTATTCTATCAATCACCACTTTAAAAAACGTGTTTATTTTTATTGGTGCAAACAGATTAACGTACGGCATTGCATAGTTTTCAATCAACCACGATTATTTATATGTGGTATGAAATACATCTCTTACTGGACCAAAGAATGTTATTATTTTGGTACCACACCTTCCTTCCTTCCTTTCTTTTTCCTTCCTTTCTTTTTCCTTCCTTTCTTCCTTCCTTTCTTCCTTTCTTTTTTCTTTCTTTCTTTCTTTCTTTCTTTCTTTCTTTCTTTCTTTTCTCTCTCTCTCTCTCTCTCTCTCTCTCTCTCTCTCTCTCTCTCTCTCTCTCTCTCTCTCTCTCTCTCTCTCTCTCTCTCTCTCTCAGACACTTGCCACTTTACAAAGGCATTTTCGCCCCTTACTTTCCAATTTTATGAGAAAGAAATTAGAAGTGGTCTTCATTCATGCTTCTTTAAAAGTGGTTGTGCTGATATTTGGAAAACCCTGGTGTCTTGGCGTTCAATGGATACATCCGTGTAAAGATTTTGTCTTGCCTCAACTACATAAATTGAACAAATGATGTCTTTTTAATTGCGCAGTACATATTATTGGTTGACAAAAGAATTCTCTATGATATAATTAAATTTCAATACATAAGGTAGAATACTATGTACATACGTTATAGTTAACAATGCATTTCAAATTTGTTTAAACGAAAAAAGTATCTTTTTTTTCTTAACGATTATAGGGCCATACAAATATCTTATAAATGTGTCAAATGTAACATTTCAATTCTAAACATGGTTATTAAAATTTATTGCTTATAATCTAAGTAAACAAGCAAGTATTGAAAGATATTTACCCAGGTTCCTGATGTGAAGTACTGGTGACATAAAGCATAAAACAAGCACAAATTAATTGAGTTACTTTATTCTTTGTACATAGTTTACACAATTTATTATTATATTTTATAATTCATTACAAAATCATTAAAATAATACAAGTAAACATATTGCCTAAGCCAACCAGGGATTACAAATACATTTTTGTAAAAAAAAACATGCAAATATTCTTCAGAGATTACGGAGAGGAGTGCATTATTCTAGGTAGAAGAGTATGTGAAGAGAATGTTTGGATTTCTTTTGGAGGGGGGTTGTTAAGCAAGCTGTGGTAACAAAATAATTACATTCTTTGTTCCAATAAGAGATGTATTTCATAAAGAATAATGATGTACCGTGTGGCGAAATAATTACATTCTTTGTTCCAATAAGAGATGTATTTCATTAAAGAATAATGATGTACCGTGTGGCGAAATAAGCATGTCTATAAAACTATCAATTATTAATTATATAAGTAATGGTATCAGTCTATGTATGTGTATTCTTGTGAATAACTTTGAAAATGTGTTACTTCAAATAACACTAAATTTAGTCTCTTTTAACAACGCTTCAGTTTGTTTTCTTTTTTGAAAAGCTATAGATATAGGTTTTTTGTCATGCATTATTAATATTTGAAAGTTCTATTCTTTCTGTGTGAACGCTAGAGTTCGCAGTCTGCACTCTATGCAATCACTAAGAATTATAGTTAACAGTTTATCTGTTTTGGGTTTGATAGCAAGGACGTGCAATCATGCAGAACTATTTAAAAATAAAGTTAACAAGATGAAGATATCAGTTAACTGACCACCGATGCCAGATGTAAGATTAATGACCAGTGGTCAAAATGGGTGTATATAGTGAGTGAGAGAGAGAGAAAATAATAATGGGCAGTATTCAGTACTGTACCTCATTCCTGTTCTGGATTCAAAAAGTCATCTTCTACCTTATTTGAGCGGAACCAGAGCCCACGACATTTGTTTGACACTAGACTGTGTTGCGTTATTTGAGGGGAACCAGAGCCCACGACATTTGTTTGACACTAGTCTGAGTTGCGTTATTTGAGTGGAACCAGAGCGCACGACATTTGTTTGACACTAGACTGTGTTGCGTTATTTGAGGGGAATTAAAAACCAAACAACTATTTTTGTACCGTGTTCTTTGAGGGGAACCAGAGCAAGGCACTTCTATGACACTAGTTTGTGCAGTGTCATTTGAGGAGAACCACGATCCAAGACACTATTTTTGTATCGTGTTATGTGAGAGGAACCAAAGCCTGGGGTTTGTATGACGCTACTTTGTGCAGTGTTATATTAGGCACAGAAGCCATGAACTTTGTAAGACATTAGTGTGTCTCATGCACATGTTTCATGTTGTGTTATACTATTTATTAGTGGTGTTTAGAAGTTTGATTTCGCTGCACAAGACAAATACTTTTTTTTAGCAATGCGATGCACAGTTAATTTCGTCTGCAAACGTTTGTCGAATTCACTTGTGGGCTTAAAATGTGCTTAAGATGTGGGGTTCCTATTTGGAGTCCAGTGGAGAGTTGTGTGGTTTATTATTAGGTCTAGTGTTGTGACGAAACACCTTGAATCGCGAACTGACCTGCATTGTCACAGAAGACTTGTTTGACTGATGGTTATGGGTTAAATATATGTGCTCATGATAAGCACATCTACGACAATGACCTAATTTGTATCATTTAGAATACAGCCATATCTCATTACAATTCGTCTTAAAAAGAAAATACATTTTGTAACATGATACACCTAACTGATACATGTGCACTTAAAGAATATAACTACCATCTGTCTGAAACAAGGTAGTTTTAACTTTGGAAAACAAACTCGAGTACAGGGAAGATTATTCATGAAAGATCACATCTGTTTTGTTTTAATGGTTTTGTTTTATAAAAAGAAATCTGAGAACAAGTAACAAAAGATACATGAAAGATGCTCTGTACTGTTATTCTAACCGACTAAGTTCTAAAGTAAGTTTTCCAATCAAGTCAACATCTTTTGTTTTCCTACGCACTATTTATTTTTACACGAAGATTCAAACAAAGGACACGATAGATGTTGCTTTACATTTTCTCAGACATCTATTATTATATGCTCAGACGGTAATAATGTGTGTGTGTGTGTGTGTGTGTGTGTGTGTGTGTGTGTGTGTGTTTGTGTGTTTGTGTGTGTGTGTTTGTGTGTGTGTGCGTGTGCGTGCGTGCGTGCGTGCGTGTGTGTGTGTGTGTGTGTGTGTGTGTGTGTGTGTGTGTTTCGCCGCAATCATGCAAGTACATAAATAAATTCACAATTTCTCAAAAAGGTATCATACCTATTGAAAACATTCTTCCATTTTATAGATTTAATCATCCTTTCAGGAAATGTATACCAGGAAACTTTGCAAAAATGTCTTTTACACAAACTGTAAATTACTTTTTGATTCATGTTGTCTTCATCATCATTATTACCGCTTTTGATTAACCGAGTAATTTTTATAAAATAATTCTGGTTAAATATATATCGACCAAAAATCTACAAAAAGAACGAAATAAAAAGCATTACTATAAATATGATGAACTGATACATCTCGTGTAATATATTGGGCTCATTAAATAGTATTTGATAATGCAAAGATTATCACTGTACTTAGCACTTATTATTTTACATATTAGGTCATTCATCCTTAACACTTGCACATTTTATTCTAGAAAATCTAGACATTCTACAATTATACAGCAAATACTACAAACTTAACTTTAAAATGAATAATTGCAGTGAAATTTCCTTAAGAGTGTATTACATTTTTCTGTACGTATAATTAATTCAGCTTACCTGGTGGTTGTGTGCGTACATCGATGACATCCGATTGATTGCATGCATCAGCGACTGAGATCAAGCCGGTTTCACTATTTCTATTTTCATTAAGTGACCACGCCAAAGAATAGATATTCTCTTCGGGTCCACTCTCGACTTTCTGATTTCCTTGCTTACAATTCTTAATCCCGTAAAATGGATTAGCACATTCTGGTACGTCTTCTATCATATCTCGTAAAACGTTATTCATCTCCACGTCTTTCTTGGCACTCACAGCTTTATTCATCTCCACGTCTTTCTTGGCACTCACCGCTTTATTCAACTCCACGTCTTTCTTGGCACCCACAGACTCATTATAAAGGTTGTTATTGGACTGCGTGCCTTCTGGTTTAGTATTCAGGTCATTGTCTACTAACCTCCCTTGAGTTTTCTTTATGACACGTGAGTATATATCATTGATCGCCACTACTGTTCCTTCGTTTTTGTCCACTAACCTCCCTTGAGTTTTCTTTATGACACGTGAGTATATATCGTTGTTCTCCACTGCTGTTCCTTCGTTTCTGTCCACTCCATCATTCGTGGAAAGTACCACTGGGCTGACGAATTCTTCAGACGTCTCGCACACTCCGTTCCCCACTATTGTAATGTCGTCATGAGCTATAGACGAGAGACATTTGGGTAATATTTTATCAAATATTATTTAAATGCACTTAATAATATTTCACTAACAAACTAACCACATTAATCAAATAAGAAAGAAAACATATTTCTCTTTAAACACTTTGCAAAAGTAAATGCTAGGAATGTCTTAAGAGTAGTAATAGTAGTAGTGGAAATAGAATTACAATAGTAATTGTATAAGTAGTCGTAATAGGAGTAGTGGTAGCACTAGTAGTTATTTACAAAAATAGTGGTAGTAATGATAATGGTAGAGGAGTGGTGAGGGTAGAGTTATTAGCACGTGCAATCTTGGCGTCATTAGTAACAATTAAATAATTGTAGTCTAGTGGAGTAAATTTGCCTATCCCTATTTCTAAACTAAATGATTATATATTTGTGGTGGAGTAAATTTACCTACCCCGATTTCTAAACTCAATAGTTATATAAATCGTTAAATGTCAAAGTGACCCGACCTTGAACACTGCTTATGTTGATACTTTTAAGTGTAAAAGTCGGAAGTAAACAACTCAGATAGAAAATAGTCTAGAAATTGCTGGTGCAATCCAAGCTGGTTCCAACAGGACGAAAAGTTTTTTCTTTCCTGACTAATAGTCTTAGACTTGTTCGTAACAGTTTTATCCAATGGGTATGAACCGGAAGTTTCTTTGTTGAACAAGTAGTCTATTCTAATCCCTTTGAAATTGAACATACACTATTACAGTCATAAAGGCGATCGTTAGCTTATGTTAAGTTAACTTATTGATAAAGAAACAATGGACTTAGAATATTTCATACATGTTTGCTATTGATGTACGATATGAATTAGAGAATGCTTAAAATTGAACCATTAATTTATGTTCATTAATTTGACTACATTGTAAATTATATTAATGAATTTGATCAATGCTATGTTTCTTATGCTGTTTGTGTATTAGGCTAACGAAATCGTTGCATGATTTGTAAGTTGAAAATGTTTGTAAGAGAGAAAGAAATTTAGAGATGAAATTTAGTGCTGCAATAATTTCACTTTTGCGGAACTGACTTTTCTTGTACTTTTGTGTTTGGGTGACTACAGTGTGCTTGTAAATTACGTTGGTGTGTGAATCAAGCGTTGTTGCTGACGTATTAGTAAAACGTCTTGCTGTAAGTTGATTCTTGAGATTTATGTTCAAGAGCTGATACTTTGATGTTGTTTCTGTTTCACGAACGCAATATGCAATTTAGAGATGGCCATGTGAAAACACCCTTCCTTTCTTCTTTCCTTCATTCCATACTTCCTTCTCATTCCCATGAACGCGTGTATGCAATATAAAGCTGGCCATGTAGCTAAAACAACTCCCACGTGATGGATTAAAAGTTACATTGAGAGTGAAAAATCGAACAAATGATCTTGACTGTGGGGTTTTCTTCTTTGTTGAGTGCTTTGAACGCGACGATGCAACATACAGCTGGCCATGTAAAAAAAGCAGCCCCACGTGCTCTAAGGTCAAGGACGTTTTAGCATCACTCCCCAAAACTCTCACTCCACCAAGGTTAAAGTTGCCATGTGGAGAAAACCCACGTGCTCCAAATTCAGAGATACTTTATAGTTATTTAAATATAAATTGGGAAAACTATAGATAGATAGATAGATAGATAGATAGATAGATAGATAGATAGATAGATAGATTGATTGATAGATAGATAGATAGATAGATAGATAGATAGATAGATAGATAGATAGTTAGATAGATAGATAGATAGATAGATAGATAGATAGATAGATAGATAGATAGATAGATAGATAGATAGATAGATAGATAGATAGATAGATAGATAGATAGATAGATAGATAGATAGATAGATAGATAGATAGATAGATAGACAGATAATTGTTTTACATTAAAGGTATTCTGAGAACCAGTCCTATGATTATGTATTTTGGCTAAAGTTGGTAATGCAATGAGTAGAGGGCGCATCATCTCTTCCATTTATTGTGTTCTCTCACTCCACCATGTGTCACAACATTTCTTTTGCAAATATAAATATCATGTGGATGTTTGGTTTATTATTGCTACGTACTTTAATTAAGTTTAATATTTGCTCACAATGTAATATATTAATAGAAACAGAGAAAACAACACATTATACTGACACAATTCAACACATTTTTACAAGTATGTCACTAAAAAAGTGAATGTTTGTCACTGACAGAAAAACGAAATAGAAAGTCAAGTAACAAGAGCAATATATTAAATCTTACTTGCATAATCCGTTGGAGAACTATATTGGACACAGTTATTCATTTCCTCGCTGTGCGAACAGAAATAAATAATATTACTATAAAGATTTTATATTTCAGGATTGTGTATTGCAGTTTCAAAGCATGATATGAGATATTGCAGAATTTGTCAATGCGGAGGGGACACAAAGGGAAAGTAAAGAATAATAAGGAAACCCTCGCACATTCACCATAAAATATAAATCCAGATTATAAAAATAAAGCCAAGACAAAAACACATTGCATTCCTAATACTGGTTGTCTGTGTCAATAAAAAGTCCTCAAAACAAAGTGGAAAATGTTTAAATATTTTCACAATACAGTTCGCTTTGTTCAAGGTGAATGTTTGTATAAAATCATTTTATGTGAATATTGTAATATAGCTCTTACATTCACAGAGAAAATTTTCTTAATACTTTCAGCTACTGACATTTAATTTTACTGAAATTTTGTTACACTTTCCTTAGTTTTTAATAGAATTAAATAGCTCTTAATAAAAGCACAGTACTAGCCTCAGAAAGAAACGAGTTAAAAATTGGTATATTATTTAAAACCCTTCAATATACAGTTGTGCTACTGTTCATGAATATTTTGTAATGAAATGTTTCTTGCCCCTACCTTTTTCGGGATCCTGCAATTAAAGAAGAAACAAACAAAAGTAAATATATTAGACTAAACCTAAAGCAAAAGGTATCATTATTTTCTTTCTCAGCATTTGTATATTAAAAGATAATCAGTATATGTATGTCCACAATTTAAATAAAAGGTTGATTATCACAAAATAATGCTATTTACTTTGAATAGCACACAAGTACGTTGGTTGTTCATGCAAGTACATAATAACTATACAGAGAGCAATTGCTTTAGATAATTTTATATACATTGTATAAAAACAAGAAGAAAGATGCATAAATGATATATATTCTTTCTTTCTTTGTCTCTCTTGTATGTGTGTTTATCTATATGTCTATCTATCGTAACATATATATTTCTATCCACGTGTGAAAGTTGGTATATAGATATTCACTCTCTCTTACATACAAATATACGCACACACATTAATCTATATTGGCGTTAAAAATAAGTAACACATGAAACAAGAATATTTATGTATCTAGTTCGTTATTGCTTTTATAAACAAGAATAATCTGCCTGTAAGCAGCTTGCCAATGTTTGACCCATTTAATAAATTCCAGCGAATTCCCACACTCCTGTAGATATTGGAACGTATAGGAAAACAATGAGAGCGAAAAGTACATCACACACACACACACACACACACACACACACACACACACACACACACACACACACACACGCGCGCGGACGAATGATTAAGAAAGAATGACGAATTAGACAGTATATTATATAAATTAAAGGTAACCTGAAATCTCACTTTATGACATATTAATATATTAACAAAAGATATTTCTTTAAAAATAAATATTTGAAAGTTTTTTTTTTTACATATTTATTTTTATTGCTTGTGCAATGTTTGTCAAAATCTAATGGAGATTGATGAATCTTTGCAAAGAACGTTTCATGTAACCATCATTAGAAGATAAAATAAAATGGAGGTGTCATCTATCGCTCTTAGGTAATAAACTATTTTATACCAATAATTATTTTAGACAGTGTCGGTACCAAAACCTCTCAACTAAATGGCCTGTTGCAGGTAAAAGAAAATAAAAACGTCTGTTTATGACTGCTGACGAACAAATCAGAACACTCCACTTAGCTCAGTCGTGTTTCGTTCACATTAAAATAGCACGAGTTGTTCTTTTCGGTAATGCAGTTCGTGATTCTGTATAAATGATTTTCCTTCATTCATACCAGAACAGTGAAGTTAGTTCTTCGTTGTTTTGTTGAGTTCTGTTATTGGTTCATTAGTTCTCTGAAACCCAGCAAAATTAATACAGTGTATATGTATATATATATTGTAAAATGAACGTTCTATCTCTTTTGTTTAATTTTCTTAAGTGTTTGTTTGGCTGAATTCATTATTTCGCACGCTGCAGACTATGCATCTTTACACAATAGGATTTGTTCATAAAGGCAGTGGCGTGTCGGAAATTTATAGAGTTGTAGTAAAATTTACAATAAAGCGTGAATATCTTTGCCTTTATACAAGGATTACAATAAAAATTATTTAAAAAATTAACATTCACTAAATAGCATTTCTTCAGAAGTGTGTACGATTTATGTGTGTACGTGAATACATTTACTACGTTACTAAACGAACATTGAGTCATATTCCAACTGAAACTAGTTTATTATCTTATTATTCCCTCAGAATAGTAACATGTTTGTGTAATTAGTTAATACTGAATTAACTCACCTTTCTATGCTTTATCTGAAGGTTTTATTTCATTTTCTCGGTTACACTGGTATCCATTTTACGCCCAAACGTGGAAGACCTTTAATAATGAGCAACGGTCGCACGCGTACACGTATTAATATAAAAAAGAAACATTAGTTCAAAGTGCTTTCACAAGAATGTTTTAAAATGTACCTACCACATCTGATGCAAACGACGACGATGATATATGTTGAATCCATTGTCTAGAAACTCTATTACAGATCTGACTAGTGGTTCAGTGGCACGCATAACTGTACGTAGTACCAGATTTCGCAGTACACTAAAATATCTCTTCACTGCTTTCCAGTACATTAAGAATTAAATGATTTCATTTTGGGAAGATTAAGGCAAGCCGATCAGTATAAAGTGCAGTAATTCATTTATTGTACAGCCCATTGTATATCGAAATAACTTTCGTAATTTTGCAAGCTCGCCAAGCACACGTATACATTTCTTAATGTTCTTTAACTCGCTAAATGCTGAAGTAAACTCTGAGTAACACTCAAAGTCGGTATTTTCTTATATCATGTATCAGTAAAGGCAGTAAAGGTCACTTTTAATACCGGGCTAACTTCTATGTTAGCTTAAGTTTTCGTCCGGAGTAGAGTAAATACTTCAAAATCAAAACGATAGATTTACTTATTACATTATCAACTTACCCTTGTTGCCTTTCGTCTTGACAACAAAAATGGCAATGGTGAAAAGAGCGACGAGAGTAATGCTTGTCATTGTACCAGCCCATAATCTAGTATAATCTGTGGCTTCATTGTTTTTGACATTTGTTTCTGAAAATTTTCCAAACATTTTATTTGAAAACCATAACAAAAGATAGAATGTTTAATGTGGCATCTGCAAAATACACCATAGTATAAAATTTATTACTTATGGTATTTATTTATTTTATCGATTTCTGCACCGTGCCTCCTGTATATCACTAAGCATTCAAAATAACTAGAAATTATATTGTCTTTAGTGTATATAATACAAACGGCTCAGCAGAGCAAAGCTTTGTTAGGTTAGTGTTGTGTTGATGTTCTTTTCATTGATGTGTGGAAATATTTAAATCTTAAGTCTGGTTAGACGTATAGATTGTATGGACTGCACTGAGCCAGAATAAAAGAAAAATAATCTGATTTTATAGTATTGGATACTTACAACATTGTATAGGTAAACTTATCTACAGACAGAGGTATTGACAGCTAGGTGGACGGTATGATGGACGGATGGGTGGATGGAAGGATCGACGGACGGGTAGATGGATGGATGGATGGATGGATGGATGGGTGGATAGTTAAATAGATGCATTTAAGGATGGATGGATAATTAGATAAATAGATAGATAGATATACAAAATGACCGACAGATAGGCAGACAGACCCATAGATAGATAGATAGTGGATAGATAGATAGATAGATAGATAGACAGATAGATAGATAGATAGATAGATAGATAGATAGATAGATAGATAGATAGATAGATAGATAGATAGATAGATAGATAGATAGATAGATAGATAGATAGATAGATAGATAGATCTCACCAGACAAGCGAAGGGTGAAGCCGATCATATCACATCCTCCTAAATTAGACAAAACTAATATCCACTCTCCTTCATCTTGCTCCTGAAAGTGATGGAGTTGCAATATTAGGTCAAAATTGAGGTGTGTTTGTTTTATGCCACAAGAGCAATATTGGCCGTTGCCTAGCAACCTTTGACAGTAATATCTCCCAGACGTGTGATTTCCGAGACACGTCACATTATCAACAGTTGCTTTATTTTCTAAATGATATTTATCTTCGACTTTACTTATGTTGCTTAATTCTGATTGCTTGTAAATGATGCATTCTGAAATGTTTCCAGTATAAAAACGAATTGGAAACGCATGTTTGGTATATACCACAGGTTTAGGAGAAGAACGAACAAATTCTGGAGGACCTGAAAACAAAATTTATAAAACATCAGATCATATACATATTCTCAATGAATAAACTATACAAGAATATACTTAATACGGTAATCATTATTTCGTTTCACGTTTCCTTTTATTTGATAATACTGCATATATATGCAGGAAACTTATGAGTTTTTTGGTTTTTTGGTTTTTTGGTTCTTTGGTTTTTCTTGCAGGATAGCTTTCCAAAAATTAATATAACTCAATTCGTTCACCCAATATGTATTATGCGTTTTAATTAACGTATTTGAACGATATACTGTATTGTTAATTCGTGTTCACGTATGAACACAAATTGTGCAGTATATATTTTTGAGCACGTTCTGTTGCTGCTGGTGGTATGGGTAGAATTCTAAATGTTTGTTTAAGGAATAATTTCGTGGTAACATTTAGACCCTTTTAATTATTGGATTTAATTATAATAATTAATTATAAATACTGACATTAACAATGCACAGCAATAGATTGTATAAATGATTAAAATTAGTAGATCAGTAAACAACACGGATTTCTTAGTATTTTTTTTTAATTTATAAGCTGTATTTGCTCTTTGTGCGTGTTTTCCAAATAATACATCCTTAAAAGTCATATCAATATATATATATATATATATATATATATATATATATATATATATATATATATATATATATATATATATATATATATAACTCTATTCATTTGAAGAGCATGCATGACATGTTGCAAGTTGCAGATAGTTTAGTCTAACGTAAACTTTGACATTTAGGGCCTGAAAAAGATTTATCCTAGATTCATGGTGAAAATTGTTTACCCTCGAGAAAAGGAGAATGAATGGATGCATGAGATGATGGAGCAATGGAAGGATTGAATTTGAGGAACAGACATGCATGAAACAGGTGAAAAATAATATCAGAGAGATAGAAAAAAAAGAACGGATAAAAGCAGTAGGAAAGAGATGGAGACAAGTACACTGAATGTAGAGAACTTTGAGATATGCTTACATATTGTTAGTAGAGTAATAGATATGTTTTTCCTTGAACCATCAGCTTCACACGTTATTTTGGTTTCGTTCTGGCAGTTAGAAGACGTGTATGTGTAGGTTAAATTATTAAATGTTTCATTGCTCAGTATGTTCTCACTGTTGTCAAGTAAACGTGCTGTAACTGGGGGATTTCCGTTTTCCCAAATACAGCGTATGCTAGTATTTCGGTTTTTGACCAAAGTGTGTGAAGAGTGAACGTCTAGTCCATCAATTTCCAGTCTGACAACATTGGCTGGATCTGTGTCAAATGAGGAAACAGAAGATTGAATAAAGTAAACGTTTTATTCGTATCTTTCCTTCCCTCATTCTAACTCACTCTCATAACAATCAGTCTCACTCACATTAATGCCCGCACTAATACCCACAGAGGTATGCACACCGATAAGACAATAGACTCTACAATTGCTTGTGTTTCAGTGTTTTGTTTTAGTTTTGATGTCCATTTTGATTTTCATCCTGATCTTTGATTTCAAATGGGATTGGAATCTATTCCTGATGTGATGTCGTGTCCTATAGAGAGTCTACTAGCGTGTGTACATCACTCCAGTGTATCAAGATAAGTTGTGATCGCGAAAGTGACGACAGTGTGGCTTGAACTTGCACTATAATGAAAACTGTTACTTATTTTTCTAAATCTTGTTACCTTTTCTTTTATTAAAATTCGTGTTATTATTTTAATCGTGTAGTTGTTAGTGAAGTAATTTCTATCATTTGTTATCGTAGTCTGAAGTGATAATCTAATGAGTACGTCTTATTCTCTGTTCGTCTATTTATAATCGTCATATATCTATTTATAAACATCGATTCTCAGCGATAACTGAGTGGGAGCCGTGAGCTAACTTGGCGGCGTACTATTATATCGGCGTAACAGTTGCAGATATACATATATAACCAGTGACCCATACTCTGCATCGGCACTTGTAGATGTCTTGTATCATAACTAATTACTCATATTTGATATACTTCAGTATTACAAAGTCACCCCAGGGTACAGTGGCGACATACTCACATTGTATATTGAATAGCATTGTCTTCCTTCCTACAATGATATGCCCTTCTTTAGCACACCACGTCCAGTTACCTTCATGAGTTCGATTTATTTCTTTGTGAAACATGTAAAGGTTGTCTTGACGACAAGAACACGTTGTTGAGCTGTTGGACATTTTGCACATGTTATCAGAAGGCTTCATTATACACTCAGGAAAACCATTTCTATGTACTTCAATTCTCGTGATGTTCCCAGTCCAGCAAGATGTGTCATTTATTCGAAACGTGAAGTTTACAACATCATTTTCTTGTACGGTTATTTGTTCCTCAAAGCCGGTATCAAACAGAAAAGAACCTGCACAAAATGTTTCATTTATTAATGAAAGGATACGTAACTATGAAATTTTAGAATTATTTTAAAATAATCTTTAAGATAATAATATACTCAATTTTAATAACTAAATATGCATATATTGTGTTCGCAGGAAGACAGTAGGAAAGACTCGTGTTGCAGCAAGATGATCAATTTTATTCAGGGAAGAATAGTGAGCAAATGAATAGTACTTTGTGTGGTAATGCTTTGCTGTCATTTCAGTAATTGCAAGAGTAAATCGCAATAATATGCATTGCTTTCCTTTCAGAGAATGAAAATAATTTCCCCTTCTTTCAAATATTGAACGAGAAAATATCCAAACAGTGTAAAAAAAAAAAGGCTGAATTACTTGACATCGGTATATGAATTAAATAGTTTAGTTATATGTGTACTAAATGACGATTAAATTAATATTTAAATACATTGATAGACATCAGAAAGGCAGGCAGATAGCCAAATGGAAGGATAGATAGATAGGTAGATAGATAGATAGATAGACAGATATATAGATAAACAGATAGATAGATAGAGATAGATAGATAGATAGATAGATAGATAGATAGATAGATAGATAGATAGATAGATAGATAGATAGATAGATAGATAGATAGATAGATAGATAGATAGAAAATAGAAGGATTAATTGATGACAAATGGACATTGATATATATGATTGAATTCGAATAGTCATTTTACGAGATTTCTTGGAGATATTTGAAAGTTAGTTAAATCATTGACAGAGCGTCCTAAAATGGTATACTCTGTCAAATATTTATTTCTGCATTATGTTACGTTTCCAAAATACAAATATAAAATTTGTGTTGAATTAAATATACGGATTACGAAGTGACGAGTTGTGTTACGTTTGCAGCATATAATTAGAATTTCAGAATGAGAGTTAAAACAAAAATAAAAGGAAAGCATAA
Organism: Sinotaia quadrata; assembly: GCA_028829895.1. Lineage (NCBI taxonomy): Eukaryota > Metazoa > Mollusca > Gastropoda > Architaenioglossa > Viviparidae > Sinotaia > Sinotaia quadrata. Next base: position 131,856,228 of record CM054179.1, on the reverse strand, counting down.
AAGTAATATTTTTACAGTATATGTTTTAGAAGTAAAAGGTGCAATATAAGTCTGTATTGATAATCAAACAAATCGAGGAAAATATGCTTTAAATCCGAAAGTAAAATTATTTAATAAATGAATTGTCTTACATTTCTGGTTTCCTGCACAATAGATTTCTGAAGTACTTAACTGAAGAAACAGTAAGTGTATGAAGAAACGATAGACATGTGCCATTATGTCAGGGAGATCACTTCTGTAAGTAAGGCACAAATACACAAAGCATATTTAGTTAAAACGTGATTTTAAAAAAATGTTTCTTATCCTTTTAAACAAGGAAAACGAATCCGTTTGCAGTCACTACTCCATAAATCTTTATAAATGTTTTGACATTTTGTGAAACTGACTTTATCGGATATTTATAACAATCACCCTACAATTGAAGCATATCAATAACGTCACTTTATACATAACTATTTCTTTGAATGTAAAACGAATTTCCAAATACTAAGCAATATCAAAGTTGATGCATATATACATATTTCAAGTGATTAGTTTGGATAGATCACTCCACTACTATCGGTAGTGATTAAAGTGGAATCTCACTAGTGAATAGAGTTCTCAATAAGATTTATAATTAGACCAGACGTCTAAAATACACGCCTCACACAGTATTTTTCATTTCAAAGACAAGTAGACTGAATGGTTTGGTGTACTGTAATATAATAGTTTAAAGTATTTTTCTTCAAAATTTCTTCATTGTTTGTGTTAGATCTGGACATGCCCACAAGTGCCTGCACTAAGACAAATGTCCTGTAAATTAAATCTTTGAACAGTAGTCAGCACCACCTGTAGAAATACCTCTTAACACATTACCTTGATCATTTTGATTGTAGTGTAATGTTTTTAAAGTAAATTAAACTCTTTTAAAAGTTCATATTGTATTTTGGTCTGATTTTAATTACGGTTGGAAAATAGCTCTTTCTTAAAACTGAGTTGTTAATTTTGGAGATTGTTGTTCCTGTGTCGGTGTGCAAGATGTCTTGCTTTTAATAATACGCTCTCCAGCATAAAGATAAGGCGGACACCTTTCTACCACCCAAAATATTGTAAAACCTCTTGTTTGAAAATGGCATACTTGCATTCTGTGGTTGTGGGTTTGCCTGCATGCAAAATAAGTTCAACTCCTTTTTAGGATTAGAGAGGTTTTTTATTTTTGAGTAAGCAGTTCGCAAACATTTAGGATTCGCCACACCTCAAGTTACATTTACAGTACAGGACTAGAGGTTAGACAGTTTCGCAGGATTTTAATACGATCTGGTATTCATTCTTAAATCCGTCACCATATCTACTTTTCCCAAAGATCAGGAGACAGAACTGATAAGATGCTGAAGTAGTTTAAAATTTTTTATCGAAGCCCTTGGCTCAAGAAAAGGACTGACATACCTTTGGGATGTAGTGTTATATATCTCATTTAGTGATACCTACCCAGAATATACAGTCAAATGAATCTATCCCTGTCTGAAACAAATTGATCATTTGAACAGCCACGCAGTTATAATGGGATTTCATAACCTTTTGAACATTGCTTTCAGTACCAATATATGCTTTTACAAATTTTTATTTGTAACCAATATATCAAACATAAAGTGTCTAGTAAAGAATAGAATACACTAACATTTAAAACAATTTTCGTATCGTGTTGATAAATGTTGGAGCGGACTTCATGGTCGCAAACGATATTGCGGTTATATTGACCTACAATACGGAATTCCAACTGTTTCAGATCCTCAGGTAAAATATAAGTGTTCATAAAATATAAATTATCAGATCTTCTCACGTTAGGAATATAGCGTTCATATCAGGCATTTCTTCATTACTGTTAAATTTTTGAAAGGCATTACAAAATCTTTGGGAGCCATTGTTGGTGCATTGGTGCATTGTTTCTGACATGCTGCAGCTACTATGACCTGAATCTAGTTACAAAATTGTATTTTGACAATAGAAGTGGGTTTGGCATGCAACATATGAATTTATGTGAAAGTTTAACTAGGTTGTTTTGATCAGGCTGATCTATGATTAAAAAAAAAAGGTTTATTACATCTTTGTAGATCTAAGTGCAGATGAAACGGGATGCTTTTAATAACGTAATGAATTCTGAATTCAGCAACTGTCAACGGAGTACGATACCTAATTAAGATGTATTAGAAATATTACTGTATAGAACAGTTTCAAAGGTTTATGTGACATAGTACTATGAGGTACTGCTTCAACAGGCGTTGGTGACATAATACTGTATAGTACTGCTTCAGCACATTTATGTGACATTGTACTGTGTAGTACTGCTTCAAATGTTTGCGTGTCAAATTACTGTGTAGTACTGCTTCAACAGGTTTATGAGACATAGTACTGTGCCATACTGCTTCAACAGGCTTGTGTGACATAGTACTGTATAGTACTGCTTCAACAGGCTTGTGTGACATAGTACTGTATAGTACTGCTTCAACAGGCTTGTGTGACATAGTACTGTATAGTACTGCTTCAACAGGATTATGTGACAGTACTGTGTAGAGCTGCTTCAGCACATTTATGTGACATAGTACTGTGTACTACTGCTTCAGCAGGATTATGTGACAGTACTGTGTAGCAATGCTTCAACAAATTTATGTGACATAGTACCGTTCAGTACTGCTTCAAATGTTTGCTTGACAAAGTACTACGTACAACTGTTTCAATAGATGTATAGGACATAATACTGTGTATTATTGCTTCAAAGGGTTTATGTGAAAAGATTATGTGTATGATGTTTACAAAGAAACACAATTTCCTTACCAAATATTAGATTCTGATTCTTGGTAGGGAAGTATGTTTTATCGCGACAGGGAAGGATTTTGTGACAAAACCAGTCAGTTGTTTTCATTAGTCCGGATTAATAGTAAAGTTTTTGTGAAATAGTATTGTTGTAGTATTTATTCAAAAATATTTTATTTTGAAGTAGAATTGTGTTTTACTGCTTAAACAGGTTTGAACTAGTACTGTGTAGTACTGATTTATCATGTTTCTGTGAAGTAGTACTGCGTAGTTCAATACAACGTATACTTACCAATGATATGACTATCATATTTGGTAGGAAATGTTTTTCCCGCTATAACGAAAGGGCTTTGTCACAAATTCAGGGACTTGCTTGTATACGTTAATTAAATCCATTAATTGGTACATTTGATTTTAATTTTTTTAGCACAATGACCCATTCAATTATCATTTAGCGTGACTTAAAGCAAAATGTATGCAATATACTGTATTTGCATAGTTTTGAAAAAGTGAATTAATCGATAAATTTAAATTAATTCAATGGTAATGATTGTTTAAAATATTAGTTTCGGCCTTTTTGTCAATACCAACACAGGAAGTTAGCCCCTTTCACCTCTACCGCTCACATATTTCGATCGCCTAATTGTGAAAAGGTAGTTTGTATTATCTGCACAAAGTATGTCTATGCGCAAACTGGAAACAATTGTATGTCTGTTGCAGTTAGCTTTTTGTTACCCTGATTGGTCTCATTCCGCCATGTAATTGTTAGTTATTAAAGTCACAAGTTCAGTCATAAAGCCCGCACTGTTTATTCTTCCCTGTATTTGCTATTTTTTAAAGTCACAAGTTCGTTTATAAAACCCACAGTTCACAGTGCCCTTGTCTATTTGTCCGAGCGTGAAGGAATGACTAGGGTTTAGATATTATATATATAATGCTTCAGAATGCAAGAGGAGTGTGTGATGCACACGATACCAACATTCATATTCATATTCTCCCACCTGCACGTCGTGTGAGCTAAAAACATTACCTTTCATCTTTTAAAATCGGATATTAATTACGGAAATAAGTTATGTTTGTGCAAATGACGAGTCCATGAGAGTCATTAAGACGCCCATGTTTAAATGTAATCGCCACACTCATTTTGTAAGTCATCTATCATACACACGTACACATTCACACATACATACACATGCATACGTACACAGACATGGAAATACGAGTGACATATATATGTGTATATATATAATTCAGCATCAATGTAATAATGTAATATTTCTTAAGTGTGTTTTACAAATATCTTTCTTATGCACTGTTAATTTTAAACGTGCATGGAATGTTTCACAACTATTTAAAGGGTTACTACTCAGTAAGTCCGTAGCCATAGATTGGGTTACTTCTCTTTATTTCCTTGTTTGATGAAGATGACGATAGTTGAGTGATTTTAAATAAATTGCACGGTTCACACTACATATACATGCATCATTCTTAAAAATGTTGTTTTCACAACACGAACATGATAATATTATACTTGTTTTAAATAGGATGTGTGAATTGCTAAGTCGTATATTTTTAATGAAGTAAAAAAAAAGATTCCATCTTTGTTAATCTAACACTCCGAGTTTCGAGATCTCCCGAATTAACTCTAATTTTACAGTTTGCATAATAAAATAGTATGAGCCACTCAACATATACTTCTACTGCTTCTCCAACGATAAAGATAAAGAATGTCCAATCGCTATCTTTTTACTTTGGGGTGCTGTAAATATTTCTAAGCATTCTTTCAATTTTAGATGTTATCCATACAATTTATTAAAGTCTAAATTATTATGTCAGAAAAATAGCATTAGTAGTTTCTTATGCAAATTGTGTATATATCCGTCTCTGTGGTGTAGTTTTTTTTTATATAAGTAAATATTTCTAATTGTGAATGTGCATCATGATAACGAAAATATGGTGTGTGTGTGTGTGTGTGTGTGCGCGCGCGCGCGCATGTTTGTGAGTGCATGTATGTATATGCGTGGTTGTGTGTGTGCGTGAATATTTGTTTGTTCATTTTCACATCAGAGACCTGTTTCGTAGACGAAATCTTTAGAACCCGAACAGTATCACGCCATGTTTTTTTGGGGAAAAAAACCCTCTGTAAACATGTTACCTGCACCATATAACAGTCTTTATTGTTTTTACCCTAATCACATCTGAATTTTTCTGAATTTTGTATCTGGTTCACCTCGAAGCAGGTTCAATGATATGAGGGTAATTATGCACTTTTTGTGTGAAATAAATATTTACTTGTGTCTATAACACACATTTATTACTTGCTTTTTAACGAATATTACTTTTGGCTTACAGTGTCGCATGATGTTGTGTGTGCTACTTAGTAGTCAAAAACGATAGTTAACCTATTTTAAATATTAAAATTAAGAACACTGTCAAATTCTTCTACCTTTGATTAGGATGATGCAGCTTCCGGCCTGGGCCGATTTCGATGCTTGGGGGGGGGGGGATGACGTGTGACGATGTTGAGAGAGATGATGAAGACAGAGTGGAGTGGAGTTGAAAAAAAAAGTTATAGAGTGATGATGATGAATGTCACATTCTTCTTCTTTCTCTTCTTCTTCTTCTACTGACTGCTGCTGCTACCACTAGTACTACCACTATGCCCTAGTACTACCACTATGCCCTAGTACTACCACTATACCACTAGTACTACCACTATGCCTTAGTACTACCAATATGCCCTAGTGCTACCACTATCTCCTAGTACTACCACTATGCTCCTAGTACTACCTCCATGCTCCTAGTACTCCACTAAGCCCCTAGTACTACCACTATGCCACTAGTACTACCACTATGCTCCTAGTACTACCTCCATGCTCCTAGTACTCCACTATGCCCCTAGTACTACCACAATGTCACTAGTACTACCACTATGCTCCTAGTACTACCTCCATGTTCCTAGTACTCCACTATGCCCCTAGTACTACAACTATGCCACTAGTACTACCACTATGCCCCTAGTACTACCACTATGCTCCTAGTACTACCCCCATGCTCCTAGTACTCCACTATGCCCCTAGTACTACCACTATGCCACTAATACTACCACTATGCCTCTAGTACCACCACCACTATATTTTCTCGCATGGCATTTAATTCAGATATTAATGAATGATTTAGAATCAGTTGTGTGACAGGTCAACAATTAGTCTTACATCAGTTAAAGAACCGAAACAGAAGACTTTAAAGGACATTGCTTATACAACACACTGCTTAATACAGAGATTCTTTAAACAAATATTTTACCACATTGTTATGATGTCATTGATGAAGGAGTTAATAATACAAGTCCACATTTATTTCTTTATTGATTGAAAACGATACACAAACAAATTTCCTTAATAATAAACGAATGAATGTGTTGTTTCAGTAGATTAATACTGACTGAGGTTGGATTGGGTGTTGGAGATTGGAGAACTGAAACTAATGTGCTGGTATTTACCTTTCCAGTTGACGGATTGTTTTACTAATGAATTGTTTGAAAACAGGCCTACTGAATGAAATCAAAGTACGAGTGGGGAAAATAAAATTCCTGCTTCAAGGCAAACAGTATTAAAGATTTATGGCTAGAGCTATCACTTATAAGACTACAAACTCTTATGTTCGTATGTGTGTCAGAATCTAAAATGTAGGTTTATGTACGGAGCTTGAAAAGCAAAAGGTAGGGGCGGGCGTTCAGGAGAAACACGTTTTCCCATAGTTCAAAGGAACTTTCTCAGCTATGGAAACCGAAACTAGAGCTGCAGCTGAGTGCAATGTCTGTCTGTCTGTCTTGTCCATCGTCCATCTCTCTCTCTCTCTCTCTCTCTCTCTCTCTCTCTCTCTCTCTCTCTCTCTCTCTCTCTCTCTCTCTCTCTCTCTCTCTCTCTCTCTCTCTCTCTCTCTCTCTCTCTCTCATCTTCCCGTTATTTTCTGTTTTAGCCATGAGTCCTACTAATTTAATTATGAACACTACCATTGTTTTTAAGGGCGGTGTCCTTAGAAATAAACTGAATATAATAGATTGTTTATCTCCTGCTTACACAAACATTCCATTAACTTGAACATATGAACATGTATACGTTAAAGTTTATTGAAAGCAATATGTGGACATATATTAAACAAATGAAAGAATTTCTATTGAAGTTATTATTTCAAATAATTACATTTCAAACATTAGAAAAAAGCATTTTGTTTTTCTATTTGTAAGCGAATTGAACAGTATGTTCATAATCTATTTTATTTTTATTACCAATATTGTTTGTAAACTACAAAAGCAAGCTTACTTGACAAGTGTGCAAAATTTCACGCTTTCCAAATTATTGTGTGAGTGTGTGAGCGTGTGTGTGTGTGTGTGTGTGTGTGTGTGTGTGTGTGTGTGTGTGTGTGTGTGTGTGTGTGTGTGTGTGTGTGTGTGTGTGCTTTTGTGTGTATATTATTGACTTTGTCTTCGCTCTGCAGCTAATATTAGGACTGCGTTCTTATTGGAATAAATCCTATTTTCTATACAACCAAACAATGTAATTGTGACGCCAACGTCAGTAGGGTAAAGCTTATTATTATTAATAATTAATTAATTATGTATAACTAATTGCAAGTGATGAGAATATTAATTTATTTTACTTTATTAATGAAACTCCATCAGATACCACACGACTCTCTCACTTTGCGGATATGCGAGTGATGTAAACGTATTTTTCTCTTCCACAACATTAAGAAAACATTTAACGTCACATCTTATTTCCATAGGTGGAAAACTTCTTATTAAAGGAGGAGACAAGCAGTCTTTAAATTATATTTAGCGAGCCCCTATCCAACTTTCTTCTCCAACATAATGTTATCAATATGCGTAAGAAGGTCAATACATTTAACAATAAATTATTAAATCAACTATTAAAAATGCATGTGAGAGGGAGTATAATTAACATATTGTTTTGAATATTGAATATCGCGCTTAGGACTGATTCAAAATGGTCATGATATGCTAATTTTGTGTCAGTTCTGTATAACAAAATAAATATTTTGTATATTTCACACTTATTTATTTTAAATTAATAGCATATGACACATTATTCCACATTAAATAAACTCTTTAAGAAATTAGATGTAAATGGAGCAAAATAGCTGTCGCACTAAAGCATATATTTTAAAATTATGTTTTTTAATCAGGATTACTTTATGGCTTTCATTCGTGAACTGTATATTTCATTTGTTTTTACGTACTTTATATCCTAATATTTGCCTGCACGTATTATTTATTCATTCCTTCACGTCTTCATCCTTATGTATGTTCGTACATTTTCCTGAAACAAATATAAAATCTGTTATTTATGAATCCATAAAAACGGTTATATGGAAAATGAAACAGTGTGTCTGACTTCTTACCACCCTTTCCCTCTTTATCTCTCCTCTTTCTTTCTCCAAGACATTTATCATTTTACAAAAGCGACATATGAGAAAGAAATTACAGGCGGTCTTCACTTCTGCAACTTGAAATTTGTTGAGCTGATTTTGGACACCCAGGAGACTTGACGCTTAAAGGATTCTGTGCGGAAACCCTGTAGACATTTGTCTTGACTCGGCTATACACATTCACGAAATCATGCCTTTTAGATTGTGTGGTTTATATTACTGGGTAACAAAACATTTCTCTATGATCTAATTGAATTTTAAATAATTAATTCCGATCTTTAAAACGAGAAATTAAAACACCATGTACATGCATCATAGCTGACAATATTCTAATTATATTGCTTTTAAAACACAATCAAGGTTTTCTTTCTTAAAGAATATAGGGCCATTAAAATATCTAACAACTGTTACTAACGTAATGTCTCAATTCTAAACATGGTTATTAAAACATATTGCATATAAACATGCTTGTAAACATGGTTATTTAAACATATTGCTTATAAACAATATAAACAAGCATGTAGTGAAAGATATTTACCCAGGTTCAGGATATGGAGTACTGGTGACAAAACAAAGTAAGCAAGCACGTGTGAATTGAATTACGTTATTCGTTTTCAACTTTTGTAAATAATTAGTTTGCACACTTTCTAATTTAGTTTTATTAATAATTTACATTACTAATAGTACGATAGTTTATGTACACATATTGTTTTAAAGAACCAGGCTTTATAATAACATTTTAGTAAAAGTGCTTCTGTTCTTTAGAGATTACTGAAAGGACTGCATTATTCTTGGTAGAAAGTTGTGGGGTGAAAATGGGTGGTTCCGGTGTGGTTGATCAGGTACAGACTGGTGCCAAAATAATTAAATTATTTGGTCCTGTAAGAAATGTTTCATGATATAATAATGATGTAGTTAGTACTTTACGGTTGGAATTATGTAGCAAAATAAACATTTCCATGAAACATTATCAGTTATTACTTATATAATTATACAAATATATATGTAATGTTGTATATAAGTTTGAAACTTTGTTACTTTAAATAAAACTAACACGGATTCCTTTAAACAACACTTTGCGTTGTTCCCTTTTCAAAAGTTATTGATATTATGTTTTTGTCCTGCCTAATTAATAATTGAAAGTAATTAGCAAGATGTCGGATTTTCTGTGTGAAAGTTAATTCACAGCTGACATTCTATGTGAACACTAAGATTATAGTTGGCAGTTTATCTACTTTGTTTGGATAGCTAGGCTATGCAAGCATAGAGCACTATGTACCAAAAATTAAACAAGATAGTAATATCGGTTATATATGACATTATTTGTGCTGTGTTATGTGCATCGTGTTACGTTGCGTACTATTATTATTTAAGTGGTGTCTAGAAGTTTGATTTCACTTCATGCTATATTTAGCAAAGCGGGGAAAAAATTTAACTTCGCCTGGAAATATTTGTCTAATTCACTTATGGTTTTACAAAAGGGCTTAGGATATGGGATTGCCTAATTTTGCAGTCCAGTGCAGAGCTGTATGGTGTATTATTAGACTCAGTTTTGCAGTCCAATGCAGAGCTGTATGGTGTATTATTAGACTCAGTTTTGCAGTCCAATGCAGAGCTGTATGGTATATTAATAGATTCAGTTTTGCAGTCCAATGCAGAGCTGTATGGTATATTATTAGATTCAGTTTTGCAGTCCAATGCAGGGCTGTATGGTATATTATTAGATTCAGTTTTGCGACAAAGCACTTGTCCTCATAAATTGGCATACATTATCACAGAAAAATGGTTTGACCGATTATTATGGGATAAATATCCGTGCTCACGTGATATTCACAATTACGACCATGACCTAATTTTCATCATTTAGTATACAACTATGTCTCATTTACAATTCGTCTTAAATACCTTTGACTCATGATGAATCAGATTGATACATTTGCTCTTAAAGAATATAACTATCGTCTGTCTGAAACAAGGTAGTTTTAACTTTCAAAAACAAATACTAGTACAGGGAAGATTAGTCACGAAAGGTCGCGTTTATATGTTTTAAATCTTTTAAAATAAAATAATAAGAGAACAAGAACAAAAGACATATTATAAAAGATGACTGTGCTGTTGTTCTGATTAAGTTCTAAAATAGTTTTTATTTCCAGTCAACAATTTTTGCTTCTCTATGCATTTTTTTGTATTTACAGGAAATTTCAAACACATTCGCCGGATGCTGCTCTACATTTCTTTTGACTTCAACAATTATGTAATATATTATGCTGTCTTGCCGTACACAAGTATTATATAAATAAGTACATAGTTTCTCGGGAAGGAATCATGCCTAATGAAAGCATTCTTCCATTCTTATAGATTTCGTCATCCTTTCAGAGAATGTATACATGGAAACATTGCAACAAATAATGTCAAATACACAAACACAATGCCCTTTAATTGTCTTATTCAAATTGTCGTCGTGATAATTATTATAACATTTGGTTAAGCGAGTAAATGTTAATTTAAAAAAAAATATGGTTAAATATATCTCGACCAAACGTTTTGATAAAATGTATACACGAAGTACGAAATAAAAAGACATTACTTTAAAATAATGATAAATTGATACATCTCGTTAAATATGTGTTGCTCATTAAATAGTATTGCTAATGGATGCAAAGATCATTACTGTACTTAACACATTATTTGACATAAGAGGTCATTCATCCTTAACACATGCATCTTTCGTTCTAGAAAACCTAAACATTCTACAATTGTATCAATTGTATAGCAGATACTGCAAAAACTTTAACATGAATAATTGCAGTGAAATTTCCTGAAGAGTTTATAACATTTTCCTGTACGAATAATTAATTCAGCTTACCTGGTGGTTGTGTGCGTACATCGATGACATCGGATTGATTGCATGTGTCAGCGACTGAGATCAAACCGGTTTCACTATTTCTCTTTTCAAGTGAACAGGCCAAAGAATAAATATTCTCTTGGGGTCCACTCTCGACTTTCTTATTTTCTTGCATACAATTCTTAATCCCGTAAAATGGGTTTGCACATTCTGGTACGTCTTCTATCGTATCTCGTAAAACGTTATTCATCTCCCTGTCTTTCTTGGCACTCACAGATTCATAGTAGAGGTTGGTATATGACTTAATGCCTTCTGGTTTAGTGATCAAATCATTGTCCACTAACCTCCCTTGAGTTGTCTTCATGACTCGCGAGTATATATCATTGTTCTCCACTACTGTTCCTTCGTTTCTTTTCACTCCATCATCCGGAGAAAGTGCCACTGAGCTGATGAAATCTTCAGACGCCTCGTACATTTCGTTCACAACTATTGTAATGCCGCCATGGACTTTAGACGAAAGACATGTATGATATTATTTTATAAAACATAATTTAAATGTACTTAATAATATTACGCGAACAAACTAACCTCAATAATCAAAGAAGAAAGAAAACATATTTCTCTTTAAACACTTCGCTAAAGGAAATATAAGGACTGTCTTAGTAGTAGTACTAGTATGGTGGCAATAAAAGTTGCAGTAGAAGCAGAAGTAATTGTAGAAGTAGTAGTTAGAGTAGTATGAATAGCACCAGTAGTTATTTATAGTAGCAGTGGTAGTAATAATGTTGTTAGAGGAGTGGTGATAATAGAAAAAGTTGTAAATGCAATAGTGCTTGCATTATTAACATTTACTTAATAATTGGAGCAGCAATTATAGTAGTGAGTTGTGGTAACAACAGTTATTTAGCGGTAGTAGTAGAATAATGATGCTGGTAGTAGTAGTGACAGCAGTAGAATTGGTAACAAATATAGTAGTATTAGGTAGCATTATCTCCACTTCTTTACTAGATGGAGCAACAGTAATAGTAGGAGAAGTGGGAGGAGTATTAATAGACTTGAAGGTGTATGAATGCAGGTAGCTGTCAAAACACGAATGGTAGTAGTACTGGTAGTGATAACACTAGTGTTGCTTTTCCTGGTAATGATTCTTTACTTATAATTCTTAATTTAATGCGATTACATTCTTAATGAAAGTATAATAGTGATACTATATGTAGTGTTTCCTATTCTTCTTGTAAATGGACATTATTGTACAATATACTAATGTCCATGATCTGGCATACCACCACCTATAAATTATTCTAACAAATTTAAAGTAAACATAGTATGTTAGCTAGACATTGTATTTGTGTACTAGTCCATAAGCAACGTTTGAAATTGTGAATCCGATCTTTGATCCACTTTTCTCCTGGTTAGTTCCTGACTCCACCCTGACTTGACAACTAAGTCTCTCCAATCTTGCTGTACGTCATTGACTCTACTTCCGTTATAGTCCATGTAACAGCGAGACAATGAACTCTGACTGCCCAGTGATATTTCTACACATTTGTCTTGAGCAACTTCTTCCATCAGTTCATTACAATAATAAATTATTTTGACGTTAGCTTCCACAGTGCAGTACATGTCTTCCATTTTCCTTATTTTAATTATTTAAACAAGATATTCATGTGGCTTCTTCTTTCTGGCAATTTAATGACTGTCTGTTGCCTATATTGAAATTAAATTAAAAGAACCCTGAAAGCTACTCATGTGAATATGGACTCTACAGAAAGTTTTCGTTGCTAATACAATGAGTAGAAAGTTAATCAAGACCATCATCTATAGGATATGTCCACCGCATTTCTTTTGCTAAGGTAAATATTATGTTCTTGTTTTTATTAAGTACAGAAGCACAAGTCACTGTGATATAAGTACTTTATTTAGTTTATAATTTGTCAACAATATAAAGAGCACACTTTAACAGAGAATAGAACAAAGTATTTTGACAAAAATACCAAGTATGTAACTAAGAGTCTTAATGTTTGAAAGTGACAGAAATGAATTCAAAATGAAGTAATAAAAACATGAAGGGAAATCTTACTTGTATAATCTGTTGGAGAACTATATTGGAGGCTGTTATTCACTTCCTCGCTGTGCAAACAAAAATAAATAATATGGTGTTTATATTTCAGGTTCGTGTATTACAATTTCAAAACATGACAATAAATACTGCACAATTTTTCAATGGGAAGAGACAACAAGGGGATGGGGGAGACAACGAAAATAACAGGGACATCCTTCAGAGAGTATTGGCCAAGACAAGACATTAAATCCTTCTGCATCACTAAAACGTCCCTATAAACAAAATGTTAATTGTTTTTGTTTTTTTAAAAATGTCTTTACAATGTAGTTTGCTTAGTTCAAGATGAAGGTTTGTATAAAATGATTTTTATTTGAAGTATTGTAAAAGAGCGCTTACATTGAGAGAAAATGTTTTATACAACTATTAATTACAAACATTTAGTTTTACTGATTTTGTCTTACAATTCAATTTCCTTAGTTTTTAATAATATTCAAATAACTCTTAATAAAAACTAGAAAAGCATTTATTAGAATATGGAAATGTACATGTGTTTACATATATATTGTTAACCCCCCAAATACCATTATAAATATCCCGCTAGAATTCGTTGTCGGTATAATAAAGTACAGAGTACTAGCTTAGCAAAAGACTAGTTAAAAAATTGAATATTATATAAAACAACTCAGCATGCAGTTTGTTTACAATTAATGAACATTTTTACTGAAATGTTTCTTGACACCTACCTTTTCCGGGATGCTGCAATGAAATAAACAACAAAAGTAAATGTATTAGTCTAAAACCTAAAGCAAAAGGTTTTTATTTTCTCTCAACATATGTATATTAAGGAATAGTCAGCATATGTCTTGCCAAAGTTTAAATTAAAGTTTGATTATCACATTATAACGCTGTTTACTTTGAATAACACACAGCTACATTGGTCGCTCAAGCAAGCACATAATAACTGGTTGTATGACATCTAGGCGGGCAACATTTTACAAACGACACTTAGCGGGCGACAAGTGGCGAACGTCAACTAGCTACTTACACATGCCTTACAATAACTGGCGAACGGCAAGTGATTTGTACATAATACGATATACGACATTTTGCTAAACAACAGAAAAAATGATGTAAGTTATGTGTAAGCCAGTTGTCTCTAGCCAGTTGACGTTCGCCACTTGTCGCCCGCCCACCTGTCGGGCCACCTTAATAACTATCCATCCCAGTGGACAGAAGGAACATTTGATTTAGATACATAAATACAAGAAGGAAAGTCTCTCTGTCTGTCTGTCTGTCTTTCTTTCTTTCTTTCTTTCTTTTTCCCTCGTGTATGAAAGTATTTCTATTTGTCTGTCTGTCTATTGATAGTATTTCTTGAAAACCAAATTTAACATTCTATTTAAATTCAATTGAATTCAATGTGTTTCTGTTTCTGTGCATTTGGTATAATAAACAAATCATTTCTTATCACTTAGGATACTTGTTATGTGTTCGAGTTCCCTGTTAAATGCAAAATTTAATTCCTGTTGATTTTATTTTTTCAAAATATGTTTTATATAGTGCTGAAATAAAATTAATAATAATAATAAACGAAACGTGGAAGGTATTTAAATATGTGCAATTTCAAGCAAACCACTTCAGCTAAAGCATGTATCTTCACTGAACGTATAATGAAGATACATCTTTCCAACATAAATAATTCGGTATTAAGATTTCAACACTATGTGAGGCACAAAAACATTTTACTTAAGTTAAATGTTAGTAAATTTGACATGAAAGATTAACAAAATAATTATAAATGCTCTTGGTGTTATCGATAATGTTAACATAACGAGGGCTCTGAAACAGAAATAATAGACAGCATGTTGTATGAACAGGACATGGCGGACAGAACAAGGAAGTAAGATAATGAACTACGAAAGTAGATTTCATGGAACTCGGATATTTTAAGTCATTTAGAGTTCAAAGATGAATATATAATTATTAAGCCATATTAGCGTAGAAGATTGGTAACAAATGAAGCAATAATTTTTATTTACCTAGTTTCGTTTTAGAGAATTACCACGATACTGTTATTGATTTTTTATCACGATTAATCTGTCTGTATTCAGCTTACTAATGTTTGGCCCTTTTAATAACTTCCAAAGAATTTCTGCACTCCGTATCTGTTGGAACTTGCAGGGAGCGTATGAAGGAGATTAGACTGCAGACACACATACGTGCGCACGCACGCACGCACGCGAAATATTTCAGAAAGAATGACGAATGAGACAGTAGACATTACGAAGGTATCACCATCCATCATTTATGATGGAGTTATATTAAAAGTAACCTGGACATAGTGATAATCGTTAACACAAAGACATTTATTCATAAAAAAATATAAGCATTTGGAGGGTTTTCACATGCTTATTTTTCATGTTTGTGAAATATTTGTCCACATCTAATTTGAAATAAACGGAAATTTGCAAAGAAAGTAACCGCAGCATGGTCTACTTCGTGTATTATATTTAGAACAAAAGATAATATGAAAGAGTCAATAATTAATTGGTCTTAGGAAATTAACTAATTTATATAATGGTTATCTATGCCAATCTCGATAACAAAATTAGCTATTTTATATAATGGTTATCTATGCCACTCTCGATAACAAAATCTCTCAATTAAATGGCCTGCTACAAGCAATCTAGAAAGTCTCCTCTTATATATCAATTTTCTTTCATTCACATGAAAATAGCATGCACGTCGCTTTCTTTAACGCAGTTCATGATTCTGAATGAAGAACTCTTCCTCCTTTGGTACCAGAACAGTGAAGTTTGTTTTCTTGAATTCTGTTATCGTTTGACCTTAGGAAAGGTTTATTAATTTCCTGAAATCATGCAAGAAAATAGGTATATAAATATTGTGAAATTAACGTAATATCTTTTTTGTTTAATTTTCGTCTTTTAATTTGACTGAACTCTGTATTTCAAACGCCGTGTCTGTATGTACCCTATGTATTTTATAAGTCAGTATAAAGTACGCTACTCAATAAGATTTGATGTGAAAGGAAGTTGTAAAATTAAAATAAAGGGTGACTAGTTTTGTGTTTAAACAAGGATTACAATAATTGATACTAATAATTTTAAAATGCACTAAATAACATTTATTCAGAGGTGTGTATGCATTGTGTGTTTGTGAGTGTGAACTAATTGGCTACGTCACTAAATACTGAGTCAGTTTCCTGCTGAAACTGGTTATTACTATTATTTTATTATCTCACTATTCACTCACAATTGTAAAATTATTGCTTAATTATTTAATATTTAATACACTCTCATTTCTATGTTACATATACAGTTTCTTTTTCTGTTTACACTGGTAGCCTTTTTACGCCCATATATGGAAGTCCTCTACAAGTAATGAAAAATGGTCGAACGCGCATTTAATAATATTTTTTAAAAACCACTGGAGCAAAGTGCTTTTACAAGAATATTTTAAAATATACGTACCACATCTGCTGCAAACGATGACGATTATATGTTATGAATCCATTTTCAAGAGACCCCGTTAAAGGTCTGACCAGAGTTTATGTGGCACGTATCAGTCTTTGTTGTATCAGGGTACGCATATTACTCTTAGATATCTTCTTTGCTTTCCAGCACATTGGGAAATGGATAATTTCAGTTTGCAAAGCTTAAGACGCGTACCGATCAGTATAATTTTATTTATTGCAATACCGTAACTACCGAGTCAACCAACAGCATTCCGGCACAAATGGTGTGAGAAGTCAAACACATGCACATTACTTGTGTTTTCATCTCATTTGCTCAATTATTTATATATTTAGTCATTCTTAATAAAACTATCCATGGATATGCTATAAATTCACTGATACTTCCGTCTACCAGAGATAAAATCAAAATGATTTCTGCATGCGTAAAAGGATTGGAGAGGGAGAGGGCTGAACGAATTTAGTAGGATTTAGTGGCAATAAGAAAGAAATATTAATCTAAACAGATTCGTCCCTTGCTGTTCCTTGGTGTCGGCTGTATACCAAAGGCTACGGATATTATTTCATTAAGTGACGTCACTAAAAGAGATAAAAGATATTTTTGGCATCAGTCTATATATTAATCAGTTGACTACTAATAAGCTATGCCATTAAAACGAGATAATATTCTGTCGCAACACTTTCAAAGCCATACCGACAACACTTACGATAGGGGTATATTTTAAAAAATAATATTTGTTTATTTTACATGACGAAGGATAATTGCTTAACAGAATAAAATAACTAGGCATTAATAAAAATTGAGAAATTTACTTTAAAAATTAGTTACAATTTATTAAAACACTGTTACAAATACTTTATAAACTAATGTACCAGTCGCTTGTTTGTGCAATTGCACTTCAGACTTAAAATTAGTGTTGAAATATACTGTTGGCTCTTCACATATGTCATCTAAGAAAACTCACCTATATATTGATTATTTATTAGATTTTAAATTTATATTTAGGTTGATTAGCAGTTATTAAATTTATTTTTGGTTATTTAGTAGTTATTAAATTTATTTTTGGTTATTTAGTAGTTATTAAATGTATACCTTGGTTATTTAGTAGTTATAAATTTTATATTGGTTATATAGAATTTTTAAAATATATTATATAAATATACAAGACGATTGTATCAAATATATTAGAATTACTATTAGCTCTATCATGCGAAATCATCTTAAGACTTGAATAATAGCTACAGTTCACAAGTAGTTACCTTGATCCATATTATTTTCTGCTATTTTTTTTTTTACAAGACTTCGAAAGTAGGAACTAGGCTTGGAATATGAAAAAACAATAAAAGTGGTTATTTCATGTACTTTACATTGAATTTTCTTAATACAATATTTGATTGTCTATAAATGTTTTAGATTTAAGCATTCGTTAAGAAATGTATATATTCACTTTCACTAAATAGCGTGTTTCCAGCCTGAAAAATTGTTGGCAATGACATGTTTAGCAGAAACTTTGTGATGTACAAAAAGCGGCTAAGTCAAGTAATGCATAGAGTTAGAGTTAGGCATATACTTTACTGGGAATAGGTTGCTATGTAGTACTAATTTGTACATTTTTAATTATAATTAATTTTATTTCATGCGGAAAGAAGTATGCAATGTATTGTAATATTTAGTACTGCTAAACTTTGCGCCTAATTATATTTAGTGTTGGAATACAATGCTGCACTTTAAATTACAGCAAAATTATTTTTATTTAGTAGCAATCATAAGGTTTTATGAATAAAACATGTTTGCCTCTTAGTTGGTACTATTCTCTTGTTAATTGCAGCAATTCAAGATTTCGAATGTGTTTGTATTTCGCGTGCTTTTATATTTAGCAACTTTCTAGTGATTATATCATAACTAATATTTGAACTATACTAAAATCCTGTTATCAACACTTGATATTTGATCACAAATAAGCAGGATATGTATTTGAAAACCATTACTCTACAGCTCCTTGTTTTACACTGATAAATCCCACAATTCCTTCAAACTCGTCATACACACATGTACTTTACTTAAAACACTTTAATTCTCAAAATACTGAAATAAACTCAGAGTAATATTTAAAGTCGGTATTTCTTAACATCACGCAGCAAGTCAAGGTAGCTAAGATCAAATTTAATTTCAGACAAACTTATATGTTAACGCAAGGTTTTGTCCAGTGTTTAATGGATACTGCTTAGTGATGATATATTTACATATTACACTCTCTACTCACCCTTATTGCCTTTCGTCTTGACAACAAAAATGACGATGAGGAAAACAGCGACTATAGTAACGCTTGCCGATGTTCCAGCCAATAACCCAGAGTTATCTGTGGCTTCGATTTTTTTGTCATTTGTTTCTGAAAATAGTTATGAGACATTTTATTTGGCAATCATAGCAAAGGATAGAGTGTAATATGTTTTAACTGCAAATACAGCTTAATATAACATTTATTTTTTTATGGTATTTTATTTAAAGAAAACTATTTTTGATATGAGATACACATCAGATTGATCTTTACAGACTAATGCATACTAACACTAGATATGCGATAACACATCATTGCATGCTTTGTATCAAGCAAAAATGTCGCACTGAATATCTAGTTCAATAGTTTCAGCGATTTAAATATTAAGTGTGTGTACAGCGACGACTACGTTGACCACCCCTATAAAAATTTTCGTAAACGATCATGACACTTCTTATAGCTAACATTATAGAAAACTAAAATAGAGTAAGAAATATATCAAACTTAATAGCAATACTTGTATTTAATTTTTAAAACAGTGATATTTTCTATTGTGAAACAACATATTTGGTACAAATGTAACTTAATAGCTACTAATATCCTGTGTGAATTAGGGAAATATCCCAGAGAAAAACAATTAAAATAAACTATTCATACTGCTACCAAATAGTTTTCTTAAAGTTTTAAAAGCTTTTGTACCACTTCAAAGGGTTTGCTTTTATTTTAATGTTAAAGATCAGCTTGTTGCAATAAATGTTACATTTTGTAGGAGTAAATTTGCCTATCACTATTTCTAAACTTAATTGTTATATAAACTGTTAAATTGTCAAAGTGATCTGACCTTGGGCACTCCTTATGATGGTATTTTTGTAAGTTTTAAAGTTGGAAGTATACAACTCATTTGGAGAATAGGCTAGAAATTGATGATGCAATCCAAACCAGTTCCAACTGGATGAGTAGTTTTTGTAACTAATAGTCTCACATTTGTTCATAACAAATTCATCCAATGAGATGGACCGGAAATTTATTTTTTGAATAAGTACTGTATTCTGATCACTTTGAATTTAAACATAACTCAAATTTGACTGTGTTGACCATTTTACTTGTGAATTTTGATTGATGCAATCTTTCTTATGATGTGTTTGTGTTTGTATGTATCGGGCTAATGAAATTGTTGCAGTAATTGTGAGTTGCGACCATAATTTTGCTTTTGCAGAGAAAGCACGCCTTTTTCTTTTGTCACTTCATGCAGCAGTGATTACTGTACTCTACATGATTACATTGGTGTGTGCATCCAGCATTGTTGACAACTTATCAGTTAAACGTGTTGCTGTAAGTTGATTCCCATTAATTCCAATATGGCGGAGATTTGTGGTCTCGGGAATTCATGAAGATTATTTCGAATGTTCCTCACGGTGTGTTGAGTAAACGCACACTAAAATTCGAGAGCATTCATCAAGATGTGCTTGATAGCACACGTGAAATTCTGGACGACACTCTACAGTGTACTTGGAGAGCGCGTCGAAGATTCTGGAGCAGTTGTGTAACGTTCTTCTAAAAGAGACATGGGGCCACTGCCTAAATACGAAAGACAGAGACTTCTTGCCACCACGTGATTGTGAACACAATGCTGGAGACAGCATCCATTTTTGAAAAGGTTATGTGCATTGATTTTAGTTATTTCTCACTCTCATTTCCATGATGATATACATTAATTTGATTATATATTCAGGTTATTGACTGTTTATGTCTATCCTAGGATAAACTGATCGATTGTCCAGCTTAATTTAACATTGCTGTGAAGTGATATGAAATAATGTCAATGGTCTTTTGATTACATTCATATGTTGTATATTTGATTGCTGATTTAATAAATGTATTGACCCGCTTACACATATTGATAACCTTATGTTCGAGTCGACAATGGAAGGTTAGGGGATCGCTAAATATAGAATACATGATTGATTTATCTTCTCCTTTGGTAAGAAGTTTTCTAGCTGTGCAAATAGTGTTACGGTAAATGTGTGTCTTTAATGTTGTGGAAGGGAGAAAACATTTACAGCGTCCGCATATCCGCCAAGTGAGAGAGATTAGTGATGTCTACTGGAGAATTATTAATAAAATAAATTAAGATTCTCATCACTTGTAATTAGTTGTAGGTGATTAAATAATAATAATCATCATAATCAATAACTAGTGTGGTGTAGGCGTCACATTCTCAAATCAGCATGATATTCAATGTGTTACATAACTGCTCTTACTCCCCACTGCTATCTGAACATAATCTCTCAATATTCCCATTGTCAGTATGTCCTAGGGACTCGTTCTTTACCACGTCAAACAACCACCATAACTAGAGAGACAAGAACCCACGCTTGACAAGTCATGATAACGATGAGAGAAAAGGGCGAATAGAAAGATGATTTGTGTTGTTTGTTTTTTAAAGTAGCGGGGAATTTAATTATACATGAATTAAGCAACAATCTTTTAGAAAAGTATAGTCAAGGTAAGAAAATTGTTCTTCATAATTTACGGTATCAGTTATTACTGACATGTAGGAAAATAGTCATCGTAATTAAATGAGCATTGTCTATCTTGATGATATTTAAGTCAACGGATTAAATGCGGTCGGTTACTAGCGTTTGCATAAGTCATTCTTTCCTCACTCGAACAGTACAGAGCTTTGAAATTACTCACGCATTAACCTTTGTCTTTTATGGCAGCAACAAGATAAATACTGATGAACATAGGGAGGATTGTGGTGAAAGAAGTTACGATAATGACAAAAATATGACGTCCACAGTGAAAGTGATCTCCTCCGAACATACTAATGATAATACTGAAATAAGCTTATCTGCCATAGAATTATTAGTCTCATAAGAAAGTCGTTCATAAAAACTAGACTCCTTTTCTCATTTTGTTTATTTAGAGTGTAGACATAATGGGTGCTACAATAAAGAGCAGTCGCGCACAAACAGAACAAGAAATGCAAATAGAGAATATTACTATTGTCCAACCAGTTAGTGTGGCAGGTATTTTCATCAGCGAGAAGCACCTCTTAAATTATGAGATTATCATCTCTCCACATATGATAAATTATACATCTCAATCGCGGACACTGGATCAAATTACTAAACTCCCTGCACCCATCGGAGCGTTAACATTGGTGTTACAGCAACTGGTTAGCACTAACCTAGCATATATCCAACATGTAGTGGTCGCCCCTGTCCAACGTATTAATTATAACACTAAGCACCCACCACTACTTAGCCTTTTATCCCAATTAATTACACAGTGTCAAAAGTGTTGATTAAAAAGAAATAGAATTTATTAACAATATAAACTATCCACACACGACACAATATAAGTTCATCATTTAATAGATAGATTAGATTAGATTAGATAGATAGATAGATAGATAGATACATAGATAGATAGATAGATAGATAGATAGATAGATAGATAGATAGATAGATAGATAGATAGATCTCACCAGGCAAATGAATGGTAAAACTCGATGTATTACATCCTTCTAAGTTGCACAAATCTAATTTCCACTCTCCATTATCTTTTTTCTTGAGGCAATGGAGTTGCAATATTAGTTGAACATTAGGAACTGTTCCTGTCATATTGCAAGAGCAGTATTGACTTTGCTGGTCATTGCCCTGGAAAGTGTCACAGTAAATTTTCACAGATGTATGATTTGTTATACACGTTACATTGTCATCGATTGCTTTATTTTCTGTATGCTTGTCTTCGATTTCATTAGTGACGGTTGAATTTTGTTGCTTGTAAATGATGCATTCTGAAATGTTTGTAGTATATGTTCGAACTGGAAACACATATTTGGTAGACACCAGAGGTTTCTGTGAAGTGTGGACAAACACTGGAGGACCTGTGAATACAATATTTATAAAACGTCATATGTTTATATATACTCTCAATGAAAAATAAACAAAGCTATATATTTGATTAATTCATAGTTCAAACATTAAGCCTATTTCCTTTTTGTAGAAATGGATTATTAGATAAGTATTAGATCGTGATGCAACATACAACTCTAGGTATGGCTAACACTCTAATCTTATGTAAGGAACAGTTTAAGAGTACAGTTTAG
The DNA here is from genome assembly GCA_028829895.1 of Sinotaia quadrata. Taxonomy (NCBI): domain Eukaryota; kingdom Metazoa; phylum Mollusca; class Gastropoda; order Architaenioglossa; family Viviparidae; genus Sinotaia; species Sinotaia quadrata. Next base: position 131,833,191 of record CM054179.1, on the reverse strand, counting down.
ACCCTTTAACTGTGGGATTTTGTTACAATTATTAATTATACGTACTACCAATAAAAATGCATTGCAGAAATGTAGTAGGAAAATGTTATCGCTCAAAAAAAAGTATATCATGCTTTTTCACATAGAGGAAAATGATAATAAAGCTTGATAGTCTTCAATATAAACTTTAATTAAAATAATTTAATGTTCCATTGCAATGTGAAAGCTTATTAGATTTCAATCATACTTTAGTGGATCTTACCACATCTGCATTTCTTTTCATTTTGAAGTTCTCTGTCAACACTACTACTTGTTTCTGGAAGATTCAAAACACATAGAATGCCACATGATTTCTTAAGTAGTTAGCTTTGTACACATGCAACTCCGATTGACTTCTTTCGAGGCTGTTGTCTAAATCTTGAGACCATCCAGTACCCTGTTGTTGTGAGCTGACAGTTATATGCACCGCATCAGTCAAACAGAGCAGGTTTCTTTGTATTTATATTTTTAATTTAAAACCGCCATTTACTCTTCGTGATTCCTGTCGTCGCTGTATCCTGGGGTGACTTTGTAATAATGAATTATATCACATATACATTTACAAGTGCTGATGCAGAGTATGGGTCACTGATTATATATGCATATCTGCAACTGTTACTCTGATATACTTACTAGTATGCCGCCAAGTTGGCTCCGGCCCCCCCTCGGTTTTCGCTGAAAATCGATGTTTATGAATATATGACGATTATAAATAGACGAACAGAGGACAAGACGTAACCATTGGATTATCATTTCCGACTATGATAACAAACAACAGAAGTTACTTCACTAACAAATACACGATTAAAATAATAACAAGAAATGTAATAAAACAAAAGTTAACAAGATTTAGAAAAAATAAGTAACAGTTTTTCAGCTTAATGCTGGGATCAGTTTCTAGCCACATTGTAGTCACGTTATCTCATGCACTGGAGTGACGTACACATTATGGTAGACTTAATAGTACATGACATCACATCAGGAATAGATTCCAAATCTCCCTGGCAATCAAATCAAAGTCAGAATCAAGCCAGGAACAAAAACAAAACAAAAGCCGATTAATCCAAAAACCCTGAAACACAAGCAATTGCAGAGTCCAGTCAATTGCTCTATTCATAAATACTAAGTTTGGCATAAGCCTCTGAAAGAAATAAATGATAACATGTTCAAAATAAACATAGCATATAACATCATAATAAAACCTAATCATTCATACAATGCAAAGACGTTTTTACCTTATCCAGTCAGGGTTTTACTGCTCCATGTACAACCCAATTTAGGGAGGGACCCAAATCTCGAAAACGGTCACCCCAAGAGACGATTGATAAAAATGAGTAAAGAATAAAATTTTCTATCACTTTTATTACCGTAGAAATCCACCTGTATCTGTTAGACACAACTTCGATCTGGCCAATTACTTAGCGCTAATACGATTATGACTTTCTAACAACTTCTGACCACCTCTGCCCATCCAGTAACAAGCATCCTATTGTATCTCCAAAACACACACACACACTGCAAATTAATCTCTAGCTATGCTTATTGGCTATTGATCAGACAACTTTAATAAACAGGACCTCACTTCTAAGTCAACATAGTGCAATGTGATGTCATTCAAATTACAAATAGCTTCAATTTAAATTGCAACATAAAAATGTATATTGTTCCCCATCATATAACACTTGCCTTAAAATTTATTGATTTATGTTCTTGAAATGACTCAATGCAAGCCTTTAAAAAAAAAAGAAAAACCTAATTTCTTTTCCAAGGCATTTTTCAAGTGTCCAGTTCTGTTTAACAATCCTGTCACTATATCAGATTCCCCAAATATCAATAATGGTTATCGGTTCTCTTCTAACATCCGATGGCCTGACCTATCTTCCACAAATATGCCCAAGATGTGGGCTATTACTCAATGACACACACCGTCAGATAAATCGGTTGACGTGCAGAAGCTGGTAACGTTATCTCTCCCTGTATTATTATTAGTTATGATTATGATATTATTCCTCTGGCTCAGCCCCCATACCAGCTTCTTATTCTTAGTCGATAATTACAACAAATTAATGTAACATAGGTAAAGATAACAAAATAAAATTTAATAACATTGACAATAGTAAAAAGACATAAAATTTGAGAGTTCGTCTATCTCGCCTTGCCCAAATTTTCGTATAATGTTTATTAGGCCGATCAGTTTGGAGAGAGCACACTCAGCTAAAGTGTCATGAAGATCTGCAACAGCTCAATATACTCTGGACAGTAGTGATGTCTCGTTGCAGTTGTCTTCCAAGTATGACCAACTTGGCATCAAATAGGTGCGCCAGGGGTTGTCATCAGAGGCTCCTAAATATGCTGTAGTTTAGGCCTGGAACTGGATGTAATGAATAACATTCTTCTATAGTAACCTATTAACATGAATAATCATTTGGGCTTCATGGCGACAGCGATAGTCTACTCTTTACAAATTCATAACAACTCGTTAGCTACACGCTAACTTACAATTCATAAATTCAATAAAATATTTAGAACTGGATAAGAATGATTTTACATTTACAATTGTATAAGTTCTCAGTTATAATATATTTAGCAAGCAGTTCACAGTGATATTCATTAAACAATCATTTCTCTCTCTGTTTAGCTCCACTGGTTACAAATAGTTTAACAAGCATGAGCATGGCGAATACACATGATTTTGCCACCTCAGCATTTCTACATAAATGTAATCATCACTAATGCCACATAACTTTTGTGAGAGAAATACATTAGTTCACACAAAAATTTAACAAATCACATAAATATTTTACACAACACTCTATAAAGAAGATATACAATTAGAAGTCAATTAGAAGTCAATTATATTTACCACTCTCGTAATTCGCTTGCAGTATCAATGAACACAAGCAGTTTGCCAGTGGACAGTGGGTGTGGTAGAAATGTGCATCTGCAGATTTTAGGTCATTGATAAGTATATATGAATGGCCTCTAGGTCAACTAACAGATTCTAATACATCACGATACGGAATGCTAATGACCAAATATGGGAGTCTCGCATCCAGCTAGCGGATCCCCATCCTGATTCATCCTTCACCCCTCTGCGTCCTTCACCTTTTTGAGTGACCCACATCTTAATAGGTTGTAGTATACTTCTCATAAAATAAATAATATCAAATAATAAAAGAAGTATTAATTAAATATACCTGTTTAGAAAATCGGCATAATTTGCCTAGACTCCTCTGACATCATTACATGTTGCAACTTGCAGATAGTTTTGTACAACGTAAATTTTAAAAAATCTGGATTCATGACGAAAACTGTTTACCCTCTGGAAAGGAGATGGACAGACACCGAGGCATGAAAAAGCCATATGTGATATAAGAAAATTAGAAAAGAAATAATAAAGGGGGACCATGCAGGCAGACTGGGATCGCAACAAATGCACTGAATGTAAGAGAAGTTTGATATTTCCTTACATATTGTTAGCAGACTAACAGATCTGTTTTCTCTTGAGCCACCAGCTTCACACGTTATTATGGTCGCATTGTGGCAGTTAGAAGCCACGTATGTATAGGTGATGTTTTGGTGTATTTCACTTTTTAATATTCTCCCTCTGTTGTCAAATAAATGTGCTGTAACTGGGGGGTTTCCGTTTTCCCAAACACAGACTATGCTGGCATTTTTGTTTCTGACCACAGGGTAGGAGGGAACATCCTGTCCATCAACTTCCAGTCTGACAACATTGGCTGGATCTGTGTCACACACGAAATAAAAGACTGATTAAAGTAAAATATGTTATTCCTCGCATTCTCTCCGTCTCTCTTTCACTCTCATAAAATCAGTTTCACTCACTCACTCATTCACTAACTCAATGTTGTATGATGGGGATTTCTCCCACATTTTAGATATAATTTATTGTTTCTAATCTATAATTTAAAATAAGATGTTATTTGTATAATTTGGAAATGTTATGATAAAGTTTATTTCTGAAGACATAGTTAAAGATGTATAGAAGTAGAGGGGGAGATATGTGGAAAATGTGTGAAAGTCCTAAGTATAATTAATTAATTACTTATAAATGTATTCGTGAATTCGATTAGTTAAAAATGTTAGTCAAAGTAGAGATGTGCGTGGTTTCTAGGCTGTGAAAACTAGGGTGCAGAGATCAAGACTTAATTCCTTTCCCACACTCTCTTCTGAAGATCTGTATATGTATCGAGTCTCTCTCTCCTGTAAGAATTTATTAAAATATGTACTCTTGCTTAGAAAAAGATTATGTATTGTGTAAATGGTTAAGATTTTATTAGGGAATATTATTCTATTATCAATATATCTAACTCTATTTTGTTGCAGAGGAATAGGCCTAATTATGTATTTGTTAATGTAGTAATTGGCAGTGTGTTTACAATTACGTATGTTTCGCGGGTTTTCTTTTGTCTTATGGAGTTTGAAACTGTTCGTATGAAATGTAAGAGTCTGCCAATTTTGCTACGTTATCGCCAAGATTTGCTAAGTTAAGTCTTTTCTTGTGAATTGGCAGCAGTGCACACCAAACCTGTAAAACAATAAAACAATGGAATGTCGATGATGATGATTAGGAATGTATTTCACTTGTAAATATTATTAACATTTTCATTGCTAATATTTTGAACTGTTCATTTCAAGTATCTATTAGTGTAGAGTAAATTATTTATGTTTGTTGTCGTAAAAAGACGTAAATTGTAGTAATAGTAAAATTATATTTTGTTCTTCATGTGTCTCTCTATATACATACTTTATATTTTTTCTCAGTATTTTACGGAATAGAAGTTAGGGGAGTTGGAAATGAATCTAAATGACTGCCGGCATCTCCTGATTATCGGATTAATAGTTGCTGATATAAACATTTATATAATCAGTAGTCCATACTTTGCATTGATACTTTGTAGATGTGTTATATCCCTAACACTGTAACAAGTAAATAGTTTGTATAATACATTATTATAAAGTCACCCCAAGATAAATCGCGACACTCACGCACGCATGATCACGGCCACACATGTGCACGCACAAAGCTAAAAGAGTGATCATTGAAGCTAAGTTTGCTTAACAAAAACGCAGGCACTAGAACACTTCCTAAAAATAATATATATAAATAAGCAATACGTTATTTATAAAGTATGGCATAGCTAAATTTGAGACCGGAAAATATTAGGCAGTAAGGACCCTTGCTAGTTATTGCTGTCGATACTGAAACTCTTCTAACCACTAATTTCACGATGAACAAACATTAATATTTGTGTAATAAAAGGTTATTCTTATGTTATGTCTCTTTAATTATGTAATACGTACGTGACAAACAGTCTTACAATTATACTTGCAACATCATATATTGCGTTAATTTTGACAATGTTCACTTATTGCTCAGATATTTATGGAACTGCAAATGTGCATGTATATGCTTTGCTGTATTCGTAGCTATAATCATGCTTATAAATATGCAAGATGAAAACATATGATATTATTAAGTGTTTTACCTTTAAATGCAACCTTCAATTCTTGATATGGACAATTATCTAAACTGATGTAATATTGATGGGAATATTAACAATAAATAATATTTTCTCTACGCTCCCTCAAACACATACCCCACATACTCAAACACAAATTACTTTCTATCTGTTGTTATCTGTTTTATGCCTTATACCTTTACTTTTTGCTAGTTCTAAGAATGTGGGTTAATGGTGTACTGCCGCGCCCTGAAGTGACAAGTGTAACTTTATACAGGAAGTATGTATCTCAATGAGGCTGTACTATTTAAAGAATTGTTAGACATATTTGTTTTTATCAAAACAGTATAACTGTTGGCTTATGTTTCTTCTGTAAAGATAAGTATTTATATTTTATAGGTCCTTTAATATAATGAAGGTAATTAGGTTTGAAATAGATTTAGAAAACTTTGACGTACACATTTTCAACTATATTCCTTCTCTCATTGATATAACTATATTGTACTGAATCTTCACAAATTCATCTCCGTTTATGAGGCAGGCAGCGATAAAAGGAGGTAAAGAAAAGCTGAGATTTATATAATTAACAATAGATAAATAGTGATACCAAAATAAGCACAGAGTGAGAAATGTAAAGTCTTCGTACTTGTCATTCATCATCGTTTCTAAAGAATTAGGATCATATGCTCATTATTTTACATTTGGCATTCTGTTTTGCTTAGTACGTGGCATATTTACGTGTCTCTGTGTTGCCCCGTGGCGATTATGTTCGGGTCATTGGTGTATTAGAGATGTATTCTTGTAGTGTTACTTGCATTGCCCCAGATCTCACTAGAGATTTAAACCTGTAATCATCGGACTTGATTTAACGGAAACGATTTCGTTACTACTGCTTGGATTTTATAAATTAAATCCACAATTTTGCACTTTTAACTCGATTTCACCTGCTGAAATTATTTTTTTTCTTTTCTTGTTTTTCATAGAAATGTGATTAATGATAAAAATCTTCTTTTCGAATTAAGTTCCTTCATTATTGTGCCTCTAGTTTACATATATTTTCTCATACATTCAATCCTGACTGACTCCTAGCGACTGAATTTCCTACGATTTGATTTATTTTAAGTGGTGTTTAGGATATTTTGTTTTCAGTTCACTCTGCGGCATACATGTCAAAATTGTTAAATGTTTATATGTGCTGAATAGTTAGTTGTATTTGTTTGTTGCCCTTGTGCGATTTTCCTTCATATATTGTCCTGAAAATGTTTTGTTGTCGTATCTTTTTTTTCATTTTGTATTATTTTATTTGCCTCTTACTCATATTTTTTGTTTGTACTCTCACAGTACATTAACATGTCATGAATACAAGTGCAATAGCTTAAATGGAGATAAAGGATTAAGTGTTAATCGAAACCACCTCTGAGTGGACGCAATAAAACATCCTGCAGCCAAGACTTTATTACAACAAGTCTGAAGTCTGTTCTGGCTTGTCACATTGCCTTATATAAAATCTTCACAAAGTTCAAAGTGCATAGATGCTCCTCATTGTGGATGTCAATAGATAACAAATTCCTACACATGCTGACTATTTATTACGGAATCATGAACAAGGTCGTGTACTATATTATGTTCTAACTGAATGGCTGAATTCCTTCGAAAATCTAATAATAATATCGTTATGCTATAATTCTTTACTAGCTTAACCCTCAAACCCAATGCGCCCCCATATCAGTTATCCCCAGATAAGATCGTTGCTATTTCCCTTTTCTCACTTTTTTCTTTGATAATTAATGGGAAGACGTTAGCCGATTCATTTTGCTGAAATTCGCTTGAACATACCAAGCAAAGGTATAAACGCAAACACAGTATCCGAAGATAGATAGACATAGATGGATAGACAGAAGTGTGTACACGGAACCGATTATAGACACACATCTAGAATGACTGCCGTATCTGTCATTGCTTCAGCTTCATCTCCGTTTTGTATGAAGAAAGATAAAGTCAATCTGTGTCCAGTAGTAAGCAAGTGTTAGGCGCATAAACAATCAAAATGACAAAGTAATCAAAGGTTTCACGTTAAATCCATTTACTAAAAGTTTAATACTCAACTTCTGTTGAAATAGATACACATATTTTAAAATGAACCAATGCAAGAAACATAACTAACATTTATTTCTTGCAATTGCCTTATTATGCATATGTTCTATGTGTGAAAGCTCATGTTATTAAATGTGTACTATCACAAGTCCTTTTCGCTAAGTAAGAATTTAGCGTTTATCCAGACACATTGTCACAATCCATACTCACCAAAACCAGATTATTTGAGACGCAAAGACACGAGAGAAAAAAACAGGTGAGAGACAAAGACAGACGGAGGAGGAGGAAGAATAAGAGACAGAAAAGCAATAAGAGAAGTGACTGAAAAATATATAAACATTGAGATGGTGTATATTATTTCATTTTGTTACCGTGCGTGTTCATGGCTGCCTTTGCGTAAAAATACTCACATTGGATATTGAAATACATTGTCTGCTTTGTTAATAATGCAAATCCGTCATTTACAAACCACGTCCAATTGCCGGAATCATTTTTGGTCATTTCTTTGTGAAACAAGTAAAGTCCGTCTTGAACACAAGAGCACGTTGTTGTACTGGTTGATCTATTGCATCTATTACTAGGGTGACGCAGGTTACACTCAGGGATACCATTTTTATATACTTGAATTAGGATGTATTTCCCAGTCCAACAAGACAGGTTATTTAGACTAAATGTGAAATTTATAACACTATTTTCTTTTATAGTTATATTTTCTTTTAAACTGGTGTAAAGCTCCAAGAAACCTGCACAAAGCGTATGTAAAAATATATGAACATTAAATATAATTTTTGTTTAATTTAAACTTAATAAACTCTCCATTTATATAATAAATAAGCACAGATTACGATATATTAACAATAAAAATATCTTCTATAATATAATATATTCAAGCGTAATAATAAATTGGCGTGTACTGTGTTCAAAGAGAGTAATGATCAATACGTACATTTTGATTCAAGAAAGAATAATGTGAATACGAGCTGTATGTCAATGCTTTATTCTCCCTTAACTGCATGTCATTGTAATGTGTATGGTAATCTTTGTTATCCTTTCAATATGATTTGCTAACTTTCATAATTTCTTCTATCCTTTCAATACGGTTTAGTACCCTTTCAAAATGCTTTGTTACGCTATCGATGGATGACGGTGTATTTGCATGGCAATTCTTGTTTTCCTTGTTTTCCTTTCCGTATATAATAGTGTATTTGTATGGATAAGTTTTGTTATGTTTTCAACATACGTTGTTATTCTTTCAATATATAATAGTGCAATTTGTATAGAATGATTTGTTATTCTTTTAAATATGCTGTTTTAACTTTTCATTATATAAAAGTGCAATTTGTATAGCAATTATTTGTTATTCTTTTCAATATATAATAGTGTATTTTTGAGACAATGCTTTGTTATCCTTTCAATAAATAATAGTTCATATTTATGGCATTGCTTTTTATCAGTAAATGATAGAGTAATTTTCATGACAATAAATGACTGTGTAAATAAATATGTATGATAATTATTTTTATCCTTTTAGAGAATTGGTGTTTAATTGATATGAAATGCTTTACCCTCCTTTCAATAAATGAAAGAAAACAGGTGCAAACTAATGCAATAAATAGGTGACGTAAATTTACACTAAAAATAAAAGATTCAATCAATTTGACATTAAGCTCGGTATATAAAAACGGATAGGTAAATAGATAGACAAACATATAATCGGTATAGATAGACAGACAGATAGATATATGAAGTAATCAAATAACGATTAATATAACAAATATACAAGCAGATAGATAGATAGATAGATAAATAGATAGCGACAGATCAATGACTGATGGAAAGTGTAAGGTTTATAGTTTATAGTCATTGTATACACTTGTTCTTTGACGGTAAAGTTCAGAGTTAGCTAGACATATATATTCGTCTGAAAAAAAAGAATATTGTGCGAATTTCGTTTTATGCTTTAAGATTACACTTCCAATGTAAAATATAAAATGACATTTAATTAAAATATTCGAACTACTAATAGGGGAATTATATTACGTTTGCATCATACAATTAATATTAGAAGAAATGTTTTAATATATACGAACAAATAATAAGCGAGTTATGCAATTGCTATTCGAATGATATCTACTGTTTATACAAGAAAGGGAAGAGAAGTACTAATTTCTTTCGGGAATATTTGTTTTAGAAAAGAAAGAATGCAAAATAAGACTGATTGTTAAAAAATAAAACGAAAACCTTATGATTTATAGTACGAAAACAAAGCAAAATCTTTTAATGAAAGAATAATCTTACATGTCTGGTTCCCATTACAAAAGATTTCCGGTGAACTTAACTGAAGAAACAGTAAGTAGAAAAGGACGCGATCGTAGTATGCCATTGTATCTAGAATACAACACTAGTTAGTAAAGCACACATAAAAGTAAATAAGTTAAAGGGTTACTCTTCATACTGTTCCGTATTCTTTCAAACAAGGAAAACGAATCTGTTTGAAATCGTCGCACTATTATTTATATTTGTTTTATATTTAGTAAAACTGTCATTATGTGGGAATTCGCTTATTTTAAACATTTCCAATCATCCTTCAAAGGAAACATATTAATGTCACCCCATACATAACCATTTCTTTGAATGTAAAGTAATTTCCGAAAACTAAACAATAACAAACATAATAATACACATATTTCAGGGGTCACTCATTTTGATACCGCTGCATTAAAAGTTAGAAACTATTTATTTTTAAATGCTCTTAAAGACTATACTTCATGATCTAGGTTTTGAGAAAGAAAGTTTGCAAAATAAAAGTGAATAAAATAATTTTAAAATTAATTAAATAATATATACTGCACGTATCCCAATAAATGTAGGTATATTATTCAGAGGGAAGAAATTTCCATCATGCAGATTCCCATTGATAAAGGAGTGCCAGTGAGGGTAAGATTATAAAGGTGTGCCAGCGATGGTAAGATCATAAAGGAGTACTAGTGAGGGTAAGATCATAAAGGAGTACTAGTGAGGGTAAGATTATAAAGGTGTGCCAGTGAGGGTACGATCATACACGTTCTTGCTAGGTTAGGAAAAGGTGTTCCATGACGTTCTTATAGAATGTTTAATACCTTAAAATAATCAATTGAAGAATTGTTTCTCACTTTTACACACACACACACACACACACACACACACACACACACACACACACACACACACACACACACATACACACACACACACACACACACACACACACACACACACACACACACCACACACACACAACATACACGCACATACACATATAAATACACACACTAATGACAGAATTATGTTATCTGTTGATGCACGGAGACATGACTCATGTCGAATATAATGTATAACAAGACTAATATTTGGACTGCCTAAATTGGTGAATAATTCCAGAAATGAAAAGGTAGTATTTACACACTAGCATAACTTGATATAGATTTACGAACTCATAAATAATTATGCCAATGTACATTTTAAACGTATTTATTTCAGTCAAAATTATCTTGTGTAATATATATGGAGTAATCAAGAAGATTTATATTTAAGCCCGATGTGGAGAACGGCCGCTTATGTTACATACTTCCAGCTCAGAGATGTGGAGTGTTGTAATATGTTGACAATGTTTGGGGTTTTTTTTATAAATATTTTAAAAATATTTTTTCTACAACCCTTTTCATAATTTGCGTTAAATGTTGACATATCACATGAGCCCATCATAAAAACAAATGTCCTATAAACTGGATCTTTTAACAGTAGCCAGCTCTACCTGAACAAATACCCCTTAAGCAAAAATAACATGATGAGTTTGATTATGGTGTAAAATATTAAAATAAATAAAACTCTTTTAAAGTTAATATTGTATTGTGTCTATTTTTTAATAATGATTGTGAAAGATGTTTTCTTAAACGTGAGTTTTTAACTCTTGGGAGTGTTGCTTCTTTTTTCAGGGCGCAAGATGCCTGACTTTTATCAATAACCTCCCTTCCATGAATGTAAGGCTGACACATTTGAACTACCCAAACTATTGCAAAACGTCTTGTTTGTAAATGACATACTTGAATCCTGTGGTCGAATAGCTACGTTTACAAACAAGTTCAACGCTTTGCATGATTAGAATACCTCTGCAGCAGAATCGGCAACGTCAGATCTGTGCCAATATTCAGGGTGACTGAGGTAAAGGGCGAGAGGTCAGACTGTTTTTGAAGGATTTAAATGTACTTTGGCATTCAGAAGTCCACTCTCCTTATCCAGCACTTTTCCGCTAGTCAGAGCAGGTAAGAGAACCGCTAGGATGTTAAAGCATTTTACAAGCTGCCCACTGCATAAGAAAAGAACTGACATAACCTTCGGCTGTTGAGGGTGCATATATCATTGTGTGGCACTTGTCTAGTGCCTTTTATTTAATCACACAAATTAGGTGTCTGAAAACAATTGATCATTTCTACAGCCACACAGTTTTATAGGTATTACATAACCACTTGAACAATGCTTTCAGCACCAATATGTGCTTGTATCATTTGCGATTTGCAAACAGTATGTAATCCATAAAGCGTAAATATACGTTAACATTTAAAGCAATTTTCACATCGTCTTAAATAATGCTGCAGGAGCCTTGATGGTTGCAAATGGCATTGTTGTTATATTAATCTTCAATATGAAATACCAAGAGTGAAATAAAAATATTCATGAAATATAAATTATCAAGTCTCCTCCATCGGTGAAAAAAGTGTTCATATCAGTCACCTTTTCAGTTCTGTTGACTTTATGAAAGACTTTCAGGATGTTTGGCAGCCATTGTTTCATTTACTATGAAACTGGTGCACTGTTTCTAAAAGTTTGGTCATCTGCAGCAAGTATGGCCTGAATATGTTTGGTTACAACTTCTCATTCTGACAAAGGAAGTGGTTTGGCTTGTATCCAGTGGGTTTATATCTGATATCCAGTGAAATTCACCTAGGATGGTTCAATCAGGCTGATCTATATAAAACAAATTAAATTATCCAGGAGTATTACATCCCTTAAGGTCTGTGTAAAATGGAATGCTTTTGATAAAGTAATGGCTCTTGACTCTTCAACAACAACGGCGACTATCAAAGCGACTTAATGCCACTCTCTATAGCACTACTGCTTCAACAGATTTATTTGACCTAGTACTGATGCAGTGTTGCTTCAACAGATTTATATAACAATAGCACTGTGTAGTACTCTTTACTAGATTTAAGTGAAATAGTACTGCGTAATACATCTTCAACATTTTTTTGTGAAACCGATGTGTTTTACTGCATCAACAGACGTAAGTCAAAAAGAATTGTTTATTACTGCTTTAACAGATGCATGTGAAACATTTCTGCGTAGTTCATTTTTTTAAAAAAACAACAACATACAAATACATTTTTCCTTACCAAGGATTCGACTCTGGTTCTGGGTAGGGAAGTGTCGCATTTGTTCTCGCGACAAGGAAAAGGCTTTGTCACAAAATTAGCCAACTCGTTTGTATAAGTTCGGATAAGTATCAAAATGTATGTGAAATTATACTGTGTATTATTTGCTTCAACCGATTTATGCGAAATAGTACTGTTACAGAAGTGCTTCAAAAGATTTATATGAAATAGTACAGAGTAGTATTTAAAAGTGTTCACCATCTCTTTTCTAAGACTTCGACTATGATACTTGTTAAGGAAGGGTTTTCCCCCTCGAAAGGGCTTTCTCACAAAATCAGGAACTTGTTTATACTAGTCTCGAGTAGTAGTAAGATTTCCTCTTCTAAATACAACTTTCTGTAACGGGATTTATAATGGCAGATCTGGTGACGCACCGTTTGTCAGATTGTCCTTTCAACTTTCTTGTCTACACTTGTCTCCTGCAAAGTGTAACAACGTAACGAAGTATTTCTTTGGCTGCAGCCTCGTTGGTTCAGAAACACTTTAATCTTGTATATCAATGTATGTGTAATTGTATTTGACGTCACAGGTTCTAGATAGATATATTAAAATTTACAATCGAGTAAAACGTCACGGAAATTAAAACTTGGTACATGTACTTGTAGTGTGACTTCACGTGAATTTGAAACAAAATATAACGTCATGGAAATCTTCAACACTCTCCATTTAGTCAGTTCTATAAATCATTTTACAGAATCATTCATCAAAACATCCAAATATTCTTTTGGAATAGCACTCCACCTAAATATTTCATCGAATACTGGCATTATCATTTCAGCTTTTAAGATCGAGATATTCTTATATCGATGTATAAGATAGTCTTTCTTATGACTCAGCTTTTCCACTCAGTTCACTGAACAGCCGACATGGAGAGAGAGAGAGAGTGTGTATAATAATATGGACACCTACACCATTCCATCTATACAGATGCTAATCAATCAACTGATGATCATGATTGAAGATCGATATACCACCACTTACATATGATGCAGCCAACATCAACATAAGACCTTACGATCCTAAAGTCAAGAACATATTAAGCTTTCCTGAAAGGCAAATACTTTGACGGGAAGGCAGCGGAAGTAGGAGATGAAACGACGACAGTAAAAGAAACAACGGACATCCACTGCTAAAGCCTCCAGATGACTCAGGCATACATGGACACCTGTTCAAAATCGCTAAACCCAGTCAAACTAGAAGAAAATCCTTCAAAATGAAAAATCACATTAACAGTTACGGCAATGGTTATTGTTTGACCATAAAAATAATGTTTCAACGGTGAGTAGGATAGAAGAAAATAAACTCCCTTCTCTGGACTAATAAAACTTTATATGGTTTTCAAAGTGGTGTATCTACGACCCACTATCAATAATGATCTTAAGGGTAAAAAGATTCATGTTAGTTTTGTTTCAAAACAATTACTGTGTCTTAAACAGTCTCTCTACTTTTCAGGGTTCATTTTCTTTTTCCTTGAATTCAAAATGTCCTTGAAACTCAATCTCCACTAACCTCAACATATCTTTTTCTTCTTTTCCCCCTCTTTGATTTCCTTCTCTCACCTTTCGATTCCCAATCTTTCCTTCTTTACTCTTTTTGATTACAATATTGATTATAATATTTCCACTCGCTCTTTTACATTTTCATTCTTTTTAACTCTTTCTTTCTCTTCCCTTTATAATGCCATTTTTATTTAATGTCGATATAATCGCCTCCTAACTTTCTTCAGCCTGTCAGACATAATTCAGATACAAATGCGTAAAACTGTACACTCCTCAATTTTCTTTATCGGTTTTGCAGTCTGAGACAATGCGGCAAAGTACCACTATGGAATAGTAAACGTATTACCTTGTTGACATGAGACTTAATTTGAAAGCTGTCTAATACCATGGAGAACAACAGTTCATTAACCTTTCTGATTATTTAGCTTTAATAGCATTAAGTATATTAAAACAAAAAAACATAACTCATCAAGAATAGCCAGGACAAAATGTTGCTTCGTAGTAGTGACTTAGTCTCAATCAAATAAGTAATCAAAGATTGAAAGATATTAGAGACAAATAAACAAACACCCAGAGTCAAGAAATTCTGTAAAAAGATTACCAGTTATCCCGGTCTGATCTAGAAAGCCCTACTATATCATCCCAACAATATTTCTACTGTCCCAAATCACAAGTAGGGTCTTCACTCTTGTCGCCAGCATCAATTAACTATATTTCATGAAATACAAATACTTCTAAGTGTTGTACAAATTTAAATGCGGACGATCACATAAATACAATAGAAAATGCACTCATACTTACCTACGACAATTACAAATGAACTAAACTCAGAACTACTAGTAAATTTGCGAACAATGGAAATTATCGAGACAATGTTTATGCGGAACAAGTTTCCGGCGCCATAGACAGATCCAGAGACAACGGTTCTTATAAACTTGATTTCTTTCAAATAATAAGAAGAGCTCTCCGAAGCTTGTATTCACGATACTTATTCTTACATTTGGTTAATAAAAATAAATCTCTGTAAAACTGTTGTCTTCCATTAGTACCATCTCTCACATAATTATGTGGAGTTATGACCTCTTTGTGCATGCACACTGTTACATGTCAGTATTTATTTAGAGACCCTGCTCCAGAATTAAGATTTAGATTAATTAAATTCCAGGATTAGATTAATTAAATCTCCTCATTTATTCTGAAACAGACTGACTGCCCAGATCTATCCTTCAGTCTGACTAAATTTAATCTCGTAGTAAGACACAAAATTTAGAGACAGATAAACCTGTGTGACAATTGCACGGACTGGGACACATTAATCAATTACAACTAATCATACTTGCATTCGTCACGCTCTTGATGCTCGCCCCCACCCAGCCCTAATTTGGTCTTTCTCGCAAATGATTTAGTCGACTACGTAATTGATCAACAAATATAAGATTTAATAAAAGATTTACAAATAACAAAAATTGAATCAAATGCTCGGTCTAACAAGACTACGTATTATCAGCTCTGCGAATAGTTTCAATGTCAATTACTGATTAGTGATTCCAGTTTATTGTCATTACTCAACTTGCAACTTCCCACTGCTATGACGACACTCTATCATCAGCTATGGCAACACTCGCACCCAACTAGTATGAGTTGTGGCTTCAGCGACGATCCATAACATCAGTGCCCGATCCTCACATCAAGTTCAGCAGAACTTAAACGGACCAGTCCCGGACTCCTCTAGTGATCTCAGGACGCAGAGATTATAAAATCTCAACCCAACGATACAAACTCAGACCCGCTCTGAAAATACAATAATCTCATGAGCGACAGTTCCTAATGATTCGCAATCTACACAAGTGGCTTTGATAATAGCGTAGCTTGTTTTACAAATGACCGTTCTGTATCTTCACATTCAATAGTTTGAATCTAATAACGAAAATACAATCAGCATCACGCTCATGCGTGTTACAATTAAAATGTGACGTTTACACATACAAGAGAATTTAATCATTCAAAGAACATTTAGATTTTACAATGAAAGTAAATATGAATTAAAATCACATACGAGTTACAGCATAGACGCGATTATACATTGTTTACATCAAATCCTATGAACGTGCATCAACGTTCTGTGATTACAATTCCATCAATTTAGCCTTATAAACCATTTTCTCACAATTCGACAATTAATGTGTAAAGAATGTAATGGTTCTAACTTAACCGTACTGTTACCAAGCCACGTGTCTAGAGAAGGTTGCAGTAAGGATATAATTTCTACATTACCAATTTCGCACATTCACACAATGATAACTTAAATAAAATGTAAGTATTAATTTAAGAAATCGATGTGTTTACCTTCTCAGTAGATAGCTTCAAACAAAGACAGCGGGTCTTCTATTATACTTTTCGTATCGACTTACACGGAATTATCGGAGGCACGAAGCTTGTAAGTTCAATCGGCCGTTGTCCCTCGTGTAAGTAAAGTATTTTGCGCGTGTCAGTTATTTATGAAGATGCATGAATTCGTCACGTGACTAGTCGTGACGTTATGGGTTCGATGTACGGTCGGCTATGGTCCCAAAAATAACAATAACATGGGATGAGTCTCCCTCTGCCTATTGACCTAAGGGTTACAATAACACATGAGTCTCTCCGTTGTTTCAACACAGGTGTGTGTGGGAAAATGTCCTAACAAAGGAACTATATTTGAAGTTTCAAATTTGAAACTTGCAGAACTGGGGCAAGAGTTCAGGACACAGAATTTGTCTGAATCTGTTACACACACTGATACTTAATGACGAACATTGTTTGTGAACCTATAGATCACCAATGAGCTATATAACACAGAAGAGGGGAGAAGTCCTATAGCTGGACTGATATGTGGCTGTGTGTCTGGAAGAGTAGTGCTCTACATGAGTCAAATACAGAAATGTAAATCTAAGTATCCCTGCGTTTCTGTCTCTGTTGCTGCCCGTTGGTGTGAAAGATTTGAACCATACCCATCACACATACATTTTCGTGGATATTTGTTAACAGTTTTATTTTTTTAACACATTACATCAACACGTATATGTTACTTCAAATTTTACTACTCAAATATCAAATAGTAAATAGCATTTCTACATACGCTTCTACACAAGCAGTGAAGGATTAGGGACTGCTCCCACACCGTTATTTGTTGATCTGGACGTCACGTCTCTTGACGACAGTAAATACATTTTTCTAAACTCTGAGCTCTCAATGACACTGCATTAATAGTTTTCTTCTTTTGCTGACGAATTTATTATCCATTAATCATTCTGATTGGATTGTTTTTCAAATAATTAGCCTTGTTGCATTGATTGCTCATCTTCGTAATCGTCCGAGATTTTATTTATCTTTTGATTTTGTGATTTTGTGGCCGTACTGTAATAAACTACATCAATTACTACACGCAAGATAATAAATGTTACAGTTGAGAGATATTTCTAGTGATGTAATTAGTCTTTTCAACATAAAACATTTCCCCCATTATCTTTTAAATGAAAGGTCCATTCTTTTCTCTATTTATATACAATTCACACACGCCAGTAATTGTAATATGTCTGCGTATTGTTTTAAACGAAGAAGACGATTTACGAACAACATAAAGATTTGTACATAATTCTAATTTAACTGGAGCATAATAATTAAAGTGCTATTACTCTGCATCATTTTCTGCACTGGACAGTGGGCTTACGTCCCTTTCGCTAATACCTCTAACTAAAATTAAATGCGTTTTATACTTTAGAAAAGAATCAACCTCAATCAGACTATTAATTTTATTTGCATTCGATGCTAATGGTCTAATTATTTGTGCATTTCATTCCTTCGGAACATAATTTATATGCATTTTTTTTTAACTTAACGTCTGCATTTCTATTTTATTAGTTAATGTCACCACTTAAAGAACCCCAAACGAATTCTAAATAATTTTTCATTAAATTATTTTTTTCATTTTCAATACCTGTTACAAATAAACAAAATAGAGAAAGATAAACAAGTGCAAAAATGTTGAGCATCATCAGTCAAAGAAAACTAAACTTTATTAAAAGTAACGGCTCTATTAAAGCAATAGGATAGTTGAACATTGTTTCAAGCAATGAATTTTCTCTGCGCATTAAGGAAAATACACAACGAAAACCATAGTAGTATTTGTCAAGCAGATAAATAGAATCCATGAGATAATATTTTAATTAAATGGCACTGATAATGACTGGAAATGTAATAGTCATAATTCCATTGAAATAGTGAGTTGAGCTCTTGAGCTGGTTATAGATAACCGGATTATCAAGTGACAGGTAAAGAGTTATGCATCATGGCTAACCAATAGCCTGACGCTAGACAATTTTGACTGATCATTGGCTTGAAACTGGTCATCCACCACTGGCCAATGGAAGTTAGAGGAATAGGGGAGAAGAAACTCACGATGTGGAAAAATATTACTTTACTGCCACTGCCAAGAATCCTGAATGCAGTAAAGATGTGTTTTTCTCTTCAGTCTCCATTCTGGGAGTCACGTGATTAGCACAGTACCAGTCCTAGTCAGTACTTTCATATATCTTCCTTATACTGGACCTCTGACTCTCTATACTGAACTTGACTGCCAGTGTGCTAAGATTGTCCTGCAAGTGAGCCAGCAAAATGGCGTGACATCATCCACAGTGGTCGAAAAAAACAGGAATAAAACTTTGATTCAGGTCATGTTGACATTTCATTTCATGAACTACCTAACTTTCCTTATCTCTTGTGATGTACTTTACTCGTGTTGTCTAAAATTTGGCTGAGGTCATGTTGTTAAAGAATACTGTTCACTCCAGGAGTGCTCTAGGGAAGACTGGAGATAATTTAAATAAACAATTATATACATTTACCAAGAGAAGTTTTAGACTTGGACAATATTGAACTGTTGATATACATATATATTTATTCTGTGTATCTCTCTATGTATTTGTTGTATATGTTTATTACTTGGACTTGACCAATGTTGAATTGCTTTGTGTAGTTAATTTAGATTGTTAGTGAATTATATTTCTTTATTTGCCAACACCCTGGAGCCCTGGACCCCATTGTTTAATTGGGATTAAAAGGTCATGGGCAGTGGTGGGAGACATAATAATTAATAAGACGGGCATAGGCCTTTGACGATGGTGTTCCACTACTCATTATTGGATATGCCAGGTCAGAACTATACAGGGAGGTTACTCTCTCGATGCAATTGTTCGGAATTGAAAGGTGTATATTAATCATAATAATTTTGTGCAGAGAGGTGATAATAATATTTTCATAATTTAAGAGACCCTCTCGTGATTATTTAAAATAATATGTTGTATAAGTTGGAGCTGGTGCTGGTATTAGAATAGATACTAGAAACGTCTCATTGAAAAAGTAATGACACCTTAAAACACTATCACGGAATCACTAAACACCTTTATACTGCTCAGATCCGAATTTCTCATTAAGAATTAGGATTTCATAAAACCCTAGCAAGTCTGTCTGACGTACAAGGAACACAGACAAAGCACAGCGGGTCAGAAATTAGTGTCTAGAATCAGTTCTACTAGTACGGTATAAATGTTACGGCCTAATAGTATAGCTACCTCTTTTATTACTACTATTTTTGTTACTTATGTTACCACTGATTTATTCTCTTACTATACTTTTCTTACAATTTTAAAATCCTGTAATGCATCTTAATGTTCTAAGCTACAGACTCATTACTGTCGGCACAATCTAGGTTATAGCATGTAAGCCTAGTTAAAATTTATTTTCGTGGAAGAGGTAACTCCCTTGGAGACACCTGGCACTTAGTCTACAAAGATACTACAGTCCTATAAAATCACCAGAACCTAGATTTCATTTATGACTAGAACTGATCGATGGCGAGCTTCAACTTGTTCAAAACTTCAGATTGTTAAGAGTCAGAATGTATTCGACTCTGAGTACGTCATTGATTAAAATATTTGCAAAGCGATCCCATACAAAGTACTGACAGGGAGTGTTGAGAACTGCTTTTCAATCCACTCTTCCAACTCCACATACCTGGCCGCACACGTTCTTACACCCAGGCAATGTTAGTCGAGAGCACAGTTGAAGCTTTGTACTAGATAAACGTAACACGTCAGTAGTAATGTATGCTAATCGATATTGAATGCTGAATGATCCAAGACCAACGCAGCGACGAGTAAACTGTTATAAAGTTTTTTTTTTTTTAATTTGAAACTGGAAGAAAAAAAACTAAGTATAACGGTTCCATTTACAGTTTATACGTGTGCAGATTTGCTCCCTTTAAGTGAGGTAGATGCTACTTTAAATAAACACACGTTCTTGTTTCAACAGGACTACTCTCGTAAACTAAATTTAACAAACAAATAAACATTTTTTGCTGAAAGATATGCACATTAAACACATAAATTATAACTTATAAACGTTCGAACACAATAATTTAAATACTTATTTTAACTGAAGCAAAGGCATCACTGTCATAAGACCCACTACACAGACAAAAAGCATAACCAACATCAACGTCAACAACAACAATGGCCGTACTACGGGCAACAGTGCCCCTCTTAGGGATTTTTTAACCATCCAATGGCCGATATGATCCAGCTGTTGCTCGACCATTTGTACTGGCCACCAACGCCCGCCTTCAGACATCCCAACGGACACCGGGGACAGCCACGACAACAACAACAACGACAACGACAACAGTGAGGAGGTCGGGAGGTTGAACAACTGGGCATACGTACACGCTAGGTGAGATCTGGTGTGTTACTAGACTGGGCTCTGTAAGACACCCCCTCCTCACTTTAGCATCAGGAATGGCTATAACACCAACAACGCCACCGCCAGGAACAACAACTCCAAACCACGGATTAACGAGTTTGGAGTCCGCCTTTGCCGGCCAGACATGTTTTTGCAACGGACGCACGCAGCAGAAATGCACCTCCCCCTCCTTTCCCCTCTCCCCAAGCGCGAAAGCGGCAGAAGCCGGATACACCACACTATATGACCAACCAACCAAAAAGCATAGTAGAACTAGTACAAATGACATCATACCGCCTGCACAAAGTCTTTTTGATGATTGTTTACTCTTTATCCCGGATAATACAATACATGTATACATCAATCGCTTAAAGTTTATTCATGCAAATTGACTATGCCTCTAGATCCATTGCGTACTAAACAACATAGAATACGTAGTTAGGATTTATAGTCAAATACTGTAACTTTTAAAACTATTAATAACTAAATAATTAAATTTTGGAAATGTATTCTCCAGAGAAAATTATTTCCAAAAGAATAAGGTACGAAATGTACATACCTTAGATTATCGTGAACTGTTAAAGAAGGAAAATGCAAATATTAATGATTCTTCTAAGCTGAAGTTATTCAGTAAAGAAAAAAAGCATTTAGACTTTAGTTAGTCCAGTCAATCCACAAGTATAACACCAGTGTCATTGATACATGAACTAATGAATGTAGGCTAGTTGTGCTACTAGACTAAAAGAAGGAAATATGTCTCAACGGGTGATTTCAGTACATTACTACAGAAGGAATACATTTTAATACAATGGGCATCGCCGTTCTAGCGTGAAGATAATTAAATGAAAACGTGAAATTCTCATTTCATGTGGAGATGGGGACAGTACCTTAAAATAGTTTCTCATTACATTTCAAAATGTATAATTATTATTTTTTCTCACGACTTTTGCTTACTCTCGATTGTGAACTTATGTCTCGTAATCTTATCGGTGTTCTGGGAGATCCACGTATTTTAAGGGAGGATGTGAGCACTTCAGGGGATAGCTGTTTTATTGTAGTGGGGCAAGCCTGTGGTTTAGTAGTAGTAGCAGCAGCCGTATATTTACAAGTGGGAGTTCACGTTGTTATGAAGACAGCAGATTAACTCCTGTATTTAAAGTTCAAGACTACAAGGCTTGAGGAAAAAGAAAATGGCTTAAATCTTACCTTTGTTACTTCATGTACCACTGCAGGGTGATTGATAATTATCAGATACTAATTCTCATTACATAATTTTTGCTTTACTAATATTTTATGCAGCACACATCTTTGGCTAATTGTAATGTGGTCATTAATGTCAGACCTGAATAGTTTCTTACGATCAGTAGTGACATGTTATACAGCAGCCGTAGATTTCAAATAATAGATCGAACAAACAATAATAAACAAATCAACAATAATAAACAAATCAACAAAAATAAACAAATCAACAAAGCTAGGCCAATGAATTGCTATCTTTCCGAAATTCTTTAAAATCCTATGACGTTCTATTTTTTCTTCGTCCTTTTGGATTTTGTTTTGTTTTGTTATTTTGTTGGGATTTGTTTGTTTCGCAATAAATTGGATAAATTGCACATTTCAGGTAAAACAATGTTAGGAACACACACAAAATCCCACACACATATGATTCGAAAGTATTTGTAAATGGAATGAACAGCCAATTTACTTTGCAAATGTGTACAAACACAACAGATATAACGTAAGACCGAGTGTATCTACTCCTTGTATCAAAGTAGGGAAAGACCTTCAACTGACTATCGTGAGCGAAAGGTTATGCAGTGAAATAATCTGAACCCAATTTACACATACTGTATTTCGGATATAAATATCTATCAGCACATGAATCTCTTATCGACAACACTCCAGTCACTATCGATTAATAGTCGATCGTCAAATAGGCAATTCAAAAAATAGATATTGGTGGGTCGACACATATATTGAACACCCAGTCAATTTGTTCACTACCGAATCTGTCGCTGCATTTAAGTAAAATCAGTACTTCTTTTGAAGATTGTATAAAAGCTTTAAAAAAATGTCATTTACAGCTAACAGATTTTATTATTAAGATTACGAGAGTAAAATTATACTAAATCAGTGATTTAGTCTGTCTTCCCACATCACTATTACATTCTGCACAACAAAACGAAATAGTTCGGTGCAGTTAAGCATCTGTAATTATATTGGTTGCATAAACAGAAGAAAGTAATCATGATGTGTAATTTATGTACATTCAACACCCTCCCCATCTCTCTCTCTCTCTCTCTCTCTCTCTCTCTCTCTCTCTCTCTCTCTCTCTCTCTCTCTCTCTCTCTCTCTCTCTCTCTCTCTCTCTCTCTCTCTCTTTTCATATGCGTTCTATGGCAAATCACACCTGATCAGTGTCGCTAAGTGATTATCATAAATAGTGTATTAATGCGCATGTAACTAATACGGACGACATTTGTGTGTGAGTATTCCATTCGGCGCCTGTACAGCTCTAGTGAGAATGGACAGCAACGTATATGTGCACTAATGCTTTTTACAGAGGTATGTGGACAGTTATTAATTACATACAAATAACCTAATGAATATATTAATTGTATACATACAAACAAACGAATAGAAGCTACTCCCGTATAATATTTTTTCTTGACCTAACAATTCGCATGATCCTACTAGGCACTTTTCCAGTGTCTATAGACGCCATTCTCCATTTCTGGTGCAATTTTGTAGCATTGTTATTTAGTACTGTTAATATCCTGGCCTACCTAGAGGGGTCGGATCATCATTGTATGGTTTTTCCGGGTCTCTTTAGTCACACATCGCCTGGTGGGAATCAGTATATAAACTAGCTCATTCAAACACTGGGGAAAGTAAAGGAAACTTACAAAAAAAAATAATATACTCAATAATAATTAAGAACTCCAGAAAAAAATCAACATTTTCACACGTGAAGCTATAACAAAAAAAGAATTAACACGTACTAGCAGAAGGCATAAACAGAAACAAGCACTAATATAAATCTATAAACAAATCAATGTAGTTGAAACTTATGTTCTTATTTTTTATTATCATAGTAGGTCGGCAGTCAATGTGTTATAAAGCGCCTTTGTAATTTTGCTGGTTTGACTTCACTTATGCTGTAAACATGTGTCTTGCAGTGCAGTGTTGGGTCGATTTTTGTCTGTCAGTCTTATTTCTTTGTTGTTGTTTGCAGAGTTCTGTAAAGAATATTTGTCGTAGTAGTGTGAAAAGTGTTGTCACCATGATTCAAGAGTCGACCACTCTGTGCTTCATTTCGTTTTGTTTGTGTAGTAACATGTCCGGCAGCTTTCACAACTATAGAATGAACACATGTACAAGCAGAGGATAAAAGCAGAAACAAACGCTAATGTACCTTTATCAATCTAATCAAGGCAGTTTAAAGTACTGTTATTATCATCAATTAAGTATATATTATCAAATTAGGTCTTTGGGCTGTTAAGACCTTGTTGGTTGGACTTCACTTTTGGACTTCACTTTCCTTGATATGGATTGTTGGATAGATTATTTTCATATCAGTCTTATTTATTTGTTGCAGCGTGCAGTTTTGTTTTAGAGAGTTGATCATTGATGTTTGGAAAGTGTTGTGTTTTGTTTTAGAGAGTTGATCATTGATGTTTGGAAAGTGTTGTGTTTTGTTTTAGAGAGTTGATCATTGATGTTTGGAAAGTGTTGTATCGCTTTATGTCAGGAGTCGACCAATTTATGATTCTATTGAACGGTAAC
The DNA here is from genome assembly GCA_028829895.1 of Sinotaia quadrata. Lineage (NCBI taxonomy): Eukaryota > Metazoa > Mollusca > Gastropoda > Architaenioglossa > Viviparidae > Sinotaia > Sinotaia quadrata. The sequence goes on along the minus strand of CM054179.1, from coordinate 131,808,069 downwards.
ATGTTCACTCATATCGTTATCTTTTGCTTTGGAAAGTAAGCTCACTGTCCGATAGTTGGAGTCAATTTTATTTGTTGTTCTCAGTTGTTTGTTTATGCTGTCCTAGCGGCATGGGTGCTAGATGGGGTCACACATTGGCAGGATTGAGATGACGCATGGTTAATCTTGTAGTATACACATCAATAGTGTTAACGTATAGTTGGTTAAGGTCGGTGTTTACATCTGTGTCATGTTGCTAATTTTCATCTTCAACTACTACTCCTGATTACTGCAGTAATGTAAATATATATATATAAAGAATGTCGGTGTTGTTGTTAATGGTGGCGGTGGTTGTGGTTTGATTTTACAGTAACTATTGTGACGTAGTTAGTTAGAGAGCATTCGGATGCTTTGAATAGAAAACGTTTCATTGTTGTGTTCTTTTGTCATTCTGATCTTGCTTTTGTCGCATTTGTGGTAAATGCTAGTTGACATTTTGAAAATATTGTTGAAACATTTGACAGAAAGATCAGGATTAGAGTGGGCTGCTTAGCAAGAGTATCCTAACACACAAACATAAATCGCAAGTCCATTGACACAAATTGCAAATAACATTGACACAAAATATTAATGAAGGTTTGGTTCCATGCGTTTGGGAAGTGGAGATTACAGTCTCTGATCTAGCTATTGGTAAACTACTGTCTAGCAGACTATCAACTCCAGTATTTACTCCACCTCTAACACTTTAAGATGCCATCATAATGAATGCCAAAGATCGGGTCACATCTACAATTTAACAATTTATATAACAAATGAGTTTAGAAATAGGGATAGATAAATTTACTCCGCAACACAGAGTTTAATTTAAAATGGTTTGAATATGGTTTTACGAATACAATACTTACATTTAAGTTTTTATAATTATGACACAAACGGACCACAATACTACTGTTTGTCATTTCCTCCACCATTTTATTTTGAAGAATTTTTAAAATCTAAACTCAAATGGGAAGGTATTGTGCAGTTCATGTTTTCAGTGAATGCTATTTGAAGTATCTTTCCTAGATTGAAGCTTTTTAAATATGTGTCTGTATAGCAGGCATGTAAATTGCCTAACTGTACGAGGTGTCAGGATCGGAAGCAATGGTGACTTGAAAGTAGGCATAGTACGTGTCTGCCAGTTTGTGACGTGTTCTTTATTTACAATATTAGCTGTTTTAGTAAAATATAATATAATAACGCTAAATGGCTTCCACAAATTTGATAATATACATTCATAATTCAAGCTAGATTAGGTAAAATTGATGTTGGTTTCTCAGTTTGATAAAATACATTCATACTTTATGCTAGATTCGGTAAAATATTTTGTTGGTTTCTCAGTTGTACGTTCCCATCAAGGATCAAGCCTACACATACAGACAAAACGGGCTACGGTCGATACTTGTCAGTATCACAGTATCATCTTAAACATGTCATTGTGCACTAAAGCAATAATGAGGCAATAAACAGGGTATTTATTAAAATTCAAAGGACCAGTGATACAAAAATGTGTAGATACGTACTGAGTTAAGATTTAATAAATGTGATACATGCACTTATGTGTGATGTGTGTGTGTGTGTGCGTACGTGCGTGCGTGCGTGCGTGCGTGCGTGTGTGTGTGTGTGTGTGTGTGTGTGTGTGTGTGTGTGTTGTAGTGGGCTTATGTATGTAAAAATCTGTACATATATGATATTACTGATGATGATTGTTACGTTTCCAGTATTTCTTTATAGACCCTGCCTAGGATAATTAAGGACTTTAAAATTAATAGATTAAATTAATTCCTTCTCTCTATCCTATACAGACTGGTTGCCCAACTTATCATTTGACTAAAAAATGTGTGTTGTAGTGCAGACAGCAGATTTACAAACTGATAAATTGCGTACAATAGCTGGTTTGGAGTCGTTAAATTCCTCTAAATTAATATGCATTCGTTACGTCATTCAGCTCAATTCGCCCCCATCCAATCCATGAAAAATCATTAGGTCTATTATGCATAAAAATGAACTACAAAGAGGTTTAACAATTAAAATAAGATTTAATAAAGTTTAACAATTTAACAATAATCAAATACGAGCGCGAAGTCTATTTCTTAATTCGGCACGTAGGTGCTTTATCGTTCTTGAGAAAAGAATGCCCAATTGTTTCCTATGACTTTTAGTCATCTGAGTGGTACTCAGCTTTGTGTCTTTGTGTCGCCTGGTCTTTTGATCTAGTCCGAACCGGGTCTATCTCACTTGCAGTGGCGTCAGCGGAATGCACGTGGCATACAATGGAAAACTGTCTCTCAGTTTAGCCCGCTTGTTGCACTTGTGGGTATAGACGAGCATGCGCCTACACATCGGTGTTGCTCTGCAATGGTGGTGGACTTTGGAAGAGTTGAACTCACTCAACAGAGTTCAAAAACCGGCTTGTACAGGAACCATGAGTAAACGTGAAAGACGAAGAAGTAGAAGATGAAGACCGACCTGGAAGCAAAATGTGTTCCATAATCGTTCTGCTAGCACGTTCGCTACCTAAGCACGATTAGTTTCAATGCTCGAATTAGAAATTCGACTAACGCGTCGTTTACAATTTAGATTAGAAAATATAATCTTCTCACGCATGTTACATTTAACAGTGCATGACGTATGAATTATCAAATATTTACAACGTTAAAATTAGAATTCATACAAAGGGACAATTCAAATCAAGCAAAGCGCTTCACAATTTACAATTAAAATTACATGCAATAATTTGAATTACATGTGAAATTCATATCAAGCACAGGCACTCCTGGCTCTAGTGAATTTAAAGTCAATATAAATTAAAGTTACAATGGAAAAGAGTTACAATGATTTATATTCCATAACTTATAGGTTTTCAGTCATTTCAACAAACCGTGCTCAAGTTATATAGCAATACATAGCAATACATAGCACAATCACATACATAGTTTAAATATGCGAAATACAATCAAATAAAAGTGATACCTTAGTGAGAAGTTGAAGCGTTATCTCATCAATCGCGTCGGTCTGTTCCTATATGACTCGCGAGTAAGCGACGGTACTAGCTGACGTACGGTGTCGTAGCTTCTGGATCTCGGAGTGCAAGACGGGTGCGTTTTAACCATATTTATAATAAAGCATAGAGCATATCACGTGACGGATCGCGTGGCATGTAGTTGGTTCTAGAACCAGGACAATGGGCCTAAAGTTACATAACGTCCTGACCTCTTTGTTGGAAGCTTCTCGATACTGAAATATCACGAGAGAACTTAAACAAAGGGTTTTCAAATCTCAATATTTGAAAACAAACAAGTGGGTCAGAAAGTCAAGAGATTTTAATCAGACTGTGACAATGATATGAAGGACACTGAGCAAACATTATAAGAAACTATTAGTAGTAGCTACTAAAGTAGTAAAATAAAAGATAACTTATGAAGAAGGAAACAAATACATATGTGTATGCGTGCTTGTATATTGACTATCTATCTATCTATGTATCTATCTATCTATCTATCTATCTATCTATCTATCTATCTATCTATCTATCTATCTATATGTTTGTCTAATATAGTTCATGGTTATTCTACATTTCAAAATAAGTATGAAAACTAAAACTCGTTGTTAGTTTGGTCTTTAATAGTGAACATAGCTATTTTCAAAGGCAATGACTTCTTTTAACAGTAAAACAGTTACATTTATTGAGCGGTTCTTTCAATTAAGTGTACAAAAATCTCCAGTTTCAATGTATGCGTGCTGTTTGGGAGACAGTTCACTAGAGATCGAACATTTTGATCGATTTACATGTTACCCAAATTTTCTCAAATCGTCGTGTCACAATCTTTTCAACAACGCATTATTTTTCTTGATATGTGATGTCCTGCCGATGTGATAAGAATCAGCATGTCATGACAAGAATAGACGAGCAAATAGCAATAGGAGTGCTCAAGAAAATGAACTCTTGGTGTTACCATCTTTAAATGAAATAAATTCCATAGTTAGTGTTTGTTTTTATTCTTCCAATCCTAACGTTTAAATTATACATAGCAGGGTCAATGTATTGACTCTCTGCCATTTGTACTGTAACAATCGCATTTACATATTTAAACAAACTTATGTCTCATGTTAATGGATGTGTTTCTCATACTGAGAGTCTACCAGGTGAAGACGATAACTAATTCAAATAAATTCCTCGGCGGCAACATTCCAAATATTGAGCAACAAATGTCTTAATGTGCAAACTATTTTACTGAATTGGTGAAATCCATACATTTGTTAACTAAACATCATCAATATTTCCTACTCACTTTATGTCGTATTCATCGTTGCAATGCATCTGTTATCAAAACATATCACATTTAATTGCAAGAATAAAGACCGGTGAAAATATAATAAAATATGTCAAATTTTGCCCTTCGACAAAAATTCTTTGAACTAAGACGAGAGTGCGGAGTTCTGCGCATAATTATTTCTGTTCTAAACAAATCCTAAATTACTAACAAGTGAAGTTAAAACGATTGCTTCAATATTTGGTATTGCATAAAACCTCATTACCCTCTCAAAGTTATATTTATAATCATTTCACAACATGCATTTTACGTCTAATTTGTCATATATTTTACTGACTGACTAACCGACTGACTGAATTATGGGATCAGTTCCGGCTTGCGCCTATTTAGTTCTGGAGAAAAAGAGTACGGGGAGGGGAAGTTAAGAGAACTAGTAGGAGTAACTCGCTTATTTGCTCTCTTCTCCTCAATATATCAAGACGTGTTCCAAGGGTGTCATTCTCCTCCTCTGCCAGTGGTCCCGCGCCGGGCTCTCCGCAAAGCCAACCACAGGAAAAAATAATGTGTAGTTAACATTTGCTTCTCTGTATACACTCTACTTAAAATGTCAGCATTTAGCAAAATTCATTAATGGCGAGAATTTAAGAAATTGTCCATGACATACAGTGTAGAAAATAAGACAATGTTGCATTGAAAAATCTAACTATACATGATTAAATGTGCATGAAAAGGGTTTTAATTTTAAAATTTTTAATCTGCGTGGTCCAACTGCAGTCCCGCGGGCCTAAAGTGGCCCTCGTAAAATTGTTTTGGAGGCTCGCCCTCATAAACAAAATATGTTTTTAATTATATGGTATAATTAAATATGATATTATGAATGGCCCGCAAACTTTATTTATGTGGCATTCGGTGTTGAGTTAGACCTGCCTATTTGAAACAAGTCATAACTACGAGAAGATTTGTTTTGATTTCAATACGTGTATACTAATTATTTCTTTATTCAAATGCTAAAAGTTTGCAGGAAATAATGTAAACTAAGTGTCTCAAATCCGAAATATTTTAAGTTAGATATTTGACGATGTTTAATTTATTATTTGTTTGACGATGTTTAATTTATTCTTCGTTTGACACATTCAATTGTATACATACCCTATTTTTCTTATATTTGTGTGCAGATTTTAAAACAATTCATTCTGTCAACAATCATTCAAACAGCTGCATCGGATATTGTTAAGGCAGATGATAAGTGGTTTGTAACAAAGCACAGTGAAAGTCCACCCAGAATGACAGAAGAAATATCACATTGAAAGATGAAGTGATGAATCAACATCAGGAGAGTTTCATTCATATGGCGAAAGGTAGACATTATTAGTCATAGTTTTCATATTAGAATGTTGCTTTTTCATTACAGAAAGGACTACAATTTTCAGTATTAAAAGGTAGTTGTTATAACACAAACAGATTATCTGTTGAGTATTAAGACGTTACACATTCGAAGGGTGAAGGGACCTTAATACACCATAAACATGTTAACGTGTAAATAATTTTAACAGAAATAAACGTGTATCATAAATTATGTAAACATTCATCGAATGTATGAGTTGGTGTCGTGCTGAAATTGTAATCAGCTATGGGTATTTGCATTGAGCAAACAAAAGGCTGCTTTACGAGTTGTTAATCGTGGCAGAATGAAGTGAATACTTGTGAGAAAGTATACTTCACCAATCACTAAACATACAGAATACAGAAAATTCCAGAAATCGAAATATGAAATCAGCATGAACAAAATTAGCTGCCCATGTATAAAATTGCTCAGTCACAAAAAGGGAGATAGAAGAATTCTGCACAACCTGACGAACACAATAATAACAAAGATTATCATCCCATAGAAAATAATATCAACACATCCACAAGGCAGTTTTCACAACAAATGTACAAGCAGAAGGCTGAAAGCAGAAACAAACACTAATATAATTCTATCAATCTAATCAAGAGATTTTTAAATGCTGTTATTATCATCTTATAAGTATTTATTATTAAATTACGTCTTGCAGATCAATTTCGAAGTAAAGCCGTGTTATTATCCTGTTGGGTGGACTTCAACTTTGCTGTGAATATGCACCTTGCAATGCATGTTGGATAGATCTTTTTCCTGTCAGTCTTATTTATTTGTTGCTGCGTGCAATTTTGTTTGAGAGAGTTCATAGTAGTTTGGAAAGTGTTGTGTCATGGGTTGACCACTTTAAGCTTCTATTGAACGGTAACTGGTGTTCACCCATATCATTTTGTTTTGTTTTGATAAATAAAGTGTCTGTCTGTTACGATTCGTCAATTTTATTTGTTGTTTTCGTGTTTGTTCATGGTGTCCTAGCGGGAAGGGTGCTGGATGGGGTCACATATTGGCAGGGTTGTAGGTGACACATGTTTAATCTTGTAGCATACACATCAATAGTGTTAACGTGTAGTTGGTCAAGGTCGGTGTTTACACCTGTGTCATGTTGCTAAGTTTCATTATCTTCGCCTGCTCTTCCTGATTATATATATGTTTTTAAAAATTGCATTACTGCAGTAATATAAATGGATGTAGGTGTTGTTAGTGGTAGTGGTGCTGGTTGTTATTTGTTTTTATAGTAGGTATTGTGAAGTAGTTAGTTAGAGAGTATTCGGATGCTTTGAATAGAAAACTGTTACTGTTGTGTTCTTTTGTCAATTCTGATCTTGCTGTTGTCTCATTTGTGATAACTGCTGTTTGATATTATGAAGATATTGTTGAAAGAATTGACAGAAAGGTTAGGATTAGAGTGGCATAAAAAGAATATCCGAACACACAAACAGAAATCACAACTCCATTAACAAATCGCAAATAGCATTGACACAAATATTTGTGAAGGCACAGTTCCATTCGTGTGGGAAGGGAAAATTAGTCTCTGATCTAGCTATCGGTATACTACTCTCTCTGATCTAGTCATTTGAGTGTTATTGTTTCTAATCTAGTCGTTTGAGTATTACTGTCTCTGATGTACTCACTGGAGTATTACTTACTAGTATTACTTGTTATTCAAGTATTAGTGTCTCTGGTCTACAAGTGGATAGGCTGTAAGTACCATACCCACGCGAAGTAAAAGGAAAGTTTAGAATCTGTATGATCTGTATGATCTGCCTGAAAATTCTTCTGAATAAAGCAGCAGCGATGACAGTAGTTATTATGACAGCAGTGTTGATGAACCAGATGAAGAAGATGCATTCAGCTAGGATACAGGATGTTACATGATGGTTGATGTTGACATACTGAACCAAAGCATAATGCCACAGGTTTCGTGTAAATTTTGCCACAGTGATCTGAAACTGTATGAAATTGAGAGGAAAGGTCGTGGGTGTATATTTCTTTTCATGTGTCAGAACAACAGATATGATATGCAAGAAAAATTCCCTTATGTCCCATAATTTAGGAGGGTAATGCGAGTATGTACACAGTGAATCGGCATATTAGAAACGGTGTATAGAAGGAGATCGCGCAGAATTGAGAGCATTCTATGGTGTGATGGACCTGCCAAGAGCTCTTTCAGTATCATCAGTGATATTTTACATAAAACAGCATGTACTGCACAAACAGAAAGTATGCGGAAGGCATCAGAATTGAGCACAGTCTTATAGATGACAGTGGAGATATCATGCGTGACACTGATGTGTCCGTGGATGCCATCTAAATAACTAGGGTTCATTCATCTAACGTCGGTGTGTCAACAGCAGTGGAACTTGAAATAGGGAAGGTTGTGGGAAGTGTGACTAGAAGAAAAAAAACTCTATAAATCATATAGATACTGGTATAAGCAAGGCCCAAACGGTGACAGATTCAGATATGGGAATGTACGGCATGCAGGAAATGCAAAATCATTCATGAGGGTTCATCCGGGAATATGGAGGGTGAAATTGCTAACAAAATTTTCTGTAGGTCTGTGGAGCAGTATAGTTTGAGATATACCAATTTTATTGGAGATGTGGATGCAAATAGTTTTAAGAAAGTCTTTGGTGCAAGCCCAATATGGAAATGTTGACTTCAAGAAAACAGAATGCATGAGATATGCAGAATTGCATGGGCAAGAGGTTGCATAACATGAAGAAAAATGCAAGCCGTAGGGTCTTTGCCGATGGAAAGAAAATTGGTGGCAACGGAATGTTGACAGATGTTGAGATAAACAAGATTTAAGCGTATTGTGGCAATGCCATCAGAGGGAACACTAATGACATAGTAAAGACGAGAGCTGCTGTGTGAGCTATCTTTTCCACAAACTTTCTTCTTATGCTAAGCCCATTCATAATTTTGCTATTGTCTTGTAATAGTGTTGGTCTTAGGACAGAATTTCCAGATGATATTGTTTGTGCTTTCATTGGCATTTACATTGTAACTGCGGTCACATTTGTGCACGAGTTCAGTGCTTGCTAAATCCCTAAAATTTGGCCTTATCTTCTTCTCCATGACTACTTCAGGAAAATTGTTGCTGTGTTTCAATGGTTGCAGAGTTCCAGCATCCTCTCTTTGTTTGTTGGACACCAATCTACAAGGCAGAATAGCCATTAACCTGTAAGTTAATGTCAAATTCTAATTTAGATCCCGTTTTCTCCGAAAAAGCCACGTAAGAGGTGTTTTTACACATTAGGTTTCCAATTTTTCAAGCTAAAACCTTGCACTTTGGATTGGAGATATATTTTAACCACTGTTGGAGCATAAACAAGCCAAAATATAATCAAGAAGAAAAAACTACATTAACGCGATAACGCCATTTACAGTAAGGAGCAGGAATATTTATGTTTGTGCAAATTTTGTACATGCCGTATACTGAAAATAAACCTCATTCCTGCTTTTCCCTAGTTCAGGTTCCAGGTAAATGTGTTTTTAATCACTTTACCAATGTACAGCTTTTAGGGATAGGTAGTGTAAGAAATGTTTCCTACAGTTTCTAATCACATTACCAAAGTAGAGCTTTCAGAGATTGACAGTGTACGAAATGTGTACACAGTGATGTCAGTATTTTATTTCGCAAAATGTTATTATTTAAAATGTTTGTCGTCTCATGTTCCTGAAAGTGTATCAGCTAAACAATTGTTATCGTTAAAAGCTTCATAGCAGATAAAGATGCACCTCAAATTACAGCAAAATCCCTTCACACGTTACTGAATAGCAAAAATGAACACAAATACACCCCTGCCAGGTAGGTCTACCCCAATACTTTCGGTGTTAAGTTTTGAAAGATTTTTTTCTCTCGTTTAATATCATATTGAAACTGCATGATCGATTCGGATATACTTCAAATGTTCGGATAAAGTTGATTTTGTGGAAACATAGGCAAGACAATTACAGTGACCAGTTTTCCTCAGGTACATGCAGGATATCACTACATCAGGATCTCTATGCAAACAATTTATTCACAGTTTTGTCACGTGATCTTAGTCTCACGATATTGTTAAAGGACGGCATAATTCTGGCCCGTTAGGTGTTGAATACTTGCTTACAACTCTGAACACTAAGACAAGCTGTGCCTCATACATATTTAAAAGGTGGACCCAAATAATCACATTACAAACCAGAAAATACACACTCCACTCAAAGAACGATATGTTTTAGTAATGTTTATTTTTAAATAGGCAAATGCAAATCATACAATTCTAGGAGTCCGAGTAATAAAGGGCTTCTTTTTTCAGCTTCCAGTCGGATGGGGTGTTTTGATACGGGCGGAAGCAGAATTAGGGGCTATCCGTCCGATACGTCAGGTAACGGATTTATTCGATTTTTAACTAATAGATATATTTGTTTTAATTTTGGGTTATGTGAAAATGTTATAATATTTTCATTAATCTTTATTCTCTTTATTACTATTTTAAATTATTTTCTCAATATTCCTATTATTATCAGTACCATGAAGTCACACTTAGTATCGTATGTACAGTTTTACATTTTGTTGTATAATAAATTTACCTATTCCTGTTTTACCTATTCTTGTTCCATTCTATTTTATCTTGACTTTAATAATACATATTATTACTGTTATATAATATAACATATATTAATGAAAGAACACCTAACAAACCAATGACCCATTCAGTGATATAATCAAAGAGTGTTAATAGTCTGACAACTTTGAATATCTCAGTAATAAATTCTTGTTTAAAAGTTACACAATAATAAATAAAAGCAAGCTCGACTTTCTCATACAAGAATGAATGATATAACACATTGAATGAAGTAAATTCGATAAATAACAATTAACAAAACGTATACTTGATTTTATAAAACAGTATATCTTACGAATACATTGCATCATTAATTTAAACAAAATATAAATTAAAGTGCAAAATTCTTAAAATGCTTATGAGAATCAAATAGTATCAGTGTATGAACATCAGACTGTTATACAATTTTTTTTTAAAGTACACATTATAAGAACATAAGCGTGTAAATAAACACGCTGTACACATTGACACTTAGCATTAGCACCAAGCTGTAATATGAACGACGTTATTATTCAATCATAAAAATTAGCAGCAATAAATCTCTAAATCACTTTTAAAGCATATAAAGTAGTCATTGACAGTCAAAGGTGAACGCGAATTTGCATGAATTCTCAAGTAACCTGATGTAAAAGTCATACTACTTTCCTTAGTAGGGCAGTAAAAACCATACTTATGTTTTCTCCTGAAAACATTTAACCACAAAATAATGTATTGTTCTTTATTCTAGTTGAAGGTCATTCCTCGCAGCATGCAGTTGGTAATGAATTACTACATTAAATATTATAAAGAATTTTGCTAAGTATGCTGGCAATAGGCAGGCTTTGAACAAGTTATGGTTATTTATTTATTCTTGTAGTTATTCCTGACAGAAAACAGTCGTATGAACAGTTTATGGTTATTTATTTATTGTGGTGTGATTCCTGACAGAAAGCAGTCGTACTGGAGGTGCAGTTCAGAGTTACCGGTGGAGACCATTTTTGCGAACTTGGAGACCTGTAGTGCTAAGATTTGGTCATTCCGGACAAGGTATTTTTACATACCTTTAGAAAGTGCTATAAGTGAAATATCTGTGGTATTGATTAAATTAAATTAAATCAAACATCAGCGAAACTGCATAGCCTGATTTCTGATGAATATAAACTGTCGGAGTGTGCTAGCATCTATTTCGTTTGTTGAAGTACAAGAAAAGAATTATTTCTCTTTACAAATATTTCTCTCTTTAGATATGTGTTAACGTGAGATTCACCTTTTGGAACCGTTAAAATACATTTCTACAATCTGAAATTGATGCGAGATGTTACATTCAGCAACTGTGAACATTTGCTAGCTTTAACAGTAAAAATAAAAAGTCTCATTCAAAATTATTAAAATTCTTAACCTTTCACAATCATTCCAAGTTAATTGAAAAATAAAAAAATAAAATAAAAAATAACATAAAAGGTACAAATGCATATATGTGTTTGTTGCACTAATAGAAACTGCTTCTTTCCGTAGTCAAATGCGCATTACGGGAAATAACAATGTACGAGTTGTTGTATTGTGTATAGTAACACTGAACACTAAATCAGTATAGTAACATTGAACACTAAATCAGTATACATCTTCTCCTCTCAATTTGCATACTGTTTTCTGAGTAAATGCTATTAATTTTATACTGATTTTTTTAAAATAAATGCAATAAAAGTAGATTTACTATTGAATGATTGATATTTTGCTTAGCATAAGAAAGCGAAAATAATATGATATCAGCATGAACTAAAATTATCATGAACATAGCATGGTATATACGTATACAATATAAAAAAAACAATTTCTGGTGTAGTTGCACATGCTACGGTGACATAAAATATACTGTTTTATAACTGAATCTGTACAGATTCGCTACATTCTATATTTAGTATTGCCACTATAGTCTTTACACTGTTTAAAACGTATATGTGGATATATGATGGGTACAAATGAGAACTGTACACAAACATCAGCATAACACAAAATGGAGATTTCCGGAAAGCAATGTCAGTGCGTGTAATAGCCTAAGCACTAGCATTCCTACGTAAAAAAAACCCAAACATGAAACGATTTGCTTTTAAAATAAAATAATTTGTTGGTTTAACTAACTTTCTTTTTCTTAAAAAAGACAGTTTTAGTAGACCTTTTAGGTATTGTTGTACTTTAACAACTGAGTTTGTTGTTTTGCAACTTGTATTCCTTTTCCCTCTTGTCTCCCCTTTGCTCTTTTATTTCTGCAAAATAAAATAAATATAATCAGGCTCTAGGAAGCAAAGCATAAGACATTTTTTTAAAAAAAGAGATCGACTCTAAGCAGCAAAATTCAATACCTAATTAATAACTATTACTCCCTACTATGTTTTCTTTTCTGCACAGGGAAGGGTTAAACAAATAAAAGCTTTGACAGACCATCCATTACAGTTTGACATATATTTCATCTACGATAGGTAAGCAATATCTTCAATCTTATTTTCAGTGTGGTGCCATTTTAATTTTTCAGCGATTTATTATTGTATGTGACCTTAAAGGATAATTTGAATACATGATTTAAACTTTTACATTCTTTAAACTAGTTAGCCTGTAATATGCGAGACGGTAGGACAATGATAGTGAACAGAAAATTATCATTTTTTAAGTTTGATTTACCTCCAAAAACACATATATACCAGTCCGCTTACTGCTATTATAACCAGTACTCCAACCACACTGCCTATCACAGGACCTAGAGGAAATTCTGCGCCCCCTTCTTGTCCTGAAACAATGAGCATTTGCGCAAACTTCAAAGTGTCGAAATCACATAAAACGGTTGTATGCACATACACACAAATATTTTCACTGAATACATATGCATGCTTATACACCCATATCTTGAGTATCAGTTGTCTATTTGTATGCCTAGTTAACTGCGATACGTTGAGCAATTTCTTGTTTAGAGAGAAGCGACAGAGGTGACGGAAACACTTTAGTTCCTCATTTCTCTTTCTTTCATCCTAAGTAGGTAATCTTACCTCAACACACCCAAATCCTTCCTTCGCAAGCCAGTATAATGCAGAAATGCTGGCAACAAAGAGGACTCATGCAAATAAGTGAGGCACTTAACTAACGCTTCTAGTCTTAGATGCATATAAGTTTTCTTAAATCATATTTTACAGACTCGTTGTTATGATTTAAATTTCTGCTCAAATATCTAAATAATCTATGTTATTAAGTTTCGAATGTAACTTTTGTTATCCTATAATGTAAGGGAATAGATATAAAATAAAATTATAATATTATATAAAACTATATAGGAAAAATATTGTCACACACATGAATCATATACGATTAACATGAAGTAGGATATTCCAAAACATATATACAAAATATAATTTAATCTTTTTCTAACAACATTTAGAGTTAGGAATGTTATCTTATAACAAACAACAATTTCCCATACACACAAGGAGAATAACATAATCCTGTATACATTCTAACAGCAATACTTAAAACAAATGAGTCCTATCGTCCTATCAGATGTGCAATTGTCTTTCGCGCATTTGTCGGGTCACGGGGTTTAAGATCCTACAGATCAAGGCTTTCCGTACCGTACCATACAGTTCGCTGCTATAAGCATTATGTATCACGATAACGACAAACATGTAGCGAGAGTGACTATATCTGCTAAAGCTTTAATAACTTTCATATATATTTATCTTATCTGTGTCTGTATATTTATTTCTGTTTCATTATTTATTTGATAATGATTATAGGGGACCATTTCTGTCGTTGTGACTAATCAATTTTCACTAGTTTTGTAAAGTTTATTACGCCCCACTAGTTAAGGGTTATGATAATTATTATTATTTAATCATCCGTAACTAATTACAAGTTATGAAAATCTTAATATAGGTTATTGAAAATTCACCAGAAGATATCACTTCTCTCTCTCTCATTTGGCGGATACGCGGGTGCTGCAAACGTTTTCTCTCGTTCACAACATTAAAGACAAACATTTATCGTCACACAGTATTTCCATAGGTGAAAATCTTCTTACCAAAGGAGAAGATAAATCCGTCTTTTAATCTATATTTAGTGAGCCTTAATCCACCCACTGTCTTTCCAACATATGATTATCAACATGTGTAAGAAGGTCAATAAATTTAACAATAAATTTATTAGATCAACAAACAAATATATAACATAAGCTTATAATCAAAGAACGTTGACATTTATATCACTTCACTACAATGTTCTATTAACGCTGGACAATCATTCATTTTATCCTAGCATAGACATAGGCAGTCAATTAACATATGTTCATGGGTATCATCATGGAAATTAGAATTTCAGAGAAATAATTAAAGTCAACAATACACATAACATGCTCTTAGATGATGGCTGTTGCAGGCGCCTGTTTCATAGTCATGCAGTTTGCAACAAGTAAGTGCTTTCATATTTAGACGAGGTCCCACATGTCCCTTCTAGAGGCATATTACACCAACTGTTCCAGAATCTTCGATGCACTCTCTAAGTACACCGTAGTGAAACATCCTGAATTTCACCTGCGCGATCAAGCACATCAGGAGGATTGTGTTTGATTTTCCATGTATGTTTACTGAACACACCATGAGGAACATTCAAAATAATCTTCATGAATTCTTGAGACCAAACTCAAACCGCAATTTCCGATGCATTGGTACTTGAATAGAATTCACAGGAATCAACTTGCAGCAATACGTTTTACTGATAAGTTGATGACAATGCTGGATTCACACACCAACGTAATCTAGTACAGCACATTAGCTATCATTGCACAATGTGACAAACGTTAAACAAAAAGTCCTGCCTCTCTGCAAAAGTCAAATTAAGATAGCACTAAATTTCAGGCATATTTCATCTTTAAAGTCCTTTCTCTCTTACATACATTCTCGAGTTAAAAATCCTGCAACATTTTCGTTAGCCCGATACACCCACAGCATAAGAAATATAGCATTGATCAAAATTCACAAATATAATGTGCAATGTAGTTAAATTAGTGAACAGAGAAATAATGGTTCAATTAATATGCATTATCAAATTAAAATCATAGATCAATAGCAACATGTACGAAATATTCCATTCTTTCTTTATCAGTCAGTTAACGATCGCCTTTATGACTGGACTTGAGTTATGTCCATATTCAAAGTTATTAGAATAGAGTACTTGTTTAACAAAGAAACTTCTGGTCCATCCCCATTGGATGATTATGCTATGAACAAATGTGAGAATATCAGTCAGAAAAAACTTTTCATCCAGTTGGAACTGGTTTGGTTTGTTTCTCAACTCAAGCTGTTTACGTTCAACTCTGACACTTACCAAAAAATGCCATTATAAGTAGCGTCCAAGGTCGGGTCACTTTAACAATTTAACAATTTATATATCAACAAAATCTAGAAATACGGATAGGCAAATTTGTTCTCTCACAAATTTAAGATGTCCGTTTATTCTGTGGTGTTAACTTTCATACAATGTTGCGCTGTCTAACACTTGCAACAAGCGTGCATTATTTAATTACTTTATACGTTTGAATAGTTAGTTATTCATTTCGTAGTATGGTGGAAGGTTAACCAGTAATGTTTAAATTTACCCGTATTACAGTAGATACTAACTCGACGGTTAAAATCTCAAAAAGGAGTGGGGTATGTGGCAGAGTAAATTTACCTACCCCTATTTCTAGACTTGATATATAAATTATTAAATGTCAAAATGTCCCAAGCTTGGCACTGCTTGTGCTAATATCTTTAATTGCCAGAGTTGGAAGTATATTGCACACACTTTTCTAAACAATTACTAAAATACTACAAGATTACTTAGAAATTACCGCACAATAGCACGCACACAACAGTCTGGTACCATATTCAAAAAATGAATTGCTGAACTGATTCTAAATGATAAAGTTTTCACAGTGGTTTGTTATCCTATGCATACCATAACAGCTGGACATATGTCACATGGTCTTTGACGTCGGAAAGTTACGTGCCTATAATCCTAATCCTCAATGCATACTGCCCCACGCATACTTTACACATTTAAGCTTTCACTCTACTCAGAAATACGTGTTTCCATTCATATACCAATACGGCCAAAAGATTGCAAAATAAGTTTAAATTCAAACAGGTCTACAATTTCAAGTTGCATCATTCAAATAATAATTATAATACAATGACATAATAAAAAATAGAAATAAATAGAAATTAAAACCTAATTTATAACAATATACATATACATATATATCACGTGCATCAGAATTAAAATATTAACAATGAATCGAAACTGAAATCTACCAAATCGCCATGAAAAATTATATATGATGCAAAGAAATAGAAGTATCAAAACTGAACTGAATCAGAAAGATCATTTGACGAAAGTTTGACGAATATACTTCTTTGCAATTTACGCTTTGTAGATATATAATACATACAATGGAATGATATTTATGTAGGCAAGAGATAATGAAACGATATGTATTCGTAAGATAGTCAAACAATGAGACAGAACAATAAACAAACTGACACAAAAACACATAGACAGACAGAAAGATGGATGAATGGATATATATATAACCCTATTCCCAGACTTAAGCGGACCAAATAAGCTTAAAAACCAGACTTATGTCGACCTACAGCAATAGGCAGACCGCCTCTTGGTCTGCCTAAGTTTCAGATTGTTCATTCTTATAAATAAAGCTTAATTTTGCCATTTTTCTCTCATAGTTTTATCTTTGTTGTTATTATCTTTGACATAAACCACTAAATTTCATATTTTAATAGTTTTTCCTGTGAGTTTTCATCGAAATTCGGGTGCGATTTTGAAGGTTGTATACTTCGGGCATTATTGATATGCTTAAAATCCAGAGTTATGTAGACCGTTGAAAAAGTGGTTGTAACTATGTAGTTTGCGTGTATACTATATAGTTCCTAAATGTCATCGTTTAGAAAAGAATGTCTTTCATCGATATAACTGATTAATTTTACTAAATTCAGTTTATTTCTACATTTAATTAAGCGTGAGGTTAGAGTACCCTGTTGACAACGATTTTATGGTCACACTACGTACCTAATTAAACACAATATGGAAGTGAAAAGAATGCTCTGGAAAGG
The DNA here is from genome assembly GCA_028829895.1 of Sinotaia quadrata. NCBI lineage: Eukaryota > Metazoa > Mollusca > Gastropoda > Architaenioglossa > Viviparidae > Sinotaia > Sinotaia quadrata. The sequence goes on along the minus strand of CM054179.1, from coordinate 131,790,641 downwards.
TAAAACTGAAACCGGCTGATATAATGTGTATATTAAAGTCATAATAATCAAATTAGAATCTCCATACACTTTAAAATAATTTTAAAACATATTTTTTGTAACTCGACTCGAACACGTTAAATTGGATTGCTTCCCTTTTCCTGTATCACTGTTTAAGGCCCCAAAATGTATATTTTTATTTTCTACAAACTGGCTTAAACTAACGATTCAAGTGGCCTTTCTCTAGGTCAAGAAATTACTTTTACATCTATTATAAACAAATAGAATGCCGCTTTTGTGGTTTAAAGATTAGAATATTGCTTAAACTCGCTCAATCGAAGAACTGATTTTTTTCAAAATGGCGGCTTACGATTGTCTAGTACTGTAATTGTAAGTAGGTTGCACAGAAACTATAAACTAAAATAAAGGCTAAAGGCTTACTTAAATTTGATATTAATAATGATATTTAATTTCTCAAAGGAAAAAGCTACACAGTTTAAGAAGCATTATTTAAGTATTTTATTCTGAACTCGATCTCAATGTACAATGACAGCCTATATTAGTTATGCATGTAAACAACAAAGAGCAAATTAATTGTTTGGTTTAAATTTTAACAATTATTGTATTTCCAAAAACGAATAAACTGTTACATTAAAAAGTCTGCTTAGAAATCAGTAGAGGATTATTTGCATAATTTTCAGAGTTTATTTTCTTGAAATCACCATTAGCTATATAGATTTTGCAAAATTATTGATTAAATAAGTTGTGGAAATATATTAGATTTTATAAATCAACATCATATGAACAATAGAATTAAATGTAACATTAACTATTTATTTTTATTTTTTTATATGTCTATCTAATTAATACTCTTGTAATACAAGTTATTTCCATTTAAAGAATTGTGAAAGCACTAGAAGTAAAACTACTATTCAAAACAAAATTAAACCATGTGATACTTTGAAATATTTTTCAGATTTATACATAATATATTAATATTAGTATAATTTTAACACTGCAGATTTCATTAAGTCAGACCCATTTGGTACTCTGAAATCTTGTTTACAGCAGATGACATTTTTCCTAGTGGATATTACTTGCCTCTGAAATACACTCCCAACTGGTATTTATTTGGAAAAAATAATTAATTTCTATGCAACACTTTTATTAAATATTGACTTTTCCAAGGAGGATTGTGAGAGACTTGTGTAATATTCAAAATTCCTTTCAAGATAATATGTTCTTACCAACAAGAATAGCTATCCCACTTCTTTGTAATTAATTCTAATTTATACATGCATGTTTGTAAATCAATTTCTGCATCATAATAATACATTCCACCATTCATTTAACTGTGTACTGATGGATTTGACTTGTTATACATTGTCATAAATTTATAAATATCATTCAGCTTGTAAAATGCACTACTCAGTTGTTAAGCTCTCTAATTTATAGATGTATGTTGTAAATCCATTTCTGCACCATAATAATACATTCCATCATTCATTTTACTGTGAAATGATGGATTTGATTATTATACTAAATTATAGATACGTAAATATCATTCAGCTTGTAAGATGCACTACTCAGTTATTAAGCTCTTATATATTTCCAGGTCTTGAAAAAACACACTCTGCTATGTTTATAGCAGGAGTGCGATTATTACTGCTATGTAAATATAATAATTTCTAACAGTAGTAATAATACTGAAGTCCAAGAAACTGAAGAAAGATATGTCAATAGAAAAACTGAATATTTACTGTTTCCATTTAACAAAACTGTTTGAATAGTGATAGTGATAGTTAACATGTTCATAATGTATAACTGAAAGTTACAGGGCAATATTATATACAGTTAATACAGCTTATATAGCTACAAAATGATCATGGATTAGGAAAGTTGTTAAAAAATAATAGAACATACTACCAGACATATAATAGATAACCTGAAATAAGACAACTACCTTATATTCAGTTATTCAGTTAATAGTTAAATACACTAATAAAAAAAATAAAACATAAATAATAAGATTGTTGCATTGTATGAAGCAAATAAAGTAGCACTAAAGTGACAAATCCATTATGTTTTCAGCTTGTGTTGTATACAACACTTTAGACTCTCACTCACTGATCCACTATTAAAAATCACTAATCTTGTGAATACATATGAAATATTTTCTTAATAATAGAACTGACTCAGATTGGATTATGAGACTATTAAAAATATGTAATGTTGCAAATACATATGAAATATTTTCTTAATAGTAGAACTGACACATATTGGATTATGAGACTATTATTAGGCTAGTGACTTTAATGAGGGATGAGGTACAGATATAATGTATTTTAATGTAAAGGATATCCAGCAATATACAAATAAATAATAATTTAATTTGGAATATATTTTAGTGTTCCAGAATGTCAGTTCTAAGATATGAATTGATTATAAGAAATTGATAATAATAATAGTATATTACAAAATTTCACACTAAACAACAAAATTCACTAGCAAAAATGCCAAGTTCAGCATTTCAAATCTTACATATGCACATTGGATAAACTAAAAGATACATGAGAGCTATTAATAATATATGCCTACATGAGAAATTAAAACAATAATTATCATTTTAAAGTGGCTGTATCTCTACTGGTCACAAAGAAACTTTTTAAATCTTATATTTTTTAATTTGCTCTATGGATCACTATGCTATAATTGATTTATACATTTATGAAAACTAAATGTTTTCTTTAAATTAGCTGCAAAAACTAGTACTGTATTAATATAACTTATGTATATACATATATATTTATTTCAAATGTAATTTAGAGTAAGGGTGTGCAGCAAGTATTATTTCATCCAAAAGTAAAAAGAAAAATTTCAATTCGGTTCAAGTTTAGGATGATTGGAAACACAACTGTGTACAGAGATGCAATGAATATTTCTTTACTTCTTCAAATCCTTTACAACTATGAACAATAACTGTATTAGTCTCAAGACTGTGTATTTACAGTAGCTGATGCAATAGAGTAACTTATGTGGAAACTATAGTTAGATTTAATTTCACTACAAAAAGAAATGACAATGTGTGCTATTTTTTGCAGTCCATAACGTTATTCAAAACTGTGTGGTAGTATTTAAAGTAATATTTATACTGGTAGTTTAAAAGTGAAATAGAAAAGATATAGAGCATTGTGAATGAAATGAAAATTGATTTATTTTTATAGATAAATAAAATACTTCTCCTTGTGGTTTTTGACTCGCACAAAAATGAAAGAAAAATAGAATACTCCTTTCTATCTTTTTTCTCTTAGCCAAATTATTTGACTAACAACTTTTAGCACTGTCATATAGGTGCTACGAACTTTCTTGTGTCAGTTTTGCACGAATAGTAATTAAAAGTTTTCAGTCGAATTGCACTGCCCCTTTTGTCACGTGGAGAGCTAATTCCCTCAACTCTGTCGTGGTGGAGATAATGGGCTTTCTTTTGTCAACTCAAAGAGACCATCCTATTGTTCGTATCTTAACGGTTTATAGTGGGTTTTCCAAACACCCTGACCCCTGTCGTCTTCCTAACAGCCAGGCGGCTTATATCAAAAGTTAATCCTTCCTCCTCGCCTACACTCGTACACGTGAGAACAACAGTACCTATCTTTACTACTGACTGGCGATTGTTGTGCAAACATTTTTTTCTTCTTAGCAGTGTTAGTGAATGGCTACGCATTCTTTCGTACTTCCATCAAATCAACACTGCACACATTTATGTACACAAAGGTGTGTACGGTAGACCCAACAGCTCCATACACAATTGTCGTGTTTAAAAACAAGGGGGTCATTATACGTAATATCGAAGGAGAGAAGTTATATGACATATATCTAGATGCAAAGTGTTACTCGATGCTATTTTTACTGCAATATTTAAGTTATTAAAACACAAAATTTAACAGAAACAAAATCTAAATCAGGAATAAAAGATATATTCTAAAATTTATATTCGTTTTTTTTATTTACAGCTAATCCTAACCCTAACATTTCTCTTAAAAAAAAACACCAAAACTATCTCTAAAATTCCCTAACCATATTTTTTCTCTAACCTAAAACAAGAGAGTTGTGTATTGAGTCGCTTCTAATCAACGGTGAGCAATGAGCGGGAAAATATCAGGAAAAAAGTCACAGGAAAAAAAAAAAGTCATAGGAAATAAAATCACAAGAAAAAAGTTACAGGAAATAAATTCACAATATAAAGTCAAAAGTGTCAGAGTGTATATGTTATAATACTTATTAACAGTAAGTGAAGCAGGAAAAGGCAAGGAGGTTAACAGCTCGCTCAAAATGTGTGTGATTCAAGTGTATTTTATATACCGTATAAAAGCTTTGTAATACATACATTTAGTTAATTAATTTTCAGTGTAAGTCGGTATGCTTGCTTATTATTGAGTGAATAACAGTAAATGGAAGTAAGCGATGGCTCATTAGGATCCTCGTTCGATTCTCGCTCGTTGAGGGTAAATGTGTGTGTGTGTGTGTGTGTGTGTGTGTGTGTGTGTGTGTGTGTGTGTGTGTGTGTGTGTGTGTGTGTGTGTGTGTACGTACTTGCGAAGTTTCAGTTCTGCGGTAAATTGCTTTATATGCAAGTTGCTGGAGTCCTTTCAAGTCTTCTATAAATGTTTCAAACTTGTTCTACCAAAATTGATCAGAGGCTCCCACTTTATACAGTTTATCAGCTATTAATTATTCACTGTGTTAAATTTGTAACCAGAAAACGTTAGTTTGCCTCCACTCGTGCGTATAATCCAGCTAATCAAACGTAGGCATGACATTTTAAGGAGTGTGGCATCTTGGAAGAGCAAAGAGCACTTACTTCGCGATCAATCGATTCACCGCACTCCCTCAAAGGACTATGTGCTCTGTGTACATAGAAGCCTACATAACTTTTTCTTGTTTTCAGTGTTTCAAGCCGTAAGTAAGAAGGAAATACGCAATGTAATAACCAAACTGAAACTGAAACAAGCAAACTGAAACTTACTTAAAATCATGTGAAATATTGAAACTCGATTTGACAGTTATTTCAAAACTTTAATTAAACTAGTTTATTTGATATTAGGAAAAATATTAAAAGTTTAAACTAGTTTCATATATCATCAAATAATAAGAAAGCTTCAATTAATAAACATTTCTATATGTGCCTTTGTACTTAGTAAGAAGAAGTGGCAGGAGAATGACCTGCTGTTTATTAGTCATATGCTTGAATCATGAATCTATTTTTATTAATGCTATCATCCTTTTAGTTCATTCATATGTAATGCTTGTCTGTAAATGAGGTCGTGTGGTTTGCGTGGAATGTGTACACGTTAATAAAACAAACAGATAGAGAGAAACAGAGTAGTAATTTACTAGATTATATTGTAATAATTCAGTGAATACACAAATGCGTTCATTTTTAAAGACACAAATGACATATTATCTTGCTAATCAGTATTGGCATACAGCTTAATTTTCGCCAAACATTTTTATCTATCTCTCTATTGATTTGACGTTAAATTGCTCGTAACATTGAGTAAGCAGATGCATTTCGATACGTGAAGAAAAAAAAAATTTAAATGTGTAGTTTGTTTGTTTCCATTCTATTGGTTATTTTTTCTTTTCTTAAGGAAGATTAAATCAGCAAACATTTTTTTGTTTATAAAGTGAGTATGGAATGTCGTCTTTGTATTTAATAAAAAATGGCAAGAGAATGACCTTACAATAACTTTAGTATAATATTTTAACTTTATGCGCCCAATTATGAAAAAAACTACATTGTCTTCTTCTGCTTTGGTTTACAGAGTGACCAATAATATTTTAAAGATATCAAACGTAATACTAATTTACACCATCTCTGTTATAGAAAAATAAATATGGAAATACAGAATCTGAAATCAGTGAAACACGACTATAAAGAATAGAGTAAGCGATATCTTTTATTCAAATAAAAGTGATCATTGCTTAGAGAAACCTCTTAAAGCGTTCTAAAAGGAAATAAGCATTATTTAAACTTTTATTATGTTAATTAAGTAATTGATTTAATTAAAGAATATTAAGGCACTCTGATAGGTTAATTGTCTTCTTTTGTTGATTCTGATTCTGACAAAATGGAGCAATATTACAAATACCTCTTTGAACAAATAAAATGTTTCTGCGTGTGCTGAACCCGAATCTGAAGTTAGTTTTATTAAATTCCTCGTACTATTCCGCATAATTAGAAAAATAAAATTTTCGCAAAAAAAATCATAATTCGAGAAATATGAAATATTATCATTTCAAAATAAGCCACGCGTATTTCTGCATAATCCTGCAAAGGCTGTCAAAATTTCAGCGACTTTAGTAGAAAACGCGATTTGGCGCCAAAATTTCTTTGTCTCAAAAAATCGACTTTACCTACTAATAATGCAAGGCGCTAACTGAAGTCGACATTTTGACAAAAGCTGAATTTCTACAAAACTAATTGTCAGAAAAGGACTAAAATTGGTAGGCATGAAACTAAATCCTTTGTGACTCGGAATGTAAAATAAAAAGTCTGATATTCCAAAGAACTCTACAGAAAAACCCGTTCCTGCAACCCTTCTGCAAAAATTGAGTTTTCTTGATTTTTCGAAGCGTTCGTCTTTTTATCTGACGAACGCTTTACTCTACATGCATTAAATTCAGGTACCTAATGCACAACCATGGGTCTTATGACTTCTATTTATTGAGTATTTTTAGAGTAATCCATGTCGGAAATAATTAGGTTCAAACTACTTAAAATGGCCCATTTCCCGCTTCGGCTCGTTCGGATGGCCACAGTCACCTGTAATGTTACTCCTCAGCTCCGTTCTCAGGGATGATTTCGAAAGAGGAATCTATGGGCTACGTCCAGAAGTTAAGTGTATGATTGTATGTCTATAACTGCGCGCACCACAATAGGGTAATCACGATGACCAAACTTTGCAAATCGGCCAAAGGTGCGAAAATATCCAAACGTCAATTCTGACAAATTGGCGCAATATTACAAATACCTCTTTGAACAAATAAACTGTATCCACGTGTGCTGAACCCGAATCTGAAGTTAGTTTTATTAAATTCCTCGTACTTTAAGAGAAATGCGCATAATTAGAAAAATAAAATTTTCACAAAAAAATTCATATTTCGAGAAATATGAAATATTATCGTTTCAAAATAAGCCACGAGTCTTCCTGTATTATCCTGCAAAATCTATCAAAATTTCAGCGACTTTAGTAGAAAACGCGATTTGGCGCCAAAATTTCTTTGTCTCAAAAAATCGACTCTACCTACTAATAATGCAAGGCGCTAACTGAAGTCGACATTTTGACAAAAGCTGAATTTCTACAAAACTAATTGTCAGAAAAGGACTAAAATTGGTAGGCATGAAACTAAATCCTTTGTGACTCGGAATGTAAAATAAAAAGTCTGATATTCCAAAGAACTCTACAGAAAAACCCGTTCCTGCAACCCTTCTGCAAAAATTGAGTTTTCTTGATTTTTCGAAGCGTTCGTCTTTTTATCTGACGAACGCTTTACTCTACATGCATTAAATTCAGGTACCTAATGCACAACCATGGGTCTTATGACTTCTATTTATTGAGTATTTTTAGAGTAATCCATGTCGGAAATAATTAGGTTCAAACTACTTAAAATGGCCCATTTCCCGCTTCGGCTCGTTCGGATGGCCACAGTCACCTGTAATGTTACTCCTCAGCTCCGTTCTCAGGGATGATTTCGAAAGAGGAATCTATGGGCTACGTCCAGAAGTTAAGTGTATGATTGTATGTCTATAACTGCGCGCACCACAATAGGGTAATCACGATGACCAAACTTTGCAAATCGGCCAAAGGTGCGAAAATATCCAAACGTCAATTCTGACAAATTGGCGCAATATTACAAATACCTCTTTGAACAAATAAACTGTATCCGCGTGTGCTGAACCCGAATCTGAAGTTAGTTTTATTAAATTCCTCGTACTTTAAGAGAAATGCGCATAATTAGAAAAATAAAATTTTCACAAAAAAATTCATATTTCGAGAAATATGAAATATTATCGTTTCAAAATAAGCCACGAGTCTTCCTGTATTATCCTGCAAAATCTATCAAAATTTCAGCGACTTTAGTAGAAAACGCGATTTGGCGCCAAAATTTCTTTGTCTCAAAAAATCGACTTTACCTACTAATAATGCAAGGCGCTAACTGAAGTCGACATTTTGACAAAAGCTGAATTTCTACAAAACTAATTGTCAGAAAATGACTAAAATTGGTAGGCATGAAACTAAATCCTTTGTGACTCGGAATGTAAAATAAAAAGTCTGATATTCCAAAGAACTCTACAGAAAAACCCGTTCCTGCAACCCTTCTGCAAAAATTGAGTTTTCTTGATTTTTCGAAGCGTTCGTCTTTTTATCTGACGAACGCTTTACTCTACATGCATTAAATTCAGGTACCTAATGCACAACCATGGGTCTTATGACTTCTATTTATTGAGTATTTTTAGAGTAATCCATGTCGGAAATAATTAGGTTCAAACTACTTAAAATGGCCCATTTCCCGCTTTAGCTCGTTCGGATGGCCGTGGTCACCTGTAATTCTACTCCTCTAATTGTTAGAAAAGGACTAAAATTGGTAGGCATGAAGCAAAATAATTTGTGACTCTGAATATAAAATAAAAAGTCGGATATTCGCAATATCTCTTGAGATAATAAAATTCGTGCACCTGACCCCCAAATTTCTTTTTTTCAATTTTTTATTTGCTTGAATTTATATCTGTAAATAGAATTTTATACATATTTTTAATATAAAAAGACACTATCAAACAACTGAAATAGTTACTCTGATTTAGAAAGCAATATTAATCAGTTCATGCATAAAGAATATTTATTGACCCTAATTAGAAAGTCGTTTTTATCAGTCAATGATCAATCCTGCTATTTTTTTGTGTGTGAAATATATTTTAAACAACAAAATCCATCTGAATCCATCAAATTCAATATATGGTTGCAATAAAGTTATTGCATTGAGATAATTATAATGAATTTACAACCTCGTAATTTTACTCCTCAGCTCCGTTCTCAGGGATGATTTCGAAAGAGGAATCTACGGACTACGTCCAGAAGTTAAGTGTATAATTGTATGTCCATAACTGCGCGCGCAACAATACGGTAATCATGATGACCCAATTTCGCAAATCGGCCCAAAGTGCGTGTCAGGCGAAAACAAAACTTAGCCCGGCATCACTCCATAAACATTAAAAATTTAAAATAGTAAAATATAGATACACAAGGGGTATAGGAACAATAGCACAAAATACACATTCAAATCATTCAACCAAGACACAAATTACAAGACTGACCAACCACTCCAAGACATTAGCAGGATGTTAGAGTTATACAAGACTGACCACACATGGCTAGGGCACAGGAAATGGTTAGGGATCCAAGGGTCACTTGTAGCTAACTGATAGACTCACACTGAGCTATGGGCTAGGGTACAGGAAGCGGTCAGGGGATCAAAGGGCCACTCTTAGCTAACGGTAGAGGGAGGGGTTAGTTTTTAATTCATATTTAAATAACTGCAAATCAGAAAAAGGACACACCTGGTGGATCGCAGGAGAAATAATTCCTGAGTCATAAGGAAATGTGGAAATTCATATAACTTTAGAACTTCCCGACGGATCAACATCCTTTTACCCCACCCACCACAAAAAATTACAAACAAACACACACACACACACACATACACACACTCACACACACGCGCGCACACACACACACACACACACACACACACACACACACACACACACACACACACACTCACAAACAAAATAAAAACATCTTTTACTCCGAACGAGAATTACACCATGATACTCTTGGGGGAGAGGTTATTAATTTCTGCACAATCACTTACTTCCATTTCCTGTTATTCAGTCTATAATATACGTGTTTATGGACACAATCATAACAACATATCTGAGTATGAATAAAATATATTATTAAATGTGTGAATTATAATATGAATTATTATATGTACACGATATAGGCCTACAAATCGCACGCACGCCTTTTTTCCCGTGACTTTTTTTCCTGTGACTTTTTCCGCTCACCCTTAGATTGGACTAGATCGTATGACGTTATTTTTATTACTGATTTTCTGTAAGTGACATTCTGGCATAGCGAACTCTAAATAATATTACTGCAGCTATTTGGTATAAATTTGCGACTTCATTATTAGTAGTATAGATATCTCGATTTGAGTAGCTCTTTTTAATAGACTATTTCATCATCACCATTTCATTGCTGAAAAAGAAATGTCCATGAAAAACTAATATACAAGCCTCGACTTTAATTCTAAAGATGCAGATATTAAGTTTATATGAGCATTTTAAGTGTGAGACCATCTTTTAAGAGACAATGACTTGATAAATAGAGAAGCGAAACGGTGTAGTTAATTTGAACTGTGGGAGCACGACCGTACCACTGTAGAACATTAATTTTATATGTGAGTTTTGTAAAAGAGAAATTTTTTAGCCATGGATATTATTGACAATAATAAGAGCGGTTCAAAATTTGTGTTTAGCCCGACAAGAAACTCTGAATATAGAGCCATACTTTCTTTGAGGAGTCGTTTGGAACATTCGCCTTAATCATGAATATTTTATCAGAAACAAAATATCAAACACTAAAATCATTCATAAATCATCCTAGCAAACGCATAATGGTAACCATAAGTAAATGAAAATTGTTTTAAATCTTAGAATCTTCAGGTGTTCAATAGCACATAATAACTTAATTATGCAGAAATAGAAACCTCATAAATTTACCAAGTATGTTTTGCTAATGTTGTTGAGTGTATTTGAAAATACTGTACTATTTTATTGTATGTTTTAAACAAGGCTCTCATTGCTTTACTTATTTTAAAAGCAGGGTTTTTTTGTTTGATAACTATGATTGGTAACTGTGAGTATATTATGTCATGAAGTAAGCTCACTTCGAATGAACTATACTATTAAAAATATGAATGAATTATAATTTTATTTGACTGATGAAACTTGAAAATGCAGATGTATACGAATATAAGACTTAGTTTATAGTAAGGTGTCCGTGTTGTTTATGAACGGACGCGTAGTTCCTGTCAGTAAGTGAATGCAAAAGCATGCCTGGGGGGAATGACGATTGGGGATTATTCGCGTGGCGTGCTGTTCTTCAAGCTGCATTGCCTAACTGTACATCAAAGTTATACAAAGTACCGCCAGCGAGAAACCTCCCTCCAAGCTCACTAAGTCTCTTCTTTACTGAAAGTTGATTTCACTCACACCAAGGAAGGGTTGTTTAGCCAGCGTCTTTTGTCTAAGGATTTTAAGTGGTACACAAGGCGTGAAAGTGATGTTGGAAAAATACGACAACAGAATGAATCTCTGCATGAATGCATTCCAATTCTGAGAGCGAGTAGTCCACGCTATCTATCTATCTATCTATCTATCTATCTATCTATCTATCTATCTATCTATCTATCTATTCTTATCATTAACGTTATATATTTGTCTCCTATCAATGTCAAAATCCCCTCTCTATCTGCCTGCCCGTCCGTCCACCCGTCTATCTGTTTCTTTCCTTTTCTTTTCTATCCATCCATCCACCCGTCTGTCTGTCTGTTTGTCTATCTATCTATCTTTCTGCCTATTTGTCTGTCGATCTGTACGTGCATCTGTCTTTCGATGGAACTGTCTACTCTCACATCCAAATTCTATCCATCTATTTATCTTACTAGTTACCAATCTACCTATCCATATATACTCGTCTATCTGATTGTTTTTATATTATTCGTACTGGTTGTCGCTTTGTTTGAATGTAGGATCTCAGCGAGTCTAGCTAGTACGTTATACGCAATTCGCTAGCGTTGCTTTCTATAAAAGCAGGAGGATTTTAAAAATAATAATATTGTTAAGCAGAATCAACAAATCAAAATAATTAACCTATCAGAGTGCCTTTATTTTCTTTAATTAAATCAATTACTTAATTAACATAATAAAAATTTAAATAATGCTTATTTCCTTTTAGAATCCTTTAAGAGGTTTCTCTAAGCAATGATCACTTTTATTTGTATAAAAGATATCGCTTACTCTATTCTTTTTAGTCGTGTTTCACTGTATTCAGATTCTGTATTTCCATATTTATTTTTCTAAAACAGAGATGGTGTAAATTAGTATTACGTTTGATATCTTTAAAATATTATTGGTCACTCCGTAAACCAAAGCAGAAGAAGACAATGTTGTTTTTTCATAATTGGGCGCATAAAGTTAAAATGTTATCTAAAATTATTGTAAGGTCATTCTCTTGACTTTTTTTATTAAAAAATTCCATACTCACTTTAGAAACAAAAAAATGTTTGCCGATTTAATCTTCCTTAAAAAAGAAAAAATAACCAATAGAATGGAAACAAACAAACTATACATTTTTTAAATGAATTTCTTCACGTATCGAAATGCATCTGCTTACTCACTGTTAGGAGCAATTTAACGTCAAATCAATAGAGAGATAGATAAAAATGTTTGGCGACAATTAAGCTGTATGCCAATACTGATTAGCAAGATAATATGGCATTTGTGTCATGATGAACGCATTTGTATATTCACTGAATTATTATTACAATATAATCTAGTAAATTACTACTCTCTTTCACTCTCTTTCATTTTTCTCTATCTGTTTGTTTTATTAACGTGTACACATTCCACGCAAACCACACGACCTCATTTACAGACAAGCATTACATATGAATGAACTAAAAGGATGATAGCATTAATAAAAATAGATTCATGATTCAAGCATATGACTAATAAACTGCAGGTCATTCTCTTGCCACTTCTTACTAAATACAAAGGCACATATAGAAATGTTTATTAATTGAAGCTTTCTTATTATTTCAGGATATATGAAACAAGTTTAAACTTTAATATTTTTCCTAAAATCAAATAAACTAGTTTAATTAAAGTTTTGAAATAACTGTCAAATCGAGTTTCAATATTTCACATGATTTTAAGAAGTTTCAGTTTGCTTATTTGTTTCAGTTTCAGTTTGGTTATTACATTGCGTATTTCCTTCTTACTTACGGCTTGAAACACTGAAAACAAGAAAAAGTTATGTAGGCTTCTATGTACACAGAGCACATAGTCCTTTGAGGGAGTGCGGTGAATCGATTGATCGCGAAGTAAGTGCTCTTTGCTCTTCCAAGATGCCACACTCCTTAAAATGTCATGCCTACGTTTGATTAGCTGGACTATACGCACGAGTGAAGGCAAACTAACAATGTTTTCTGGTTACAAATTTAACATAGTGAATAATTAATAGCTGATAAACTGTATAAAGTGGGAGCCTCTGATCAATTTTGGTAGAACAAGTTTGAAACATTTATAGAAGACTTGAAAGGACTCCAGTAACTTTTACAGTCGTCAGAGCCAAACTTGCATATAAAGCAATGTACCGCAGAACCGAATCTTCGCAAGTACGTACACACACACACACACACACACACACACACACACACACACACACACACACACACATACACACACACACACACACACACACACACACACACACACAATTTCAACACTTCCAGAGTGGTCATCGCTCTATCTGGAAAATTCAGACATATTCACATCCCTCCCTTAAGTTTTGATTCAAGTTGATTGAAGATCAGCACTCAGTCACTGAATACTCGCTAACAATTTCCCACCTGTGTTCAGTGGGTATTCCCAATCCTAAGCTGCATCAAGACAGATTAGCGCGTGCCACGCGTACACAACAATCACTGACAAATATCCGACGAGCAGCTCTCCCCCCTCCCAACCCTTCGTTATTTCTCCTTTACTACACTTACAGGACGACTTGGAGAAAACCATTTACTTCCCCAAAAGTTTTTATTGTCGTGGAGCGAACAATTATTTTGGACAAAAGATGCACTTGATGCACAGAAATATCTGAAAAATCTAAACACTCTTTGAATCAACATCACAAACCACTGTTCATCCACTAACTAATAAATAAATCGATAATTAATAAACAACGAATTATATTTAGAATTCGAAATTGACTCAATATGCATGGACATTCACATCGCCAAGTGTTGGATTTCGAGAGCCAGGGTGATAATGAAAATTTCGTTTCTAAATTGATACCTTATAGTCCAGTAGCATGAAGTTGGGGCATGTTGTGCACGGCTCCTTACACATAGTCTTTTGTATTAGGGGAACAACTTGAGCTCGATGATGTGTATATAGTTGGAAGTTAAAGTTCACCCTCAAGTTGCTTTCACCAAAAGCGAAAATCTATGAGTGATTTGCGAGGTATTTGTTTCGATATTCATCCATTAAAACCAATCACACACCCATACTCTGACTTTGAGCTAACAAATGAAAAGGTTAATTTAAACTAGGCTCTTTCCGGTCACTTGGATTACACTATGTAACAAATTTTCACTTTTGTTCTGTTCCTGGGTTGAAAGTGTGTTTTCCTAATTCGTTAGGTCTAGAACAGAAAGGAAATCACTGTTATTCCAGAAAAACTTTGCTTCTGTGACCGGGAATGAAATTTGGAAAATCGCGTGTGTTCGAGAAAATTCTCAATTTGCTTTCAATGCCGAGCTTCCTCCCTGAACTGCTAGAGTTGTCCACATGTTTCTACAATTCTCCTGAACACTCTAGAACGTTCAAGAAACTTCCAGAACTTTCGAGAAACTCTCAGAACTTTCTAGAACGTTCTTGAACGTTCCAAAAGTAGCTGTACAAGTATAAAAGCACAGGTGTCTCGAACCAAGATTCCAATTCGTGTTATTGCAGACTGAAAGGATAACGATTCGTAGTTGAAGAGAAGTTATTTATTTGATATGGCATCAAGAGATTGTTTGCATCCAGCTGATTCATTCATCGGCCATCTTCAGGGGACAGCAGCAAGTCAGATAGCGAGGCAAATACTGGAGATATGGACTACGATTCCGCAGATGAAGTTGGGGATAGAAAGCCGTACTTCCCTAACCAGAAAGACGTGAACGATTTAATTAGGGACCTCGGGCTTACGAAATCGAATGCTGAGCTTCTGATATCCAGGCTCAAACAGTGGAACTTGGTTGATGATAGCGTACAAGTCACGGATCAGAGAAAGCGGCATCAAAGATTCTCCAACTTCTTCAGTGAGCGTGACAGTCAGCGTGATGGGCTGTGCTTCTGCAACGATGTTGCCGGTCTATTCCAGGCTATAGGTATCGCATGTAATCCTATTGAATGGTGCCTATTCATAGACAGTTCATCCCGGAGCCTCAAAACCGTGTTGCTTCACAATGGAAACAACTACCCGTCTCTCCCGATGGCCCACTCTGTGCATCTCAAAGAGGACTACACCAGTGTCAAAATGTTGCTGAGTGCATTAAAGTATGACGACTACGGATGGGAGGTCATCGGTGACTTCAAAATGGTATCATTCCTCATGGGTATTCAAGGAGGTTTCACGAAATTTCCTTGTTTCCTCTGTCTCTGGGACAGCCGTGACACTAAGGCGCATTATCGCACAAAGGACTGGCCACAACGGACCGAGTTTTCTGTTGGGAAGAGCAATGTGAAGTGGGCGCCGCTGATAGAACCTCATAAAGTGCTTATGCCACTGCTGCACATCAAGTTAGGCCTCATTAAGCAATTTGTCACTGCTCTTGACAAGGAGTCAGCAGCATTTCAATACCTCCAAGATCTTTTTCCAAAGCTGTCCGAGGCTAAGGTCAGGGCTGGTATATTCGTCGGACCACAGATCAAGAAGATCATAGAATGTGAGGATTTTGCAAAGCTGTTGAACAGGACGGAGAGAGCGGCTTGGAGCAGTTTCGTTGCAGTTGTTCAGGGCTTCCTAGGTAATCACAAAGCTGAAAACTATGTGGAGTTGGTGCAGACTCTCATAAAGAATTACGCCACAATGGGATGCAGAATGTCTTTGAAAGTCCATATCCTTGATTCGCATCTCGACAAATTCAAGGAGAACATGGGCGCTTACTCGGAGGAGCAAGGCGAGCGCTTTCATCAAGATATATTGAACTTTGAACGTCGTTACCAAGGACAGTATAACGAAAACATGATGGGGGACTACATTTGGGGGCTACTTCGAGAGAGTGATTCACAGTACAATCGTAAATCTAGAAAATCTACACATTTCTGAACCTTGTTGAGTGGTTTCCGACTGTGTTTGTCTATTCCTTGTGCAATTTTTGTTTTTACCTGATCATAATGACGAAAATGAAAAATATCGTTCTATTTTCACAAAAAAACGAGTTTTCTTCGTGCTGTTGTCGTGTAAGCAAAGTTTGTGCTTAATGAAGTCATTTTTTCACGTACTTTAGACATAAGCAATTGAAATATAACACTTAGAAGCCAGGAACAAAAATTGTGTTACATAGTGTTATTGTAATACATTTAATAAGACCGAAACTAAAAACATGTTTTTGTTATGATAGATGTGTGGTAAGAAACATAAAATTACGTAATTAAAGAATGATTTATATAGGTATTTTCTTCATTAGAATTTATTTTTAATTTAATGTCTCTTTCTAATGTAAGCTGATTTTACAGAGAAGCGAATTGGTACATCACACGTCTCCATCAATCTTGCGATTGATACGCATAAGCAGAGTGGATATTTTATTGCACTCAGAAAGCAGCAAAAAGTAATAGAGAAAGACTGAGAAATTGCATATGAAAAGACAAATAGTTAAACATCGGGCATACCAATATACTGTCAAATATAAAAAGAGACAGATGGATGGATGGATTGTTGGAGAGAGGGATGGATGGATGGATGGTTGGAGAGAAGGATGGATGCATGGATAGATAGATAGATAGATAGATAGATAGATAGATAGATAGATAGATAGATAGATAGATAGATAGATAGATAGATAGTCCTTTCCACCTGTGATCAAGAGATCATGTTTGCCTGAGGAGAGGTTCTCCCAGTGAGCAATGTGTATGACGGATGAACCAATTTTAGTCCTTTTCTGACAATTAGTTTTGTAGAAATTCAGCTTTTGGGATTCAAAATGTCAAGACTTCTGTCAATAGTCTAGTGCCTTGCATTAAAGTGGATTTTTCGAGACAACTCTTGGACATTACGCCTAATGGATTGCCTAAGATTGTAAAAACAACATTTGCTGATGAAGTCGGGTCCAAACAGCTAGAATTGCTTGTAACACGCCGTCTTCAAAGTTAGTCACGACGGCTTGCAGGTTAATAGTATAGTTCATGTTGTACACTTATCAACTATTGTTTGAAACAATTCTTCATAAGTGGAACATGTTTTGTTTGGAAGAAGAGCAGAGAGAGAAATAATACTTTTCTCATCAACTATTGCTTGAAATAATTCTTCATAAGTGGCACAGGTCTTGTTTGGAAAAAGAGCATACAGAGAAATAATACTTTTTTCATCAACTACTGCTTGAAATAATTCTTCATAAGTGGTACGGGTCATACATAGAAGAGCATACAGCAAAGCAAAATAAAGTATATTCTCCTCAAAGGATATACGGATGACGTTGGTTGAAAATATTCGGAACCATAGCAAAGTTGCCATCCCTGAACACTGTTTCTGAATCAGAAAACATTTTTACGTTTTGACTGGAACCAAAAATTCTGTTGCTACAGTTTAGCCCGTTATAAGTCTTCCACATTGACAACATGTTCTTTGTACATATTTCAACCACAGATTGGTTTTGCGAGCTGCATGCTTGGTTTACATAAATTCATCGAAGCATAATTATGAACCGCTCTTATTACTGTCAGTAATACCCACTGCTAAAGTTTAAGTCATATTTACTATGTAAGTTGTGTCGGAGAGATAAGAGGCACATTCTTTTAATTTACAGCCACACACATACACACACATACACACACATACACACACACACACACACACACACACACGCGCGCGCGAGAGAGAGAGAGAGAGAGAGAGAGAGAAAGAGAGAGAAAGCGAGAGAGAGAGCACACAAACATACATACACAAACACAAACAAAATAAAACATATTTTACTCCGAGCGAGAATCACAACCACGATCCTCTTGGGCGATAAGTTATTCAGTCAATAATATACGTGTTTATGGACTACAAGCATAAATCATGACTATGTTGAATAAATCATTTTATTAAAATTGTGAATTATAATATGGATTATAATATGTATACGACGGACAAATCACACACACACACACACACACACACACACACACACACACATTTAATCCCGAGGAAGAATCGAACCGCAATCCAACTGAGCTGCCGCTTACATCCTTTTACTGTTATTCAGTAAATAATGAGCATATATATGGACTTACAAATAAAATTAATACAAACAGAACTAAATATATGATTTAGAATGCATTTATACGGTATATAAAATACACGCTCCTGCACACCAAAGACAAAAGCATATATTATTAATGTTTTTCACCACGAACGGTATTTGAACCACGCACATCTTCAGCGAGCTGTTAATTAATCTCCGTGACATTTCGTCCTTCACTTACAGTTAATAAACAGTATAACACATACATACTGACTTGCGACTTTATATTAAACATATATTGTGACTTTATTTCCTAAGACTTCATTCTGTGACTTTTCCCCACTACAAATGCAATAACACACTGGCCCTAGTTTTTTTCCTCTATATAAAACTTGATTTGATTGATTGAATGTAGGGGGGGGGGGCGCTTCCGGCTTCCGCCGCTTTTGCTCTGGGTGGAGGGGTTGTGGGGGAAAGGGAGGGGTGGTTTACCCCCCTGGCTATGTCAACCTAGTTTTTATCTATTATTTCCAAATGGTCAGCTGTCCGCAAAGTTGTTTTTACTGTTTACTCATTACCTCATGTCTGGCCCGTCAAAATTTTCTAGGTCTCTGAGCTCTTGTTGTTCGGGTAATTATTATTATTAATTATTTAAAAAAAAAACAAACAATATATCCAACACCCTTCTTGTCTTTTCCTTACTTTCCCCCCTTTTGTCACGTGGAGAGTTAATTTTCCTCAACTCTGTCATAGAGGAGATAATGGGCTTTCTTTTGTCAACTCAAAGAGACCATCCCTATTGTTCTCATCTTAACGGTTTATAGTGGGTTTCCAAACACCCCGGACCCCTGTCTCCTTCCTAACAGCCAGGCGGCTTATATCAAAAGTTAATCCTTCCTCCTCGTCTACACTCGTACACGTGAGAACAACAGTACCGATCTTTACTACTGACTGGCGATTGTTGTGCAATCAGTCGGAAGTCCTGCTATTTTTCTTAGCAATGTTACTCTTAGTGAATGGCTACGCATTCCTTCGTACTTCCACCAAATCAACACTGCAGGCATTTACGTACACAAAGGTGTGTACGGTAGACCCAACAGCTCCATACACAATTGTCGTGTTTGAAAAACAAAGGGGTCATTATACGTATATCGAAGGACAGAAGTTATATGACATACATTTAGATACAAAGTGTTACTCGATGCTATTTTTACTGCAATATTTAAGTCATTAAAACACAAAATTTAGCAGAAACAAAACCTAAATCAGGAATACAAGTAAAAAAGTTTTAGAATATATTTATATTTGTTTTTTTTTTATTTACAGCTAATCCTAACCCTAACATTTCTCTAAAAACAACAAAAACAAAACTGTCTCTAAAATTCCCTCATATTTTTTCTCTAACCTAAAACAAGAGAGTTGTGTATGGAGTCGCTTCTTATCAACGGTGAGCGGAAAAAATGTCACTGGAAAAAAGTCACAGGAAAAAAGTCATAGGAAATAAAATCACAAGGAAAAAGTTACAGGAAATAAATTCACAATATAAAGTCATAAGTGTCAGAGTGTATATCTTATAATACTTATTAACAGTGAGTGAAGCAGGAAAAGGCAAGGAGGTTAACTGCTCGCTCAATATGTGCGTGATTCAAGTGTATTTTATATACCGTATAAATGCTTTGTAATACATACATTTAGTTCTGTTTAATTAATTTTCATTGTAAGTCGGTATGCATGCTTATTATTGAGTGAATAATAGTAAATGGAATTAAGCGACGGCTCATTAGGATCGTGGTTCGATTCTCGCTCTGGGGTAAATGTGTGTGTGTGTGTGAGAGAGAGAGAGAGAGAGAGAGACTGTGTGTATGTGTGTGTGTGATTGTAATTTAAAAGAATCTGCCTCTAATCTCTCCGACACAACTCACATAGTAAATAAGATTTAAACTATAGCTCTATGTGTAACCCAATACTACAAGTGTAATTCCAAGAAACGCCAAAGAACTACGCTAAAACAAAATAAGACACCAATGCAATCATATGGTTATAGCATTCAATGCAATATAAACATGTTAGATAGTTGTATGGTAGGTGAGTTTTATTAATATTGCATGTCACCGTTCAAATTTATAGTTACTATATCTTACAGATATGCCGACCGTTTTGATCAATTAGTACTATATATTTCAACTTTATAATCGCCCACTAGTACAAGAACAATAGAACACTATCAATAATACGGCTAACACAGTTCAATTTTCTTTTATCTCGATCGAGAAATAATTTCCAGAAGTGAAAAGAATCTGACGTATTGACATAAAATGAAACTAAATAAAAATGTATCAATGAAATCATGTTTCAAGCAGTCATATCACACTAAACATCTGTTGGTAATGTTTGTTAGGTGATATTTTAAAGAACATTTTATTCACAGTTACCAGCCGTATGTATTAGTATTAAACAAGTAAAGAGTTGTCGAACAATGCACGTCAGATTGAAGTTTCTAAAAAAAAAAAAAGGAATACATTGGTTTTGCGAGCTGCATGCTTGGTATACATAAATTCATCGAAGCACAATTATGAACCGCTCTTATTACTGTCAGTAATATCCACTGCTAAAGTTTAAGTCATATTTACTATGTAAGTTGTGTCGGAGAGATAAGAGGCACATTCTTTTAATTTACAGTCACACACATACACACACACACACACACACTCGCGCGCGCGAGCACACTCAAACATACGTACACAAACAAAAACAAAATAAAACATATTTTACTCTGAGCGAGAATCACAACCACGATCCTCTTGGGCGATATGTTAATCTGCGCAATCGCTAACTGTCATTTATTGTTATTCAGTCAATAATATACGTGTTTATGGACTATAAGCATAAAACATGACTATGTATGAATAAATCATTTTATTAAAATTGTGAATTATAATATGGATTATAATATGTATACGACGGACAAATCACACACACATACACACACACACACACACACACACACACACACACACACACACACACACACACACATTTAATCCCGAGGGAGAATCGAACCGCGATCCGACAGAGCCGCCGCTTACTTCCTTTTACTGTTATTCAGTAAATAATGAACATATATATGGACTTACAAATAAAATTAATACAAACAGAACTAAATGTATGATTTAGAATGCATTTATACGGTATATAAAATACACGCACGTGCACACCAAAGACAATAGCGGACATACACGCATACATTATAATTATTAACGTTTTTTCACCCCGAACTGTATTTGAACCACGCACATCTTCAGCGAGCTGTTAACCTCCGTGACATTTCGTCCTTCACTTACAGTTAATAAACAGTATAACACAATCACACTGACTTACGACTTTATATTAAACATATATTGTGACTTTACTTCCGGTGACATTTTTCATTGTGACTTTATTTCCTAAGACTTCATTCTGTGAAAACGTGAATATGTTTCAAATGGGCAAGTTATGAGGGGTGTGTGTGTGTGTGTGTGTGTGTAAGAGAGAGAGAGAGAGAGAGAGAGAGAGAGAGAGAACAAAAAGACAGAGACAGAAAAGAAATTAACAAGAGAAGAGAGAATCTAATCTCTTTGATTATCTAAGTTTCTGTGTCAACAATCACCTAAGGTAGCAAGTCTAGCTGGCGGTACTTTGTATAACTTTGATGTAGAGTTAGGCACACTCAGGCCTACGCTCGCGAAAGTGGCGGAAGCCGGAAGCGCCCCCCCCCCCCCTACACTGAATCAATCAATCAATCAGTCCTACTCTCTGCTTTGTCCGAGTACCTTCTGTTCACGCTTCACAGCGTCTTGAACAGCACGCCAACGCGAAAGACCAATAATCTTAATCCCTAATCCCTAAAGGCATGCATAACAGTTCACATCCTTATGCGTTCACTTGCTAACAGGAACTACGCGTCCGTTCATAAACAACACAGACAACTTAATATAACTAAGTCTATATTCGTATATATCTGCATTTTCAAGTTTCATCAGTCAAATAAAATTATAATTCATTCATATTTTTAATAGTATTATAATTCAATAAAAACAATAAACTGTTTCCCGAGTGGTACCACTCACGCTGATGATCCCTTGATAGTTAAAAATCGGAAAGAGAAAACGATATACCAGAGTTTGGGCTTAAACTCAACAATTAAACTCCATGCTATTATTTCTCTTCCTTTCAAACTATACATCTTTTTGTTATCCAGTCCGCAGTACCAAGCAATACCTACCAATAAAGTTCAGGCGTTTTCAGTCCTAGGGATTTGGCATTGATTGATTGATGGTTGAATGCACAGTGAACCTTTGTTCCATCCAAACCACACCTTTCTTTTTAATTGTTACCACGATCTATCTGTTCTCTCTCTAAAAGTATATTATATATATCATCTGAGTCTGTGGGAAAGGGTGAGATAAAGGAGTTTAAATTAGTCATCATGTTTCGCTCTGAATAGGGAGGGCATTAAATGAATGTAAAAAAAAGGGAAAGTGACTGAGTAGACCCGAACTTATCAGACTTTATTTCCAGTCTTTCGAAATCAGCGGTTTTCATCATTCAGTTCTCACACTTAAAAAAAAAAAAAAGATAAAGGATCTGTGACTGTACTTATTTCCGAAACAGAAAGCATGTACACTGCAGATCGATGTTTTTCAGCTAATCTCTGCAGTACTGTCTACAAAATAAGGTAAGAGATCATTTATTTTGATTACTTTATCATTAGCTTTCTTAATAGAGAGAAATATTCGGTGGCACTGATTCATGGCAAGAGCAAATACTTCTATTCTTTTCTTCATCTTTTACGAGGCGGAGGGGTATCAATTTTATGTGCAATTATGTCAGGCAGTGAGTAACCAACGGAGACATTCTTCGCTCTTTAATTGCCAGGCTTGCACGAGCTTTAGTAAACGTAACTGTTTTAGTAAACTAACCATTTTGTTTGTCCTATTTGATGGACTAGATACAAAGCCTAGAACCTTATCTGGGGATGGGGTAAGAATCACACTATCCATCATGGCACGAATCGAACTCAGCCCCTGAATTAAGCAAGAATTGCTGTGCCTTTGCGGTTGTTCTTCAGTTCAATAATATTGCTTCAGACACTAATTAAGTCCTTCAATTTATGACAATTATTTCTTAAATAGAAATTTATGACAATTATTTCTTAAATAGAAATTTTAATTCAAAATCCACTTCATTTTATAAGTTTTAACAGAATGGATCTTGAGGAGTCCATTCTACATTACTCAATTTTTATTTTAGACTTGCGACTTTACTGTTTTATGGTGCAAGAGCACTGAACAGTTTCTATCTATGGACAGTATAATTTACGTGTTCATTCGGCCTTCACCCATAAACAAGTGTCGCCCCAAGCCTTATCGTTCTAAATTATAATCGTACTTAAAGACAGCTCTTTATAGTTATAATTTAATTCATCACCGCTGTTACATAAATAAATCTAAGTACAGTGAAATATCGCTATAAGGCGATAATTGGGGTCCATAAAATCGGATTGCATTAATAGTGGGCTTTTTACAATATTTGACTTTTTTCTGTGAACATATACGTCTATTCATGTCTAATGTAAAAGGTTGGGTTATTATGGGACGCATATTAAATGGAATGCATTATTAAGATATATTCAAAATAATGGACGGATATAATATCTATAGGTTTTTACTTTGCGTTAAATAGTTTTACTAATTTTTATTTGTTTGTACGATAATACACATTGTCCCATAATACCCCGAGTGACGTAATATCACGAATTAGGTTACACTGTATTACAACACCGCCAAGCCCAGCCAACATGTTTGCGGCTTTAGTTCTTTGATGTTTATTAAATTGTGAAAATATTTTATCAACCACCGCATTGTCTGCTGTTTGGTTTGTGCAACAATTGTATAATAATTAATTAAATATAATCACTAAACTACTTACTGGCCTTACTCATGGATCAGTAATAAGTAACATATCCGATAATGTTTATTTTGGAATAACACTTCAAGAACCTGGTGAAATCCTTACATTTCGGATCGTTTTATATTAAACGTAATATGCGAACTCTTCCCCAAAATGATAATACACTTTTTACACACTATGTTTCTTTAGTTTATTGAAAATAATTTTAAATAAAGAAACATGTACATTATTTATTAGAGTATAATATATGCTTATCTGCATAGCACTGGTTTTAAGCAAATATTGTCCACGTACCTCTAGTTGCATTAAACATTAATTTTCCAAACTCATCACTAAATTACATTTACTGATTTAGTGTCTCGTATAACATGAATTTGAATCTAAATCTTGTATTAAATAGTGATAAATTAAAGAAGCATTACTTTATTTATTTGAGTGACATGTATGCGGTCTGCATGTTGCTGGTTTTTAAGCACTTAATGTCCACCAAAGGATGGTTTTAAAGCATAAACCTTTTACTTTCCAATTTTAATACCAAATTAAATTTGGGACTTTTCAACATACTTTAAAATTTGAACAATTTATTAAATAGTGATACAATAATGTTAAATAAAGAAACTTAGCTTTATTTATTAGAATGACATATACATGTCTGCGTATTGCTGGTTTTTAAGCAAATAATGTCTGCGTATTGCTGGTTTTTAAGCAAATAATGTCTACGTAAGGCTGATTTTTAAGCATACACTTATTTTTCACAAATTCAACACTAAATAGAAACTGTGGTCCTTTAAAATGATTTTGCATTTGAATCCTGCATTAAATAGAAATAAATTTAAGAAACGTTGCTTTATTTATTACAATAATGTTTAAGTTGCCTGCATATTGCTGCATTGCTGGTTTCAAAGTTTGCATTGTACAAGTAAGGGTGTTTTATAAGCATAACACTTTTACTTTCCAACTTTAATACCAAATTAAATTTGGGGTCCTTAAACATGATTCTGAGTTTGAATCTTTTTTTAAATGGTGAGAAATTAATAGTAAATATAGAAAAAATATAGAAAAATCAAGTTATTTCCAAAATTAACTTACAGGTATGATTACTTTTTTAATTTTTTAATAGCAAATTATGCTCACATAAGGTTGTTTTTAAAAGAAAAAAGCTTTTATTTTTGTAAGTCAACACTATATTGATTTTGTGGTCCTTTAATTTAATTTTGACTTTAAACCTGTATGAAATAGTGATAAATTAAGGAAACCTTGCTTTCCTTTATTTATTTGAGTAACATATATGTTGTCTGCATATTGCTGGTATGTAAGCACATAATGTCCACCTAAGGCTGTTTTTAAAACATTTACTTTCCAATTTTAATACCAAATTAAATTTTGGACCTTTTAACATGCTTTTAAATTTGAACAATTTATTAAATAATGAGACAATGGCATTAAATAATGAAATATAGCTTCATTTATTAGAATGACATATATGTCCACATATTGCTGGTTTTTAAGCAAATGATGTCTGCTTAAGGCTGGTTTTTAAGCAAATGATGTCTGCTTAAGGCTGGTTTTTAAGCAAATGATGTCTACTTAAGGCTGGTTTTTAAGCAAATGATGTCTACTTAAGGCTGGTTTTTAAGTATAAACATATATTTTTCCAAACTCAAGATTTAATTGAGTTTGGAGTCCTTTAACATGATTCTAAATGTATATCCTGATTTAAATAGTAATAAATCAATATAAAAACTCAACAATATATTTTTATTCATACCAAATTGTGGACTTTTAGATTATAAAATGAGATACATCTATACAAATATCTATTAAAGCAAATGTATTCTTCTACTTTTGATTTATATTTATAACCTTTACATTTATTTATGCAGAGTCATGGTTTTTAAAAAGATTCATTTGTTTACAACTATAAAATTGACCATTTTAACTAAGTGTCCACATAATGCTGGTTTTTAAGTACGAGTCCCATAATGCTGGTTTTTAAGTGTATGTGTTTGTCTACATAATGCTGGTTTTAGGGTTATAGGAATTAGGCAGACCACAAAACATGTATATTTTTTGTTATTTGATATTTTTTCTTCAAATTAAGTACGTTTGCTATTAGTGATGTCTAAAAGCAGAATGTGAAAAAAAAATGTTAATTTTATTATTATTATGGGATATACACTGTGTCCACCTAATGCTGGTTTTTAAGCATGGTCTACCTAACGCTGGAAATAGGGTTATATATATATATATATATATATATATATATATATATATATATATATATATATATAGATAGATAGATAGATAGATAGATAGATAGATAGATAGATAGATAGATAGATAGATAGATAGATAGATAGATAGATAGATAGATAGATAGATAGATAGATAGATAGATAGATAGATAGATAGATAGATAGATAGATAGATAGATAGATAGATATTTAGTACAATAAACGTTTGTTTCAATGTTTCCCTCCCCCTTTTCCTTTGACTTCATGTCCCGTTACAGAAAGTTTACTTGGAAATAATACCCTTTCAGAAACCAATAATGACCTGGAATTGAAGAAATTGCTGTCTCCTTTGAAATTATGTTTGTAGTTTGACTACTGTTCGGAAATTTTTCTGGAATAAATGGACATGACAAAGTATTAGTTTTGGTATATCATATAATATTCAACAAGAAATCAATGGAGAATGTAATAGTTGTCTTAACAAATATTAATTATAATGGTGGATATGTTACCATAGTTATGTTAGAATGGGAAAAACAGCTAGAAAATGTAAAATGCATCATAACATACATGCAGAATTAGAAAGACTGTGCTGCTTTGATGATTACAATTTCCCTCTTTTCTCTCTTTCTCTCTCTTACTGACATTCACACACACACACACACACACACACACACACACACACACACACACACACACACACACACACACACACACACACACACACACACACACACACACTCACTCACGTAAAAAAGATAAGTGTAATTTTTAAACTGTTAGCAGTCAGTGGATATCAATGCATTTCACATGTAATTCACTTTTTAAATTGTGGTTGTTTCATTCTTTAAAAATCAGAAATAATTGTATATATTTGTGAACATGTGTAAATAATTATATCTTTTTACTTAATCATGCAATAAATCTCTTACTTTGCAATGCGATCAACAAAATATTATTATAGATTATAAAGTGTCATTTGGGAATTATGATACGCATTCTTTAAATACGGAATGTGTCATATTTAAATAGTTCAGCTGGGTGTAAGGTTTATATTGTACTTGGACTTTCGTGAAGTGAGAATCACAAAGTTTTATCTTTTTTATGCTCACTTAGGACCGTAATTCTCACCTGACGTTTGAATAATGATGAAACTGTTTTACATGAATTAAACACCTGTTAGTGTTACTGACGTTTTACGAAGAGGAAATAAAAATCAGTAAATTATCTACCTAAGTTAATACTCTAATACTGCTCACAGCATTCATGTACAAGGATATATTAATAAGCTAAATGAAGTACCTAGTGGACAGAGAGTTCAAATAGTTTTTAACCCGATTTTAGTTCTCACAGTTTCTCATGTCAGTCAGGATTTCTCCCACAGTCCTAATTAAGGTAAACAAAATATAAATTTCAGTAGTAATCCTTCTTAGTATACAACGTAATAATTAGGAAATAGAAATAACTAAACATGAAAACTTACACTCGCTCACACAGCCGTACTCTGTCGCTATCATTGATGAGATTAATATTATTGATGGATGGATGGGTACGTTGATGTGGTCAGGGATCAATATGAGCTTAACTTCTATTCCTCTATCAGTTAGTTTCCGCACTTGGTCTAGTACGAGGTAACTAAAGTCTAGATTGTCCTCTGTGTGTTTTTTACAGCTTTCACAACAGAGTGAGTCTGCACCTATAAGATATTTTTTGTTGTCTGTTTTTTTTTTTTTGTACTTTAGTAGTAGTAGTACCGTTAATGTCTTTTGCTCCACATGAATTGCATAAAAACATTTAATCTTATTTATGAAAAGTCCGTTGATAGAACCATCATCTCAGCTATAAAGACGCAGGTGTTGTTTGTGATTCTAAGACAAGTGTTGTGGTCGTTGGGTAGGAAAATCCCTACGCCTGTTTTTTCCTGTGACAGGATCATTGAAGTCATCTGTTTATACCTTGATCTAGTCTGATAAATCATGCCCTATGTATTTTATAAAGAAGCCTATTTTTAATGAGATCAGGGAAGTAGGTTTTGTTAATTTTTCTAGTGCTCTTTGTTTCTGGCGGTTTAAGTTGACATCTTATTTTCTTACATTTATGTGTGTTCGCATAATGCGACAAATCCGACTGCGCGAAGGATTTAGAATAACTGAAACGGAGACAAAAAATGTGATTAACCTTTCCAATTTGTCTCGCTTTGCAAGACGATGAATATTAAGACAGTATCAATTTTGTAACGTTGAGATTGCACATTATGTTTCAACAACTAATAAATATGATGACAAAGATCAACTGAAGGGGTAAATCGCAGAACTCTGTGTCAGCAGTGTTGAACGG
This sequence comes from Sinotaia quadrata, assembly GCA_028829895.1. Taxonomy (NCBI): domain Eukaryota; kingdom Metazoa; phylum Mollusca; class Gastropoda; order Architaenioglossa; family Viviparidae; genus Sinotaia; species Sinotaia quadrata. The sequence goes on along the minus strand of CM054179.1, from coordinate 131,761,806 downwards.
TCGACTAATGATTAAATCAACTCTGCATTCTTCTTTATTCACTTTGTTCGTCCGGAAAATGTGTATAACATCTTTTATACGCATAAGATAACCACAAACTGGAAAACGAGGGAAAACGCACTTTTAGTGAGATTTAGAAAGCTCTTCAAGTTAAACATTTTCCAACGAAAATTCATGGATGGGGAACGCCTCAGCGGGAAAATCAATCTATCTATCTGTCTGTCTGTCTGCCCGTCCGTCCGTCCTTTCATCCATCCATCCAACCATCTGTATATCTATAATATGCACGTGTGTTTTTTATTCCTTATTCTGTTCTTTTATTTTCTGTCTTCCATTTGTCATCATAATATTTATTAATTGCATTTGTTGTCTTTCTGTCCGTGAAAAGAATCACAGTTTTTGTTATATTATTTAGCTCTCCATTTTCTTTCAGTAACATTTAATCAGTCACAGCATGAAACATACAACGAGGTATTCCAGTAATCGAATGAATCAGCAAGTTACACAGTATGCAATCTAATGGACTACCAGTTAATATTTGTATTAATCAAACTATGAAACACATACTTATCATTTACATTAAGTTACACAGTAAGCAATCTAATGGACTACCAGGTTAATATTTGTATTAATCAAACTATGAAACACATACTTACCATTTACACTAAGAGTACAGGGAACTGATTCTTGCTGCAGAGATGTTGCAACTTGACACTTATACCTTCCACCAAATCTTTCTTTGTCTGCATGGGTTATCTTCAAAGTCAGTTTATTTGAAATATCGCCATCAAACGTAACACCAGGAACAGTGACGATTTCGGGCTCAGCTTCGAACCAGGCACAGGAGAATATAGTGACTGTAACGACAAGCCAAATAAAATATAATATAATGTGTGATATTGCTGTAAACCGTGTTTACTGCATTAAATGTTACGCTTTTTATCTACATACAATTCTTTTACTTAAAATAAGAATATTATGAAAACATTGAATATTTGCTTTAATATGAAATATTCTTCTATTATTTAATATTTTACAAATATTATTTTTAATATATTTAAAGATTTTAGAAAATGTATCATTCTCTAGAAATCAGGAGAAGGATGTGTTACGAATTACTTTTAAAAATTCAGAATAAAGTACACCTTTACCTCTGAAAATCTAATTACTTTATAAAAGAAATATCCCTGATAATTTTATTCTTCGATACTACAAAGAAGTCATAAGAAACAGTAAGAAACAGTAATTTTTATACAACATCAAAACAAATATTCTTCTGTTATCATATTTACACTTCCAATCAGTTGAGAGTAAGATCACAAGTTATATGTGCTTATGTACAACAATCAGTTTCATTGCATACAATACTTCATAATAATACATGAAACAACATGACATTTGAAACTAGTAATCTATTTCTATGATTTCCTAAGATACCCACGTATGCAGATATCGGTTACATCAGTGGTCCCCAACCCCCGGGCCGCGGACTGTTACCGGTCCGTGGACCAAATGGTACCGGGCCGCCCAATTTTATTTACTGTGGTGTATTTCTCTCGGGTTTGTGCGACTTTCCATGGACGAGATAGAGTCTGAGCATTCATTCTCCCAGTTGGTGCACGATCATCTGTCTTTGCTTTTAAAGGATTCGAGCTCTACTTCCCAACCACACCAACACACTTCGCTTCGGACCACCGACGAACGCACTCCATCCATTGGACCGCCGGGAGGAGAGTCATGTCAAAGCGCCACATCAGACAAGCCAGCACCAAGCCTCAGCCCTTTTCAGGGCTGGCAAAAAATGTCACTACTGCCCACTCCATCAAGTGACATTTTACGCGATTCTGAGTCAGTCACTGAAGATGCGGACGGCCCTTTCTGTTTCATAAACGAGCGCATAGCCCAGCGGAGACAAATACGGCAAAAGAGGCTTAAAGAGGTGCAAACATTAAGAAGCACAAAGGAGAAGACTGGATAAAATACTGCTGTGAAATCAGCAAACCAACCGAAAATTGGGGCATACGAAAAGTTACCCCCCTTCACCATTACACTAGAAACAAAAAACGTTGAACTAAAAAATGCGTTCTATTTGCTGTTGACCCTCTTCCACACAAAAACGGAAGATGAACTTATACTCGACAACAAGCCATCTTAACCGCAATTGGTCTTCACAAGATTTTAAACAAACACCTGACAAGACAACCGGAAAAAAAAAAACTACATCAACAGACTGTGAAACACAGACAGACATCATCTGGAAAATAACGCCGACAACAAAAACACGCTCTTCACAAACGGAAAAGGAGGAAACAACGCGAAAACCCACAAAGGAAGACGGCACAACTCAAACAATCTTTGAAGGAAAAAGCCACGTTTCCACCCAAACTCTACAAGCCACTACAAGAGAAAGTGGAATAAACACCAACATCATCTGGAAAATTCCACATACGGCCAAAGTGAATTCAACTCTAACAGCAAAACAAGAAATCAGACAGGCATTCTCGCAAACTCCAAAACCCACAACAGGTAATAAGGAAACTCAGACTACAAGCTCTATGAGCAAAGAAAAAGAAATTAAAACAACTACCAGCGAAAATAAGAAGAAATGCCAAAAAATCTCTAGCACACAAATGGTGCATATCAAGAAGCAAGAAAGAAAAATACAGAAACAGAGATGAAGACAACTGACGCACAGACCGAAACAGAAGTCGACAACACTCCAAATACACCACAGGACACAACAACAACGACTAAACCAACTGCCACCAATCCACAGCCAAAGTCACCACCAGGGACTGCAACAAAGACAACCACAACAGACACACAAGGAAAAACTACAGAACGGAGCCCCAAATCAAAAAGAAGGTGCCCGCTACAACACATTAGACGACAACAACAGTATCATCTACAACAGCCACAACAACAACAACAACAACAACAACGGTGGCAGCACAGGGAGCAACATCACATGCCGTGGGGATATTCGTGGATCTAATTCAACTAATGCTTGACCACCTATACTGGCCGCCAACACCCACCTCCATACAGCCCAGACGGATACCGGGGACATCAACAACAACAGTGCCAATGACAACAACACTACTGGTGAACATCCTGGGCGCACATACACACTAAGTCCAGACGATGTGGTATTAGCCTGGGCTCTGTAAACCCCCTCACCCGCCAATACAACAACGGCCACCACAGCACTTAAATCCCTATTGCCATTTTCGACATCATGTCTGTGTGAAGCGGGGCTTTCTGCAGTGACAGCAACCAAAACAAAACATGGAATAAACTGGACATAACCAACACACTTCGGGTGTAATTGTCTCCTATTACCCCCAGATGGAACCGTCTCGTTGCAAAGATACAAGCTCAGGGTTCTCGTTGATTTAGCGTTCTAGTGAGTTAAAATGTTAAATCACTTTATATTCATTTTTTTGGTGTAACTGTATTTTAATTTGAAGGCACATTTTAAATACAATTAAATTAATTATTAAATCAAAACAATCTAAACTATAAACAAGCAACGTCCCCCCTCATAATCGGGCCGCGGTAAAATTATCAAACGTTGACCGGTCCGCAGCGAGGAAAAGGTTGGGGACCACAGAGTTACATCACCTACTCTCCAGTCTGCCTCTGTGAACTTCAAGGACATAGGAAATTTTTGACAGTTCCTCTACAAAATATTATTTACTTTTTGATATTTTCGTTGTTGAAACGCTCTTTTCTTTATATGAACGTTTTCTTCTCTTTGTCATATTTTGTCATTGTCTTGTATGTTGTAGGTATTATTTTAGATATTCTCGAATTTATGTGATTGAAAGTGTCGTATGCAGATATATGTTTGTTCTTACGTGCATTTCTAAGTCTTCAATTAATGTTTTAATATTATTAGATTATAGTGTGCTTACTGATTTATCAGGCATTTCTAAGTCTTCAATTAATGTTTGAATATTATTAGATTATAGTGTGCTTACTGATTTATCAGGATGGTCGATTAACATTTTCTTTTCTTTCAAATACTTTAATAGTATTTCTTGATTGATCATATAATATATTTTATTTTAACCACATTCTAAAAGTGCATTGTGATTTGAGACTTCTTCACGCACTCTTATCTAATGTTTAAGTGCTGAAATACAGACATAGATATATTTGTTATATCTGCGTAACATATTGGTTATAATATAGACGATGCATAGAGTAGCCTGGATTTAAATAATTCACCATAAAGGGTATAAGTCATATTTTATTCGGAGCGACCCATTTAGTTCTGGTTGTTAGTTTTATTCCTATTTCTGCTAATATGCACAGGTCAGTGTATTTATTTAATAAACAACTATATGAAAACGTAACACCTAAGGATTTGTTTAGGTTGAAGACTTACATCCTTGGCTGACTAAGTTTGGGGTGTTTCCATTGAATGTTTAATAAAATATCTTGAGTTTAATCTATTGATATTTTGAAACAATTATCGATTAGTCAGTTTCTCTGAATTTCTCTGATGAATCATTTACATCTGATTTGTTATTTGGTTTCGTTTCAGATTGTCTTCTGCGAATTGGTGTTGAATATATTTCGTATTACAACTCCGGCAGCATGAAAATGAATATGACACAATGCACTCCGGCAACATGAACATAAATAATAAGACACAATGCATTCAGGTTCGGAAATAACGTTTAGGTTAGACTTTCGAAGTGATTTTGTTCCGCCTTTAATCTTTATTTATCTCTTGTGATTTTATAAATACTTACATTTGTGAGTAATACTGATTATTTACAATTTGATGAACAGGCCTATTAGAAACACTTTCTTAATGGTCCATGTATTAAGTTTGTGATGACAAAATTTTGTTAGTCATAGAAATATGCCAACTTAATTTTGTAATTAACGAAAACTAATTTTCAGCAGATCTCATACATATTGTTATATATATATTATTTAATCCCAACATGTCTTTATAGAATACAGTGCAATTGTATACTATTTGTGATTTCCTATTATTATAAGTCAGTAAAAGAATGGGAGGTGGTAAAAGTCACACTATCTTTAACAAAATTCAACAAATCTTGTCAGCTAAAGACTGTGTGATGAGATGAGTAGACTGTATTCCTGTACAATAGACGAGTGAGTAAAAAGTACACACCTGGTTCAGGGTCAAGTCTGTTTACGTTTACATCAAGTTTCCGACTTCTTATATCATCATCAAAATGGCATGTTACATTTGCAGGCTCCCCTTCATTAACAATACCAGCTTCACATCTAGAATATATCCCTGTTTGAAACAGAAATGCATATTGAACATGTGGATATCAATGCAGTCAGACAGACCTGTGTGTGTGTGTGTGTGTGTGTGTGTGTGTGTGTGTGTGTGTGTGTGTGTGTGTGTGTGTGTGTGTGTGTGTGTGTGTGTGTGTGTGTTGAGTGTGTGTTGAGTGTGTGTATGTGTGTGTGTGTGGGGGGGCAGGCAGATCACACAGATATGTAGATAGATAGATATGTGTATGTGTTTGTAAAGCTGCACGTTCAACAAATGTAGAATCAATGGAATTTTCCGATCATATTTTTTTTCTTAACAAATATCCGAAAAAATATCTTACCACACTATGTCCTGCTCACCTCAGCAAATAAGTAAAACATTTTGATAAGCCATACTAACGACAAGGTCATATTAAAGGAAGCACAAAGTTTAAGTTAGAAACTGTATTCATAATATATATCATTTGTATACTAGTGTTTAAAATCAATAGAATAACAATTCAATAATTATATAATTGTAAAAAGTATTCCTGATATTGACCATTTCAAAAGGTGATAGACATGTTAGAACATTTAACGGCACTGACATACATTTTGGAATATAAAATAATGTAATTTAAGTAATGATTTAGTTACTTTTCGATGGCAGAGTACACATTTGTTTAAAAAGGGAATCTATTAGCAATAATAAAGAGAATATGAATGACATTGTAAACACAATGCTCTAATTGTGAAAAGAGCAATAATACCTTCAGTTCGTTCATTATTTCCTTCCTAGAAGGAACTAAACGGTGAGAGAAGAAAGATCTACAGCAGTTTTAATTTATAGTCATTACGCACCTTGTAATCGAGTCATGATGCTTTAGGGCAGCTATTTAATTGTCGAGAGGCTATATATCTTTTGCGATGTTGTTTATAGATTCGAAACTGAGAGATGGAGTGCGCATTGTTGTCAGTATCATTTAATAAAATTAGTGGTGTACTTAAAGTAAATGATCCCAATGATCAATCTTTTAAAAAAAAGGTCTAAAGTAAATTTTCACGATATGGAAATTTTATTATTCGTCTCACAACTGGTGTTTAGTTGTTTCTATTTGAACCCTAACTTCGGTTAGAAGAACAGTTTACAGCAATGTTTTAATCTTCTTGTAGAATCGTACCTTTTGTTCAACATGGCTCTTTGTACTCACTTTAACATTGGTTTGTGGGTTGTCTTACAACATACATATTCAATTCTAGAACTAATAACTATTGTAGCAGGTATTATATTAAGTATTGGTGCATTACTTTTCACAGCTGTGTTTCGAACTATGCCACTGTAGATAGATGTTGCACTTGCTTTCGACATTTTATTAATGCTGACAATTCTGAATTATATTTATTTCCAAAGTACATGTTTGTTATGCAGACGACAGTGACAATTCTGAATTATATTTATTTCCAAAGTACATGTTTGTTGTGCAGAAATAAGTTTAGTCTCTTAATAGTAATACACCAAAATTTATATATAAATTACACGTATTTGCATTGTAATGCATTTTGTAATTTAAAGTTGTGCTTAATATTTAATTTAGTAATTGATTATATAATATTGATTATTTTATTATTTTCATCATTATTTCACTTTCTTATAAAATATACTGTGTGTATTGGTTGCTTTATTTATATATTTTATAAAATTATAAATTTATTATTATTAATATTTATGACCTTACCACAAAATTCCGAAGTCTACATTATATTAGTTGGTAATGAACACATAGGAAGAATATGACAACACTAAAATTCCAAAGATTGCTTTTAATAAAAAAGAAATGATGTTTATACCGTTTTATAGAGAAAGTTTTCAGTTATTGGGTATGCTTAAATAACTAGAACTACATTCTAAGTAATAAATCTATTTGTCTAGCATTCAAATGTCATAGCATAATCAGAGAGGTTAATATCAAACAATAATGAATGTTTTTGGACTATAAAAAATCTATCATCTACTTCCAATGAAGTTGACTTATATAGCCCGCGTTGTTTATGTCTGAACCGCTTTGGCTTCGTGAACTGATATAGAGCTAATCATTTTTATAACAGATTTGAGATATCTCCTCTTTATCGCTTACACCTTCGTCCTACATATCCTGATCGTCACGATTTTGCTGCTCTCATTTGAAGTCACGAACTTTCGCATTTCCTAAGATGCCAAATTCCGTAAATGTAAATATATTTTAATTCACACTTTGTTTCTCGTTTATTCACAATAAAAAATTAGGTTTTATCGAAATAATAATTCTTGCTTAAAATTTTTACGAAACATAGTTTGGAAGCAATACTAATCCTTTAAACGTTAAAAGTCTTAAATGGTCTAGCTGCTTTATTTCCGTGATTGCCAAATGAAAATAATAAGACGGTAAATGTTATATATTAACAAGTTTGTCAATATCAGTCTCTTCTTATCTTATCGGTACATTTATTTTGGTAATAATTTGCTATTCTCTATTCCACTCTAACGAAGTTACTCTCTCTCTCTCTCTCTCTCTCTCTCTCTCTCTCTCTCTCTCTGTATATATATATCTGTGTGTGTGTGTGTCTGTGTGTGTGTGTGTGTTTGTGTGTGTGTGTGTGTGTGTGTGTGTGTGTGTGTGTGTGTGTGTGTGTGTGTGTGTGTGTGTATGTGTAATCTATCAGCAAGCCAAAGAAAACAAATCATACTTTACCTGTTGTTCGATGTGCTGAGGCAAGTACAAACAGCATTATCATTGCTGAATTTTCAAATATCTGAGGATTATAATATAGTGAAACAATTATACAGGGTGTGATTGTAATTATGAATAACGAGCTTGTTGGAAGAACAAAAATATAATATTTTAATAAATAATTTTAATATTATATTTGTAATCAGTTAATATTATGCATGTAAATGGTCATAGGTGTGTCTGAAAAAAATATTTTAATTAAGTAAATCTGCCATTCCCGTATATGTATAATTCTCCTTCACTCCATCAGTCTCTTTTTGTACGTACGTATGCATATATGTATATATGTATATATGTATGTATGTGTGTATACATAATATTATTGTCCAAGTGCCTTAAATATCAAATAATTAAAATTTAATGAGAATGCAAATATATATTTTGATTAATGTGGGATTTTAAATATTACTTATTAAGTATACCTGAAACTTATCCATTCTTCTTATAATCTTTGAAATGAATATTCAGGTGACATGTTCTGGACGTAACATCAAGTTGAATCTCAACATAGAAATAAAAATAAGCAATTATAGATTGTGAAGGTATATTAAACAAATTATTTTGATAACATTCTCATATTATTAAGTATTTTTTATATATACAGGTTTTACCACAACTTGACGTATCAATTGAAAAACATCAATTGAGGATTAAGGCTTAATTCGTGGAAAGACTTGTTTACGTCTATGGGGAAAGTATGTTAGATCACAGGTGAAGGTCACACCAAAAATCAGAAACTATCCATGTATGGTCATTTGCTTAATGGGTAATGACATAGCACTAAAATGCCAGTTGACCTTTATTTCATTGATAAAACCACTTGAATGGGTTGGCCACGTCAGACGTGCAGACAGAAATAGTGCCCACATGCCAGGGCTGACAGCTATGTCCATTATGACCACGCCTATATAAAAACACCTAGTGGTAATACCTTGATTCCTCTAAAGCAAAATTCTCTTTTGATGAATTAATTCTATGCATTTTGTTTTGTAAATGTGTAGAATATTCTTGTGAATTTTAATGCTGCTGATGTTAATACCTTTTCCTACAGGAGCTAAGTGGCACAGCAATATTACATTTGTAAATGTGGTGAGAAATGCCAAGTGTACGCAATTTTACTACCATTGCTTAATTGTTATCACAGGAGAGTTAACATGCTTGTGTGGTCACTAGCTGAGCTGTATTATGAGCAACTATAGAATAATGAAAGAATATATATATATATATATATATTGTAAAGATTTTATATATTTGAATTTTCACGTAATGGTGGAGTCCAGAACAATGAACAAGTGAGCTTCATGCTGAATCCTTATCACAGCCTGTTGAACCGCTAGGGGTTGCCAAAGGTCATGGGGTGTCAGCATATGTCAATACATGTTCAATCAAGCTAAGTTTAAAAGACAGTCGAAATAGATTTTCATGGTGTGGACAGTAAGGTGACTTACCAGGTCATGGGATAATGCTCTGTATTTGTGGAAATCAAATTGTTCATTTTCTTGTTTTCAAATTTAATTTTATTATTATTAAATTTTATTATTAATTATCTTATTTGTTATCTCACCTTGTTATTACATAATCGTTGTAATTGACAAAAAGATTGGGGGCTAGAGCCAGGAATAAAAGATAATGAATCAATAATTATTAATCTATAAATACAGGGGATATAACATTATCAATCACAGAAAGTCAACTAACATATCCAGCTTAGTGTCGTGAACAAATAGGTTGAGATTGTGGCATTCGAGGGTAGATAAGTTAGGTAAGTCTTGTTGCTGCTAGGGTTAAGAATCATCTAATAAATTTATATTGATATATAATTAGTACTTAACCTAGCACAGGGTCGTTAAATGAAAACCGGACATGCGACATAGATATACAGAAACAGATCATTAACATAGAAAATCAAGATTTGAATGAATTTTAATTTGATTGAAAAAAACGTATACATTTAGTAATATATTTCTGTCTTAACAAACTAGATATTTAAATAGATAGACATACAGACAGATGGACAGAGGACGGGCGGGCAGGTTGACCGACCGACTGACAGACACATTGATAGAAAGATTTATTTTGCATGAATATATTTATGTATGTATTTCTCTCTCTCGATATTATATGTATAAATACACAAGGATGTAACGTTTATTAATAAGCTGACATAGATTTATTAAAAGTGCTACTGTCCAATAATTAAAATGAAATGGTTGCTACAACATAAACTGCAATTTGATAGGTAAAGAAACCCTATTATCTGAAACATGTACAGTCAAAATACGGACATATTTTGTGGAATACGGACAATATACGAGCATGCATGTACATATTTATTTGTTTCCTTCTTCATAAGTAACCTCTTATTTTACTACTTTAGTCTACTACCTATTACTAATAGATTTATTATAAGGTTTGCTCACAATCAAACATATCAACATCAGTACTATCATATATGCACACAATTTTACACACACATAATTCTACTATAACTACAAGTGCTTACACATAAGCGTGCGCACACGTCACACATAAGTGCATGTATACGTTTATTGGATCATAACTCATTCGTATATACAAATACACAGTTTTGTATCACTTGTCTTTTGTATTTTAATAAATACTGTGTGATTGCCTCATTATTGCTTTAATGTACAATTGCATGTTTCAGATGATACGGTGATACTCACAAGTAGCGACCTTACCTGTTGTGTTTTATGTATGTTGAATACACTTGATCCTGGTGAAGAACGTACAACTAAAAGAACAACAATGTTACCCAATCTAGTTTGAATTATGACTGTATATTATCAAACTGAGAAACCAACAACAATGTTACCGAATCTAGCTTGAATTATGGCTGTATATTCTCAAAATTGTGGAAGCCATTTAACGATGCTACTTTATATTTTACTACTGCACCGAATATTGTAAATAAAGAACACGTCACAAGCTTGTGGGCGCGTACTAAGCCTACTTTCATGTCGCCATTGCTTTCGATCATGACGCCTCGTACAGTTAGTGAATGCATGCCTGCTTACAAAGACAAAGATTTTTTTTAAAAATCAAACTAGAAAGAAAGATACTTCAAATAACATTTAATCAAAGCATGAAATGTACAATACCTTCCCATTTGAGATGAGATTTTCAAAAATTTCTTCTAAATAGGAAGGAGGACGAAATAAATTACAGCAGTTATTTGGCCCATTTACGTCATAACGTATTTTTATTATTATTATTATTATTATTATTATTATGCCTCTTTCCACTAGGATTTTGATGCCATAGTTCTCACACACACATTTCTAATGTATTTGTTTTGCCACTACGTTTTGGCGTTTGGTGTATTCTGTTCCATCCAGAACCTGACATCCATATAATATGTGCTGTGTTGTCTCATCCATGGATTTGCAGTCTACATTTGGAATCATTTGAGATTTTCATTATTTTCGTTTTGTGAGATTTGGTGTTGAGTGCTTGATCTTGTGAAGCTATTACGAGTTCTTCTGTATATGCTTTCAATTCTGCCTCTTTCAACCATTTGTACGTTTGTTGCTTTGTTGATATTTCGTCGGCTTGTCGTACATACTGGACATGGAAAGGTTTTTGGCTGCAGGTATGTGCTAGTGCATGCTTCTCTTTTTACTTCCATGTTTCTTTGTCTGTTTCTGGGGGGGTGGGGAGTTGGAATGGTCCACTCATTTTTACTGCTTCTATCAGTGGATCATCTTTGTTGTTATTCCAGATGTAGTCCACAAGACCAATGACTTTTCCTTCAATGACATGTTTGATTTTCTTGAGACCTCGGCCTCCCATTTTTCGAGATACATAGAGCCTGTCTACGTCTGCTTTGGGGTGTAAGGCTTTATGTATTGTGAGTAGTTTTCTAAACAATTAACATTATCGTTGATTTTGGGTATTGTAAGAACCGCATATTGCTGTGCCACAAAGCAAATGATGACTGAACGGTTAGATTACAAGGATTGTTATTCATTCTTTTGTCTAGCAGGTCTGGAACCAGTTTCTTAGATCAGGAGTACTGCTGATTTATGTAGCCCAACCGAAAAGAGGGAGACAACCCAGTACCATTGAGTCAGATGAACGCTAGCTCAGAATTGACAGGACACGTGTGGATTTCTCATTGCTATCGTCGCCAACAATTCAGTTGAGTTAAAAGGAAGATTCAGAACCCTTGTGCACTAACTGACAAAACTATACTGGGAGTAGAGTGAGGGTTATAGCATACATGCATCTAACTCACTGTAATTTATGATGTTTTTCTTGTTATTATTACCATTAAATTATTTACTCTGTCTAAAAATCTTAATTAATTTTTCGAATGAGGGTTAATTGGGATCGACGTGAGTGATCCGTTTATTGGATGACTGAATGTCGAGTTCAATGACAAAGGAGGAGATATTTTTTGTGAACCCAAAGGCAACGGTAACTAGTCTGCTCGTCATTGTGTTAAGTTGAATATTTTCTCCAATAGGTTATTGTGTCAGGAGTTAACAGTGATAGAAGGATTAGGCTAGGCCGTGAGGCTGTTATTAGTATTGATATTTAACTTCAAGGATTATAATCTCGATAATTAATACTATGACAGGGTAATATACAAACCCCACAAGTAATGCATTGGAGGGAAGTTAGAATCTGAGAAGGTAAGTTTATTTTTAGGGTGTGTAGTTATAAACCAAGGTTTCATTAGACAGGTCGATTTGAGGAGAGGAGATCGTCTATGGGGTTATGTGTGCCTCAACTTGGGGTGGTGGTGTTCTGTCTTAAAGCACTATGTACACCGTTAACATATTTAGAAACGAATTAAGTTCTTTTTCTTTGTGATGTGGTCGGAGGATCACCTGTAGAAATTATTTCACTTGTGGTCTGGAGGTCCAAACTATGCGGAAGCAGGTAATGTCTAATACTTCTAAACCAATCAGTCATCTGAGTCAATGATAATATATAGAAATTATAGGGGAGACATGAATCATTATTTAACGAGCACACAGAGGGTTATGTCCCTTACTCTGGTATTCATACACCACTAAACATAATTAGAAAAAGACTCGGTCAAGTATAGTTTTAGGATTGTGCTTTTAATATGTTATTTTCATTACATTGAAAAAAGAAAGCTAAATAAATGGTTGTCTGTTGAAAAGAGAAGTATTAGATAATCATGAGGTAATTAATATCTGCTGCGTTTCTCAGAGTTCTCTATTTGCTGACTTAAGCCAAAATTAATTGACATTTATTCAGTGACTGGCACTACATTTCAGCCCACTTGATTGCTGGCAGTAGGGTGTTGTCTGAAATCACATGAAAGTCTTGGAGTCAAAGAGTCTCTAGGAGTTTAAGGTGTCGCGTGGCCTATTGCAACTGATACTATATTCTTAAAAGAATAAAGTCCATCTCAGAAATATGTTTAAAAATTATTTTCATACTCAGATAAATTAAAACAATCAAAATGCATAGTGTAGAATGAAGGATGAGCAATGGATAAATAATCACTAATTAACGTATTGATAAAATATCAATTATTTATCACCTGGCTAACGAACTCCCTAATCCCAAACTGACATGAAGAAACGATAAAATAATAGCTAAAGGCAAATGCTACAAACATTTAGAAACATATTTAATTTGAATGAAAACAAATCGTAATAGCTATAGAAAGAAAAGTTTAAAATCGTCACGGTGAAATGTGAAGGAACATAGAGACTGTATCTGTTTGCAGGTTCTTTGGGACTAATGTGAGAAACAAGCAATCAAGCGATTTGGAAGAATGCATTTAAGAGAAGATAAATTAAATAAGTGCATTTCAGTGGAGACTGAAGAATTATAAATTATTATTTAGAATTATATTGAATATACTTAGTTGAATGAAACACGAATGAGTACTTTCTACGAATTAAAGTAGTGAAATATATTTTTACCTCAACATTAATTTAACAGACTTGGTTAGAAACTATGGATAAAGACATAAATATGACGGAAAGTTAGTCTTAATATTCCTTGAGTCATTGCAGTATTTCATGTACCTTTGTCATTGGTCTTATTCGAGCATTTCTTACTATGTTAATGTAATTCGACAGGGTTCCTTTTGAGAGAAATATTGAAAGCAAAATCAAAATTGTCAATAGGAAGATTCGTACAATTGAGCATGTTTGACCATCACGGAGCAGGAGTTCATGAGAGTCACAATCATTTCATAACAGAGCAAAAACAACAGCTCAACTCAAGTTATCTTCAACGTAGCAAATCTGGACCCGGTTGTCTCGTATAGTGGTCATAGTGTGGCGGAGTAAATTTGCCTCTCCCTACTTCTAAACTTAATAATTATATAGTTGTTGCCAAAGCTAATGTGACCCGAACTTTGGCACACCTTCTGATGATATTTGTGTCAAAATTTGAGGAAACAGCTCAGATGGAGAATATACTAGAATTTGCCTATGCAAACAAGTTCCAACTGGATGAGTAGTTTTTATGACTAATGGTCTCACACTTGTTCATATATATTTCATCCAATGGAGGTATGACACCGTGCGACTACATCATCACCAGTCTTTTCGCCGCAGATTCCAAAAGGAGAAAAGCTCAGAACCATTGTGCACTGAACTGACAAAAACAATAGTTGTAGCAGAGTAAGGGTTATTATAGCATGTGTTCGCATTTAGCTAAGTGTAACTTTTAATTTTTATCATTAAGTATTATTATTTTTCCACATCTATATTAATTCTTTGAACGACTGTTCATTGGGATCAGCTGGAGCGAGCAGTGTATTAGTTGACTGAATGTCAAGTTAATTAAGAGGAAGAGGTAATATTTGAAATCACAAAGGCAACGTTAACTAGTCTCCTCAATGTGTTAAGTTGAATAATTTCCCCACTAGATTATTGCAACAGTAGTTATCAGTAGTTATCGTAATGATAGTGGTGCATGGGGTTATTATTAGTATCGATATTGAACTTCAGATATTAAATATTGGTAATTAACACTAAAGCAGGGTCATGAACAATATGTTAATATTACGAAGATCAATATTAATTTTGTAATATCCCGAATATATTTATTTTTTATATCCGTGCTCATTTCCTGTGTCTATACCAGTTATTCAAATAGCAGTGAACAAATAAACACAATAACAAATTCTAAAGCATCACGGCACTGCTGGGTTACCATA
This sequence comes from Sinotaia quadrata, assembly GCA_028829895.1. Classification (NCBI taxonomy): domain Eukaryota; kingdom Metazoa; phylum Mollusca; class Gastropoda; order Architaenioglossa; family Viviparidae; genus Sinotaia; species Sinotaia quadrata. Next base: position 131,746,614 of record CM054179.1, on the reverse strand, counting down.
GATTTGCTGTGTGCAATTTGCTAGACGCTGACTAGCTGTCGGAAGTAGGTCACTCCCTTCTAGATAACTGTTGATAGCAAGGGTTTTGGAGTACAAAATAAAAGCTCTCTATATGTATACCGCAGGTGACAAATGATATTTTGTGCGGAGTATTAACTTCTAAAGTAAGTGACTGTTTCTCATGGACTGTAATACGATAGCACACTAGCGAAGCACATAGTATTAAATATATATATATATAGTTAAACCAAGATGTATCAGACAATGACGCATCACATTCAGAAGAGCGAGCCAAAAAAGAGAAATAACCCATTCATGTGACTACATTGTTGGAATGCAAGTGCTTGTACTTTCATAATTTGTTTCAAAATCTATGTTCCCTACAAATACCTAACCACCATAGCAACACATGCAAATACATATATTAACTATTAATATATTGGTTGACTGAATTTTTTTTTATTCCAAGCAGAGAAACACTCACAAAAAAACACATACATACACACACATATCACATTTATGCTCAAGCGCATAATATATGGACTGAATGGGTAAACATTTGAACTCTTTTAACAATGACACCTGGTACTAGAGGTTACAAAAATATTGCAAACATAAATGTAATAATGTAATCAGTTTTGTATCACGTTTCCTTACAGAAACTACCGCGTTATTTTGCATTATCACGTGATACTACAAGTTTGACTAAACCTGTTTAGTTCAAATTATGTATATTGCCACTGAAGTTTGAGAGAGTAGTAAATGAGGAAGAGGATGACGAGGATGCATCTTAAAATTACTTTTTAACAAATATGTCTGATAAGTATTCGGTTAAGTAATAGTCAAATAATCGCGAAGAACCAAGTATTAAATTACAGTCTCAAAATAAAATAATTGCATGATTTGTGTATTTGAGCACGTTCTGCAATAATATGTAGGAGTTACATTTGTAAACATAGAACTAGCAATTAAATGCAGCCTTGAATTGAAATGATGCTCACATATGACACACATAAGTCACTGCATTATTTCTTGAAACTGACGTTCTCTTCATTAAATAAAGTGCGATAGAATAGGTCAGGAGTGTACTTTATAGAGAATGATTAATCAGCTTCACGTGCAGACAGATGAAAGCAGTGGGAACTAAGTTTAACGACAAAGATACATGTTGCTTGTAAACTTATTATTTGGCAATCATTGCAAATTAAATGGTAAGAGCAAAAGCATGACGATAGACTGTCTGACAAATTTACATACGGAAAGAAAGAAAGAGAAGAAAAAACGGAGAGAAAGATTCACAAACAATTAGGCCTACTTTCTCAAGGTGGAATAGAGACAGAAACATATGGAAAAGAGAAAGACATATAAAGACAGGCAGAAAGTGATGGAGAAAAATATCTGCATGAAGAGAGAAGCCCTTCTTAAAACAGAGGTAGCTACATATTCAATGAAAGAGAGAGACAACATTCGAACACTCTAAAAATTTAACTCGAAAGCGGAGTGTGATTATCGATTCACTCGACTGGTTGTGAGTCATAGAATGAGGACGTTATTTCTCGAAAAACGTCGGCGTAAGCCCTATCCTTAGATATATGAGTCATAGAAACTTTCAGGACAAAAGCTGAGTTCTATTCATATGGCCACAGATTGCAATCGGAAAAACCCATTACTCTTGCAAACTGAGAGTGTGGTCGAGAATTCTGGGCAGATCAGGTAAAACATGACACATAACAAGTATATATGAGGCATGTACAAACACAGTATGACTTTTAGCAGATAGGAAGATATCGCTCTTATAAGACTGAGTTACACAAAAATACGCGCAGAGACAAACACACAAACATAAAACCTTTTTTTTTTTGAAATTGTAATAAAAATAAAGCTGTAGGCGTCTATAATGATGTTACAAGCACAATCACATATAGACGTGCGCAGAAAAATAACATAAATAAACGATGGTGTTGTGTAACATAGGAATGTGAATACATGTATGTTTAACCAACCAACCAACCAATCTATCTATCTATCAATCAATCTATCTATCTATCTATCTATCTATCTATCTATCTATCTATTGTGTGTGTACCGTTACGGCAAATGTCGTGATCGTTGTCATTATCAAGGGTCTTGGAGTGCACAAAGACCAGACATTGTAGCGCTCCTCAATAACTTTCAACAGAACAGTAACAATCCTTGATGTCGCTATTCCCACTGATAAAAACATAAAAACAAAACAAAGAGAAAAAATAGAAAAATACCAAGACCTCAGACTAGAAATTCAGAGACGGTGGAATGTAAAAGCAGAAGTGATACCAATACTGATAGGAGCCTTCGGAAACATAACATCTAAATAGGAAGGCTACCTGAATAAACTCCCGGAAACCACAGACTCGCTCCACTGCTCAAAGCAGCGCTCGTCGGAAGTGCCCACATCCTCCGTAAAACCTTGGATCTCCCATAATCTTGGTAAGATTCCGAGACCTTAGATCACAACCGACAGTCAAGCAGAAGTCGTGGAAAGAGCCTGAATAATAATAAAAATGAAAGCAGGATAGGTCATCAGCCATCTACTGAACATGGACGATTTCAAGCTGTACGGAAAAAATGAACGTGACATCACATCCCTGATCAATACTGTCAAGATCTGCAGTGAGGACATCAACATGAAATTCGGCCTTGAGAAATGTGGACGAATTATCATCCAGAAAGGCAAGGTCAAAACAACAGAGGGCCTGCAATTCGACATCGGAAAAATCAACGATGTTTCAATGGAAAATGGATATAAGTATCTTGAGATACTACAACATCAAGAAAATATGCAGAGAGATGTGAAGTCCAAAGTTAAGAGAGAATATGAAAAACGTGTTAGACAAGTCCTGAAGTCCAAGCTAAATGGGGCGAACAAAATACAAGCCCTTAATGCATACGCAATACCTGTAGTAAGCTACACTGGAGGTATCATAGATTGGACAGCAAATGAAATAAATGAACTGGACAGGAAAACAAGAAAACTACTCACAATACATAAATCCTTACACCCCAAAGCAGACGTAGACAGGCTCTATGTATCTCGAAAGATGGGAGGCCGAGGTCAGAAGAAAATCAAACGTCATTGAAGCAGAAGTCATTGGCCTTGTGGACTACATCTGGAATAACAACAAAGATGATCCACTGATAGAAGCAGTAAAAATGAGTGGACTATTCCAATCCCCAGAAACAGACAAAGAAACATGGAAGAAAACAACGAAGCAAGAAATAGCACATACATGGATCCAGAAACCTCCCCATGGCCAGTATGTACGCCAAGCCGACGAAATATCAACAAAGCAATCAACGTACAAATGGTTGAAAGAGGCAGGATTGAAAGCAGAAACAGAAGCACTCATAACAGCTGCACAAGATCAAGCACGCAACACCAAATCACACAAAACGAAAATCATGAAAATTTCAAATGATTCCAAATGTCGACTCTGCAAATCCATGGATGAGAAAACAGAGCACATACTATCAGGGTGTAAGATTCTGGCTGGAACAGAATACACCAAACGACACAATGAAGTGGCAAAACACATACATAGAAATCTGTGTGAGAACTATGGCATAAAAACCCCCGAAAGAGCATTGATGCACCAACCAGAAGCAGTCACCGAAACAGAAGTCAAAATACTGTGGGACTTCGAGATAAGAACAGATCGGGTGATTCCTGCACGAAGACCAGACATTATAGTTCTCAATGAGACCAACAGAACAGTAACAATCATTAATGTCGCTGTTCCAAGTGATAGAAACATAAAAACAAAAGAAAGACAAAAAATAGAAAAATACCAAGACCTCAGACTAGAAATCCAGAGACTGTGGAATGTAAAAGCAGAAGTGATACCTATAGTGATAGGAGCCTTGGGGAACATAACATCTGAATTGGAAGGCTACCTAAATAAACTCCCTGGAAAACACAGAATCGCTCCACTACTCAAAGCAGCGCTCCTCGGAAGTGCCCACATCCTCCGTAAAACCTTGGATCTCCCAGAATCTTGGTAAGATTCCGCGACCTTGAATCACAGACGACAGTCAAATAGAAGTCGTGGAAAGAGACTGGATAATAATAATAATAATGAAGCACTCATAACAGATGCACAAGATCAAGCACGCAACACCAAATCACACAAAACGAAAATCATGAAAATTTCAAATGATTCCAAATGTCGACTCTGCAAATCCATGGATGAGAAAACAGAGCACATACTATCAGGGTGTAAGATTCTGGCTGGAACAGAATACACCAAACGACACAATGAAGTGGCAAAACACATACATAGAAACCTGTGTGAGAACTATGGCATAAAAACCCCAGAAAGAGCATTGATGCACCAACCAGAAGCAGTCACCGAAACAGAAGTCAAAATACTGTGGGACTTCGAGATAAGAACAGATCGGGTGATTCCTGCACAAAGACCAGACATTGTTCTTCTCAATGAGACCAACAGAACAGTAACAATCATTAATGTCGCTGTTCCAAGTGATAGAAACATAAAAACAAAAGAAAGACAAAAAATCGAAAAATACCAAGACCTCAGATTAGTAATTCAGAGACTGTGGAATGTAAAAGCAGAAGTGATACCTATAGTGATAGGAGCCTTGGGGAACATAGCATCTGAATTGGAAGGCTACCTGAATAAACTCCCTGGAAACCACAGAATCGCCCCACTACTCAAAGCAGCGCTCCTCGGAAGTGCCCACATCCTCCGTAAAACCTTGGATCTCCCAGAATCTTGGTAAGATTCCGAGACCTTGGATCACAACCGACAGTCAAACAGAAGTCGTGGAAAGAGGAATAATAATAATACGTTTTTATAATTATGACGCAAATGGCCCACACAACTTTGTAATCTATTTCGTCCTCCTTCCTATTTCAAAGAAATTTTTGAAAATCTCACAAATTGGAAGGTATTGTACATTCCATGCTTTGATTGAATGTTATTTGAAGTATCTTTCTTTCTAGATTGATTTTTTAAAATCTTTGTCTTTGTAAGCAGGCCTGTATTGACTAACTGTACGAGGCGTCATGGTCGAAAGCAATGGTGACTTGAACGTAGGCTTAGTACGTGCCCACTAGCTTCTGACGTGTTCTTTATTTGCAATATTCGGTGCAGTAGTAAAATATAAAGTAGTATCGTTAAATGGTTTCCACAATTTTGATAATATACAGTCATAATTCAAGCTAGATTCGGTAACATTGTTGTTGGTTTCTCAGTTTGATAATATACAGTCATAATTCAAACTAGATTTGGTAAAATTGTTGTTCTTTTAGTTGTACGTTCTTCACCAGGATCAAGTGTATTCAACACACACAAAATACAACAGGCTAACGTCGCTACTTGTGAGTATCACCGTATCATCTGAAACATGTAATTGTGCATTAAAGCTATAATGAGGCAATCACACAGTATTTATTAAAATACAAAAGACAAGTGATACAAAACTGTGTCTGTGTACATACGTACTGAATTAAGATCCAGTAAACGAATACATGCACTTATGTGTGACGTGTGCGCACGCTTATGTGTGAGCACGTGTAGTTGTAGTAGGATTATGTGTGTGTAAAAATGTGTGAATATATGATATTACTGATGTTGATATGTTGGATTGTGAGCAAACCTTATAAAAAATCTTTTAGTAATAGCTAGTAGACTAAAGTAGTAAAATAAGAGGTTACTTATGAAGAAGGAAACAAATAAATGTACACGCATGCTCGTATATTGTCCGTGATCCACATGATATATGTGTATTTTTACTGTACATGTTTCAGATAACAGGATAACAGGCTTTCTTTACCTATCAAATTGCAGTTTATGTTGTAGCAACCATTACATTTTAATTATTGGAAGTAGCACTTTTAATAAATCTATGTCAGCTTATTAATAAACGTTACATCCTTGTGTATTTATACATATAATATCGAGAGAGAGAAATACATACATAAATATATTCATGCAAAATAAATCTTTCTATCTATGTGTCTGTCAGTCGGTCGGTCTACCTGCCCGCCCGTCCTCCGTCCATCTGTCTGTATGTCTATCTATTTAAATATCTAGTTTGTTAAGACAGAAATATATTACTAAATGTATACGTTTTTTTCAATCAAATAAAAATTCATTCAAATCTTGATTTTCTATGTTAATGATCTGTTTCTGTATATCTATGTCACATGTCCGGTTTTCATTTAAAGACACTGTCCTAGGTTAAGCACTAATTATAATCAATATAAATTTATTAGATGATTCTTAACCTTACCAGCAACAAGACTTACCTAACTTATCTCCCCTCGAATGCCACAATCTCAGCCTAATTGTTCACTACACTTAGCCGGATATGTTAGTTGACTTTCTGCGATTGATAATGTTATCTCCACTGTATTTATAGATTAATAATTATTGATTCGTTATCTTTTATTCCTGGCTCTAGCCCCCAATCAATGTCAATCTTTTGGTCAATTACAACGATTATGTAATAACAAGGTGAGATAACAAATAAGAGAATTAATAATAAAATTTAATAACAACAAAAACAAGAAAATGAACAATTTGATTTCAGAGCATTAACTCTGCGACCTGGTAAGTCACCTTACTGTCCCACCATGAAAATCTATTTTGACTGTCTTTTAAACTTAGCTTTGATTGAACATGTATTGACATACGCTGACACCCCGTGACCTTTGCCAACCCCTAGCGGTTCAACAGGCTGAGATAAGGATTCAGCACGAAGCTCACTTGTTCATTGTTCTGGACTCCACCACTTTATCAGGGTTGGATTTCCACAGTGTAGCATTCAGCAATCAAGGTCAGGTTTATGAGGTGAACTTAGGAACTGCTGAAATACAGAGTTATTTATTTTACAGCTTCAAGTGTGATAATGACTTTTATGGGCTTTAGGGCAGCAGTAATAATCACTCTATACAATCTTCACTAATTCACAATTTACATTACATGAAAATTCAAATATATAAACTCTTTACACACACACACACACACACACACACACACACACACACACACACACACACACACACACACACACACACACACACACACACACACATATATTTACAAATGTAATATTGCTGTTAAACTTAGCTCCTGTAGGAAAATGTATTAACATCAGCAGCATTAAAATTCACAAGAATATTCTACACATTTACAAAACGAAATGCATAGAATTAAGTCATCAAAAGAGAACTTCAATTTAGAGGAATCAAGTTATTACCACTAGGTGTTTTCATATAGGCGTGGTCATAATGGACGTAGAAGTCACCACTGGCATGTGGGCACTATTTCTGTCTGCACGTCTGACGTGGCCAACCCATTCAAGTGGTTTTATCAATGAAATAAAGGTCAACTGGCATCTTACTGCTACATCACTACCCGTTAAGAAAATGACCATACATGGATAGTTAGCTTCCGATTTTTGGTGTGACCTTCACCTGTGATCTAACGTAAACAAGTATTTCCATGACCCTTAAGCCTTAATCCTCAACGGAAGTTTCTCAAGGGATACGTCATGTTGTGGTAAAACCTGTATATAAAAAAATAGTTAATAATATGATAATTTTATCAAAAATAATTTGTTTAATATACCTTCACAATCTATAATTGCTTATTTTTATTTCTGTGTTGAGATTCAACTTGATGTTACGTCCAGAACATGTCACCTGAATATTCATTTTGAAAGACTATGGATAAGATTCAGGTATACTTTAAGTAATATTTAAAATCCCACATTAATCAAAATATATATTTGCATTATCATTAAATTTTCATTATGTTATATTTAAGGCACTTGTACAATAATATTATTTATACACACATGCATACATACATATATACATACATGCACACGTACGTACAGAAAGAGACAGATGGAGTGAAAGAGAATTATACATGTGAGAACGGGAATGGCAGATTTACTTAATTAAAATCACTTTTTTCAGACACACCTATGACCATTTACATGAATAATATTAACTGACACTTTAATATTTATATAATGATTACAAATATAATAATATTTATATAATCATTACAAATATAATATTAAAATTATTTAGTAAAATATTATATTTTTGTTCTTCCAACTCGTTATTCATAATTGCAATCATACCCTGTATACTTGTTTTCACTATATTATAATCCTCAGATATTTGAAAATTCAGCAATGGTAATGCTGTTTGTACTTGCCTCAGCACATCGAACAGCAGGTAAAGTATGATATGCTTTCTTTGGCTTGCTGATAGATTCCCGTGAAGTAAATATATTATCAGTTTATATAAAGTCTACAATTTAGATGCGCGCACACACACACACACACACACACACACACACACAAACAAACAAACACACACACGCACACACATATAAGATATATACGCTTATGTGTATGAGCACACACACAGAGAGAGAGAGAGAGAGAGAGAGAGAGAGAGAGAGAGAGAGAGAGAGAGAGAGAGTAATATCGTTAGAGTGGTATAGAGAATAGCAAAATATTACCAAAATAAATGTAACGATAAGATAAGAAGAGAGTGATATTGACAAACTTGTTAATATATAACATTTACCGTCTTGATATTTTCATTAGGCAACCATGGGAAAAAATGCAGTTAGACCATTTAGGACTTTTAACGTTTAAAGGATTAGTATTGCTTCTAAACAATGTTTCGTAAACATTTTAAGCAAGAATTATTATTTCGACAAAACCTAATCTTTTTATTGTGAATAAACGAGAAACAAACTTTGTGAATCAAAATATATTTATATTTACGGAATTTGTCAAGCGCAAGGCTTTTCGCATCTTCGGAAACGCGAAAGTTCGTGACTTCAAATGAGAGGCAGCAAAATCGTGACGATCAGGATATGTAGGACGAAGGTGTAAGCGATAAAGAGGAGATATCTCTAATCTGTTATAACAATTATTTTTTAAATTAAATTATTATTAGCTCTTTATCAGTTCAGAAAGCAAAAGCGGTTCAGTTACATAAACAACACGGTTTATAAGTCAACTTCATTGGAAGCAGATGATAGATTTTTCTAGTCCAAAAACATTCACTATTGTTTAATATTAACCTCTCTGATTAAACTATGACATTTGAATGCTAGACAAGTAGATTTATTACTTAGAATGTAGTTCGAAGTATTTAAGTATAGCCAGTAACTGAAAACTTTCTCTATAACGGTATAAACATCATTTTAAAAAAAAATAAAATGCAATGTTTGGATTTTTAGTGTTGTCATATTCTTCCTATGTGTTCATTACCAAATGATATAATGTAGGCATTTGGAATTTTGTGGTAAGGTATAAATAAATATTAATAATAATAAATTTATCATTTCATAAAATATATAAATAAAGCAACCAAACACGGTATACTTTATGAAAAATGTAAATAATGATGAAAATAATAAAATAATCAATATTTTAAAATTAATTAGTAAATTAAATATTAAGCACAACTTTAAATTAGAAAAAGCATTACAATGCAATTGCATGAAAATTATATGTAAATTATGGTTTTTACTACTAAGAGACTTAACTTCTTTCCCGTCATTTCGGAAAAAAAATATTGGTTTAAATCCTACTATGCTCTCAACAAAGGCAAATTATTCTAAAGTTTCTTGTATTAATCTCTCAAGATAATAACAATTCATTTGAATTTTGTAAGGCTTTACAAATAACAAAGTGAATATGCAAAACTAATAACTATTGTTTATAAATCTCCCAGTTTGGAGTGCAAATCAGAAATATAGAAATAACCTGTCCTAGTATACATATCTACAGATTTCTACTATTAAAAATGTCTTCCTCGAACTTTTCATTCTATTACGTAGATAATTTTAATTTGTTCTGTAAATCAATGGCAGTGCGATTTACATACTATGTTTATACAAGTCTGAAATTTTATCAGTAATAGTAAATTTCTAGAAACACTTTTAACTTCAATTTACAATTTGTTATTAATATTTAATATTAAACCCGTGCAAATACAACTTAACTTATTTAGCACGACTAATAAAAACATTTATAAATTTCTGCTTTGTTGATTAGAAACTGATCTTGCGTAATTTTGTTGCTTGAGCATGACTTCAAAGGAGTTATTTATTTATTTATCGACGGAACACTGCCTTCTTTCAGTCTGGGATTTGTTACAAATCTAATTTCTTCGGCAAAGCAAAAAAGAAATATATGAAATACTGAAGATGGAAACCACTCTAAAGACATATAAAACAATGAAGCAAGAATTCATTCAGCTTTATGCCGCTCATATGACGTGACGCACGCGAGGTCTGAACTCTATATTTAGAAATTCTCGAAGATCACTGATTCCAGCTGTCGAACAAAACGGTCATAATAGCTGTTTTCTTTAAACTTTTTAATAGGTACATATATTTTTCAAGTGAGCTTTATTCTAGTGTTTTTTTTTAATTGGTTACATGGTTATATATATAAAATGGGTTGAAAAGAGTTTTAAGAAAACAATACTTACACATTTACATAATGGATTTGGCTTTAATTGAAGTTATTTAATAAGGAAATTCTAGCGTTTTGGATTGACAATAACTTGGATTAAGTTATAACTAATTAGATGGCTGTTAACATATCCGAACATAATCTACTATGCTTGACTGAGTTTGTCGATAGTTGGTATGTCAGCAGTGACGACGCTTGCAAGAGATTGATATAGTCACGCTATTTGAATCCCACTAAACTACGTTTTTGTTTTGTTAATGTCCTCTGCACAACAAACATGCAGGCTACTTTGGAAATAAATATGATCCAGAATTGTCAGCTGGCAAAAAAGTGTCGAACACAAATGCATCAGCATTGTACAGTGACATAGTTCGAAACTCAGCATTGGAAATTAACTACAAAATCAGACACTTTTATTCCTGAGGTACACACTTTAATAAGAATGCATCTGTACTAAACATAAAAACTGCTATAGTAGTTGTTGGCTCTAGAATTAAATATTTATGTTGTAAGACAACCCAACTGTTACGTTTCCAGTATTTATTTATAGACCCTGCCTAGGACTTTAAGGACTTTAAATATGATAGATTAAATTAATTCCTTCTCCCTATCCTAAACAGACTGGCTGCCCAAATTATCATTTGACTAACTTTAAAAATGTGTCTTGTAGTGTAGACAACAGATTTACAAACTGACAATTTGTGTACAAAGCTGGCTTTGGAGTCGTTAAATTCCTCTAAATTAATATGCATACGTTATGTCATTCAGCTCATTCGCCCCCATCCAAAACCAAGAATATCTATAGGTCTATCATGCATAAAAATGTACTACAAAGAGGATTAACAATTACAAATAAGATTTAATAAGTTTAACAATTTAACAATTAGTTAATATACGAATGCGAAGTCTAATTCTAAGCCTTGGCAAATTAACGTGCTAAACTGTCAACGAGAGGATTGCCTTGAAAATACTGTTCATTTTTATTTCGGTACACCAAGCATGACTTAGCTTGTGAAAGTTGGCCACGTGTTCGAATCCAGTCCAGACCAGTCTACCTCACTTGTCTTCCCTCAGCAAAGATGCATACAGCATAACAATGGAACTGTCTTTCAGTATCACACTGAATGGAATGGCGAGTATAGACAGACGTGCAGACCTGCGCGCCGGCACTGTCTTATCAATGGTAATAGGACAATAGTGGATTCAGCTCACTCATAGAGCTTGAACAACTTCAGTGGAACCCGAATAAAAGGAGGAGGAAGAAGAAGCCGACCTGAAAACAAAAGTGTTTTCGTAATCGTCTTGCTTCAAGGTTCACCTACCTAAGCAGGATTAGTTTATAAATGCTCCTCTAGAAATTCAACATAACCCGTCGTTTACAATTTTAGATAAAAAATCATAATCTCAGGCATGTTGCATTTAACAAGCATGACGTATGGAGTTCATACAAAAGGGCCAATTCAAACCAAGCAAAGTGCTTTACAATTTACATTAAAATTTACATGCAATAATCTGAATTACAATAGAAAATTCATGTCGAGCTCAGGCATCCCTGGCTCTAGTGAATTTAAAGTTATATAAATTAAAGTTACAATGGGAAAAGAGTTACAATG